>CM068591.1:26785738-27285738 GCA_035048485.1 Pteria penguin | reverse complement strand
GTCTTTGTCACTGCCCTAACGAATACCAGAGATGCAGGACAAATTTTATTATTTTTCCTTATGTCTTGTTTTGTTTGTTTGTAATTTTGCTTTTGCTGTTTGTTTTTTGTTTTTTGTTTTTTGTTTTTCTTTTGGTAGTTGTTTTTTTTTATTTTACTTTGTTGTGTGTGTATGTCTGTGAGTGTGTGTGTGTGTGTGTGTGTGTGTGTGTGTGTGTGTGTGTGTGGGTGTGTGTACGTCTGTGTGTGTTTGGTAGGTTTTTTTGGGGGGGATTTTTTTTTTTGTTTTTTGTTTGGCTTTGTTTTGAAATTTGTATTTGGGTTTTTTTTTTTTTTGTATTAATTTGTTTCTTTTGTTTTGTTTTGATTTATTATTATTATTATTATTATTATTATTATTATTATTATTATTATTATTATTATTATTATTTTCTTTTTTTTTCTTTTTTTTTTTTTTTGGTTTTGTTTTGTTTGTTTCCACATACCAAGTTGTGTAATAGGAGGAATAAGGCGCGTCAAAGTATTGAGTTTCTCCTTGTTGTCCAGTGTTGCCTCATTGGATAACCAACCAAACACAGGGATACTTCTGTAAGCGGCTAGTTCAGCAATCGGTATCATAGCTTATAAAACAAATTCAATAATAACAAATCATACGAAATGTTATACAGAATTTTAATGAAGAAATTTGTAATAAACAAAATGTCATGGCGAAATTTGTAAATAACAAAATACATGTATTTAAATTAAATGTGAACGATATATTCTACATGTTAATTGATCGATCGATTCATTCATTTATTCATTCATTCATTCATTCATTTGTTCATTCATTCTTGTTAAACATTAGACCAAGGACATTTTATCTAGGAATTGACGGCATATGCATTTCTGGACATTAATTTTACCCGAGCAACTGTCCCACCAGAAACTTTCAGTTGTTTTTATTTTTATTTCTCTCTCTCTCTCTCCCGTTGATTGTTCAATGCTTTTATATTCTTATAGATAAAGTTATACATTCGATAAGAAGACATTGAAATCTTCTACATCTAGACCCACCACTACGTATGAGCTGTCTATAATAAGTACAGTTATACTTTTTATATATTACAAAAATATACTTCCTACCTTTTGTGCATGGGGGTCCAAATATCACATCCACCTTATTGTTGAAAAGATAATCTGTAAACTTGCCGATGCTTTGTTTACTGTCGCAATCCGAGTCTAACCATATAACACTAACAAGTAAGAGAGAAAGAGATGTTAAAAAGCAGCATCATTCATGATAACACTAGAACAAGATAGCGAGAAAGGGATGTTAAAGAGCAGCATCATTCATGATAACACTGGAACAAAATAGCGAGAAAGAGATGTTAAAAAGCAGCATCATTCATGATAACACTAGAACAAGATAGCGAGAAAGAGATGTTAAAAAGCAGCATCATTCATGATAACACTAGAACAAGATAGCGAGATAGAAAAGTTAAAAAGCAGCATCATTCATGATAACACTAGAACAAGATAGTGAGAATGAGGTTTTAAAAGCAGCATCATTCATGATAACACTAGAACAAGATAGCGAGAAAGGGATGTTAAAGAGCAGCATCATTCATGATAACACTAGAACAAAATAGCGAGAAAGGGATGTTAAAAAGCAGAAACATTCATGACAACACTAGAACAAGATAGCGAGAAAGAGGTTTTAAAAGCAGCATCATTCATGATAACACTAGAACAAGATAGCGAGAAAGGGATGTTAAAAAGCAGAAACATTCATGACAACACTAGAACAAGATAGCGAGAAAGAGATGTTAAAAAGCAGCATCATTCATGATAACACTAGAACAAGATAGAGAAAAAGAGATGTTAAAAAGCAGCATCATTCATGATAACACTAGAACAAGATAGCGAGATAGAGAAGTTAAAAAGCAGCATCATTCATGATAACACCAGAACAAGATAGCGAGAAAGAGATGTTAAAATGCAGCATCATTCATGATAACACTAGAACAAAATAGCGAGAAAGAGATGTTAAAAAGCAGCATCATGCATGATAATACTAGAACAAGATAGCGAGAAAGAGATGCTAAAAAGCAACAACATTCATGATAACACTAGAGCAAGATAGCGAGAAAGAGATGTTAAAAAGCAGCATCATTCATGATAACACTAGAACAAGATAGCGAGAAAGAGATGTTAAAAAGCAGCATCATTCATGATAACATTAGAACAAGATAGCGAGAAAGAGATGTTAAAAAGCAGCAACATTCATGACAACACCAGAACAAAATAGCGAGAAAGGGATGTTAAAAAGCAGCATCATTCATGATAACACCAGAACAAAATAGCGAGAAAGAGATGTTAAAAAGCAGCATCATTCATGATAACACCAGAACAAGATAGCGAGAAAGAGATGTTAAAAAGCAGCATCATTCATGATAACACTAGAACAAGATAGCGAGAAAGGGATGTTAAAAAGCAGCATCATTCATGATAACACTAGAACAAGATAGCGAGAAAGGGATGTTAAAAAGCAGCATCATTCATGATAACACTAGAACAAGATAGCGAGATAGAGATGTTAAAAAGCATCATCATTCATGATAACACTACAACAAGATAGAGAAAAAGAGATGTTAAAAAGCATCATCATTCATGATAACACTATAACAAAATAGCGAGAAATAGATGTTAAAAAACAGCTTCATTCATGATAACACTAGAACAAGATAGCGAGAAAGAGATGTTAAAAAGCAGCATCATTCATGATAACACCAGAACAAGATAGCGAGAAAGGGATGTTAAAGAGCAGCATCATTCATGGTAACACTAGAACAAGATAGCGAAAAAGAGATGTTAAAAAGCAGCATCATTCATGATAACACTAGAACAAAATAGCGAGAAAGAGATGTTTGTATTTCATGCTCCACAAGTAAAAAGGCAGTCCGGATACATTCGGATTTGTTGCAGAATTCGTAACTTAACATCCGTCGACTAGGTTTGAACCATTCTTTGAAACTGATGGGATGGAACCCGCTTCTTTCAAAATCACTAAACCACTATCCTCGGTTGGTGTTATCTTTTTTTGTGGGATTGAAATTGAAAGCTTAGTTTTGTTTGTTTGTTTGTTTGTTTTTAAGTATGTTTGTATTAACAACAATTTTATTTAATATTGAAATCCTCTCTTTGTATTATAGTAACATCTTATTTCTTAGAATATTTTGACTAAAGCAAAGTCCACATTCTTAATATTTTACGTTCAAATAGATAAATGAAAAATAAATGCATAAATTGAAAATAAATAGTGTTGTAAATAAACGAATAAATAAATATGTCATTTGATACATAATCTAAAAGAAAGAAAAAAAAAATCCAATAACTAAAAGAAAAACATTAAACACAAAACAAAATAGAACATTATAATAAAATGTAAAAAGCAGACCGCACTTTTGTTATGATTTTCATTATTCAAGACGATTTACTCTTAAATATATCTGACAAAAAGATTAAATGCATATAATTGTGTAGTTATTATATGACATTAACAGTATCAAAAGGATAGAACGATTTCCCACATTTTCAAACAAAAGTATAAGTTTTCATATTCAAACTCCTTTTCGTTTGATTTATTTTCTATCAATCGCTAATTATATTTATATAGACACCTTTTATGTCACATCGGGTAATTTCGGTTTTTCATCTGCTTTTTGTCCACCTTGCACATCAGATTGTAATTCAATTTTATCTTCTTCTTCATAAAAGGTAAGCGAACTAATTGAGAAAATTGGCAAGCAATAAAAAGGAAACTCGAAAGCCTGGTGGTTGCTGATTAGGGCAGACCAGTGAGTTCTAACATGAAGTAGCCCATGCTGTTGTTAATGCTGTGTTGGGCAACATGAAAGTATGGACTCATAGAACAGAAGATAATGGAGGCTGCAATCTCCTGCTTTATTGATGCTATGATTAGAAAGTTATATATACACATATCTTTTTTTTATACCGCGTATTCGATTATGAAGAATATTAAGAACCCCAGATGACACAATAGATACTCCAGATGACATAATAGATACTCTTGATGACGCAATAGGTACTCCAAATGACACAATAGATACTCCAGATGTTGTAGCAAATTACAAACACTTTACCATTTATTTATTTATTTATTTATTTATTTATTTATTTATTTATTTATTTATTCATTCATTTATTTATTTATTTATTTATTTATTTATTTATTTATTTATTTATTTATTTATTTATTTATTTTTGTTCTTTTTACTTTATATGAAATGTTTATTGGCATTTTTAATTCGTAGCATGTTTTGAAATTATATGCAGATTCTCTTACTATATCCAATTTTGAAAAAAAAATCAGTTTGTAAGCAATAAAAAGTCAAATTCTGATAACGTGAATAAAACTTACTATCTCTATCGAAAGTAGCAAGTAACCCCCCCCCCCCCCCCCCCCAACACACACACACACACACACAGATACACAATCACACACCCAGTGCTGTCGAAGGTATCGATTTGTCAGAAAAATAATGTCGAGTGAACATATCTTAAAGTATTTCAGTTATGTTTTACGTGCAGTTTCAGGGGCATATTTCTTGTGGTAACATGACGGGATATAACTAAAATTGTAGCAAGTAAAGTCGAATGAATGGCATGGTAAATCTCTCTCTCTCACTCACTCTCTATCTCTCTCTCTCTCTCTCTCTCTCTCTCTCTCTCATCTACCGTTTCGCATATAATTCAAACAAAGCCTTTTTAATGAAGTTTGCTATCGTGTTTAGACTTCAGCGCAGAAATGTATCTTCAGATCTAGACAAAATTCAATGGTTTCACAAAAATATATTAAATATATTTTAAGCAGTACGTTTAAGGAACTTTGATAGTGGAGTAGCTTATGGCGCCACGTTGGTATTTGTTATATGGTGTGTTGTCTCTAGCAAGTAGAGAATTAATCAGTGTTCTCCCCATTACCCAGGTTTACCAGTATATATCCTCTCGATAATTGCCCTATGCATTTAATGGCAGGGAAGAATTAGCTGATATATTGGTTCATATGGGGTTTTATGTCGCTTTCAATATATTGATTTCATTTCGATATGGCGACAGGAAGTAATAGGACTTTTATATATCGTCAAAGGAATCGAACCCGAATTGCCTGTACTGTAAGCCAATAAGCTAAACGATGAACCACTACAACGAATCTGTTCCTTGCTTTGTTGCTCAGAAGGGGGGGGGGGGTATTCCTTATCAATAAAAGAAAAATTTTGTAATGAAAATGCGTAAATTGTCAATTGTTTGTTGACACATTGATGGGGTTACCAAAGTTTTATTGTATTTACAAATATCGTGAATTTTCTGCTGAAATATATATTATAAGCTGTTGATGTAGGAATACCATTTCAACTTTAAATGAAATACACCCAGACTTTATAATTCGTTCTAAATACATACTATCCTGGAGGCATTCCCAAAACAAGACACATCCTAACATGCCTCTTAAAATAAGTCATCGCTTTATATAAGCATTTCCGAGTAATTAAATTTAAAAAGTTTAACTATTTTACTTTTAACAATTGGTTGTCGTTTATCAAGCCCCCGATTTGTGGAATCACGGTTTACTTACAGGCAACAGTTTGCAGCCCTGTGCATATTTACACAAATTTGAATGTACTATTTCTGTATCTGATGTCTAATTTTCAGACGCATATTGTAATAAACCTTTCACGAAAATGTAAAATACATTACAGCTTGTAGATCTGTATTGAAACAATAGTTTTATAGGTTGAAGACAATGCAAAGCCATAAAGACTTCCCTGTTAGGACATATCTTTCTGAAACAATATCTAATTTTGTAACATTGTAGTACCACGTTTAAAAATTTTGTTGACTTTGCGATTTCTTGCATATGTACACGTAAAAACTGTAAAGTATTGTTGAATGAATTGTATCTAAGTATATCAAATTCAATATACTAAAATTAAATACAATGTTATGACATAAAGTGAAATAAAATTAAATAAGGTATAACAGAATACAATAGTTATAAATGATTGAAAAGAAACAAATGGATAAAATGAATAAAGAAATAAAATATTATTATTAGGATGGTAAAGACAAATTTAGTATAAAAAGGTTTTGTATCCCTGCATATTTTTTCGTTTCATAAACGTTTACTAATACAACATTATTCTAGTATAATAGATACCATATCGTAAATTTTGAATTTCGCGGGGTTACTTTGTAACACCCTTTGTATTCAAAATAAACAATGTTACATAGCTTTCGCTTCAAATCATCCAGTTATAAAAGCTTCCCTTACATACCTCAAAGAATTATTTGGCAGAACAGAAGAATCATAAACCAACTTAATCCCTAACGACATTGCACCCAGTGAAGTTGACGCATTGAAGGATATTGTCTCCGAAATATAAGTTGTCGTTCCTGGTGCTAGCCATATAACGGTGATTTGTCGCACACATGTGACGCGCACTGCATTGGTCAGTATAAATATGACCACATAAAATACCCGAACCATTATCACAGCGAAACGCTGATAATCCCTTCCTTAGTGGTGTACTGACTGCATAACATAGGATAAGCAAATAGAATATTACTTTTCATCTGTTTGTTTAACAATGACATTCGCCATAGAAATACACACTTGAATTTGTCGTGTTGATAGATGGGTATAGAAGTCTAAGTAAATATAATGGCAAAGGCTCGTGTATCAATATTATAAAATATCAATAGTTTTCAATACCCCGATCATTGCTGCATCATTTGTCGAAAATCTGAACTAAATATTTGATGTATTGTACGATATTTCCTTACATCTTTTTTTTATCGTAAAGGAAAAAGGAAAACATATCAAAGGGTATTAGTGATTTTGTATACGCTTAAAAATAAGGAAAATAATCTTCCTTTCTGATGTGAAATGACAGGGATCTCTGATAAAATCGAATGCAGCTTTGCATGAACTAACATTCATTTTGTTGTTTTTCATTGTTGCCATTCCAACAGTATTTCAGCTGTATTGTTGCCACACAGGTTTGGTGCAATGTATAAACTGTCGGGAAAAGTGTAAAAAAAAAAGAAGGGGGGGGGGGTTAATTAGCCTAGCAGATTTATTTATTTTTGTTTGATTCTTGTTTCATGTCACAGCATAGTTATTTCCCTTATATGGTGACGGCATCTGCCAGGTGCAATACACAGGGATTCAGACCTATGAAAGGGACACTTGAAGTAGTAAGGGACCAACGGACCCACCTGAAGCAGTGAGGGACCAACGGACCCACCTGAAGCAGTAAGGGACCAACGGACCCACCCAAGGCAGTCAGGGACCAACAGACCTACCAGATACAATAAGGGACCAACGGACCCACCCAAAGCAGTCAGGGACCCACAGACCTACCAGATACAATGAGGGACCAACGGATCCACCTGAAGCAGTAAGGGACCAACGGACCCACCTGAAGCAGTGAGGGACCAACCTGAGGCAGCGACGGACCAACGGACCCACCCGAAGCAGTCAGGAACCAACAGACATACCAGATGCAATGAGGTACCAACGGACCCACCCTAAGCAATGAGGGACCAACGGACCCACCTGAAGCAGTGAGGGACCAACAGACCCACCCGAAGTAGTAACGGACTAACGGACCCATTCGAAACAGTGAGGGACCAAAGGACCCACCCGAAGCAGATACGAACGGACCAATTCGAAGCAGTGAGGGACCAACGGACCCACACGAAGCAGTGAAGGACCAACGGATCCATCAGAAGAAGTAGGGACCAACAGACCTACCTAAAGCAGACTAATATGAAAATAAATTTTCTGGCTACTAGCATGTATATATACCAGATCATGCAAATATAAAGCTGAATGTTATATAGAAAACTTGTTGATTTTTTCCGGCCCCTTCGCTCGCCAGATTGCTACCTGTACTATAATGTGTCGTAGTATAACTGTGTAACTCAAATTTCAGCGGAATTTATACCATAAGACAAATCATGCTATTCAATATGTTCAGCAAAACTTGATAGAAGTTTTGCTTATAAAAATAGAGTTGCATTTCCATTTTTAGGGACAGACAGGGGACAAGGGCCCTACCATCTGCTTTCTGAGAAGATTTTCTCTTCCAGTTTTGTTCGCAATAGTGTCATTCGTGTCCCCTTGCCGCCAATTTCCAATCCCTTACCCCAACTTCCCATCGCGTTGTCCGCCCCTCATTTATATGCCGGACACACCGATATTTAAACGTCAAAACGAGTGGCCAAAAGAGGTCTTAACTGAATTTGTCTCATCTCTCACCTAAGCACATATGCAAAGTTGATGTTTAATTTAAATCATGTTCATTTCAAAATCTATAGTGGTCATATTAATATTTGTTGACAGTGTTTCATTCCTTTTAAGTTTCATTCAAATCAGTGCAAATGGACATTCGTCAAATGATTTTAACACATTTATTCAAATGTAAAATGAAGACAAACATAACTTTAAAATAAGAACAAAAGTAAAACCAACAAAATGTGTATCCTCACTTAACATACATGATATCACAAAAATAAAAAGAGTCCAAAATGGACCTATATTGTTCACCTTAGACGTAGAAAACATTGAACAAAGATATTAAACAACGATTGTAGATGGCCATAAGTTTCTTAACAACTTTTGAAACATTGTATCTGAGGAACATCTTTGCTTAATATCTACCAAGCTTTCTCAAATTTAAACTAGAAGTAGTGAAGACAAAGTTAAAAATGTGATAAATCGATATAATATATAATATTTATGAAATAAATTTTTTTGCATTGAAATAACATAGTTCAAAGTCAAAACCGATGAAATATTATCATTCGGACAGGAAGCCAATACAGCAAGCTAACACTTCCTCACACAACCTTCTATGGTGATAAATGGAAATTCGTCCCTTGGATACCAGAGACTGAGAGAGACTATACGCTTCACTATAGAAACTAGTAGTATAAAGACTTATGCAATTAAAGTAGTGTTTGCATATTATTTGTTGAGTTTTCCTTATATTAGAATGTGTTTTGTTAACAAAATATAATAATAGAAGGATGTGTGTTAATGGCATATATTACAATACAGTTCTAACAAGTATTTATTGGCAACAAAAAAGTCAAGAAATCTATCCCAGGATATTAAAGAAATAAATATTCTGTTCATCAAAGATCTGAAGATAGATAATCTGACTCGACCAAATTTGCCAGCCTCCCCCTTTCAGAAGGAAATGGTCGTCCCCTTACAAATTAAGGAGGGTCATATATTTTGAAAAATTGTCAAACGTCTTCTACATCGACAATATGACCCGAGATCATCGCTAAGACTGTTGGTCTTGCATTTGACCCTTATAAACTTTATGAAGACTTTTCTTTGACCATTCACACTGACAAATAGGGCGGATGGGACTCCATGACGGGCCTTGTCTAAACCTTTTCATTGGAGACATAGTCCCGGACCTCTTCCTCTCTGACGGGACTGCTACAGATCTAGTGTCTGAGCTCGCTTCCAGACCAGCAGCGCACAGTTACCTATACATATTTGATGTCATAATCTTACTCTACATTACCGTTTGTGTATTTATATTTTTATGACCTCTCGGTTTCAGCTATTCGTTTATCTTTTTTCCCTATATAGATGATTATTTATAAATTTTTCAATGTGTGCCCTTTTGATTGTACTGCATTTGCCATTACACCGGTTAACTACTCCAGTTGCGTACCGTTTATTACTCAATTGACCGTCCTAAGTCGGTATCGCATCTGTCGTACAATCGATTTTGTAATGTCATTGAATTATTGCTTTACTTGTATCTAATAATAATAATAATAATAATAATAATAATAATAATAATAATAATAATAATAATAATAATAATAATTACAATTACAAAGTCATAAAACTTTCGGAATGGGATCAGAAACTACAACTCTTCTTAAGACACCATTCTATACCATTCGGATTCATTTTATTTGTCGATCTATGCAACCTGTCTGGAGAAGGAATTTGTTAAAGAAGGGTACCCCTTCGGGGTCCATGTCTTCACACCCTGGCTCCACAACTTGATGGATTTAGCTGAAATGTAACACTTCAAAAGGGACCTGAAATACTTCATCATTAGTAAAAATTCATCAAAATTCCGTCAGTAGTCTTGAAGTTAAAAGAACGGGAAGACAACGACGAAGGGCAGATCACTAAGTTCGACCACATGAATTAAAAATGCTAGCTCAACTGAACTACTATCCTTAGAATATTGATTTGCATAAAACAAATTTCTGTAATGATGTAACAGGAACTTATATAAGCGATTTACTAAGCTGTCTTATATCAGTGGTGGGCCGAGAATTATCTAACATCCCCCACCCCCTGCCCTTCCCCACCTTTTCGAACCCCCCCCCCCCCCAAAAAAAATAAAAAGAAGCAAAAAACCACACCCACATTCAAACAAAGAAATAAAAAAACCCCCCAAAACACAAAACAAAACAGGGGAGGTTACTGTTGCACGTTAAAGATTATCAAAATTTACATTGTGTGGGTAAAATTCCCCATCAGAAGGGAGGGGGTTACATTGTAGAATTACGTTATAGAAGTGGAAAAAAGAAATACCTTTGAGTTGATTCAATCTCAGGATTCTAAAACAAACAGACACTATCGTGTATGGTTCCATATCAAGACGAATGCGAACTCCAATTTTAGAAATCAACATAAGACATATAACATGGACATGGAGGAGTGAGGTTCTTCTGTTTGCATGTTCATCCGTCGACAAAGTCTGGTAGAAACCTGTTACATCTTGTAAATATAGATATATTTGATCTAAATCGGTATTGTCAAAAGGTTTGGATAATCAGGTCCCATATTGTTGGTTATCATTTAGGAAACAAGGACCTTAAACTGTATGAGATCCCTATATTGTCCACCGAATTTCCTCAGTGACAATTTCCGACCTTCCAAACGCTGAAATAATCGGTGTATTCCAGCACTGTGTCATTATCTGCATTAATAACTTGTTTACAACATTCGTTGTTCATTATAAGTGAACATTATGATTTTAACAAATTTGATTTAATTATAAATACGTTATACGATCACTATCTACTTTTAGATCTACACCCTTTCCCATACCAACTCTTTGCTCTATTCCGACACTTTACCAGACACCTCATATTTTCGAACACTCTTTACGAAAACTATGTTCTATTCAAACACGTTCATAGTCTCTAGATTGGTTGATACAATTAAATGAATGGCAGAAGGTACTATATACTAGGGTATGCTGAGCAGATCATTTAATCCACTCACAGTAGTTTATACTCTATTCCCACTCAGCCATCCCTGACAGGAAAATTGATATATTGTATTATTTATTTACGAAATATTCATGCCAGAGTATATTAGAAAATTATTCGCAAAATCTTTTCCCCTTTTTTTACCTAATGTCTAAAGAGAGTAATAAATTTGAAAAAGAAATTTGTATCGGGTAAAAAAAATCTGAACCGCTGAATGTCATTGAAGGTATGATATATATAATATATTATAGTAATGATTTTTTTAATTGATTTTGTGATCATACACTGTTAATATTTTATTTACACCTTTGTATTTGCACACACCTAATAATAAAAGTATATTTTCTGCATTTAAACTAATAAACGATATGAATAGAAACAGATATATTCTCCTTGACGGGGCATAGAGTACATAAAAGGAAGAAAAAAAAAAAAAGAATTAAACGTTTCAAATTGTACTCTTGACAGTAAAGATATATAGGAATATAAGAGTAAAAATTGGAAATCACTATGCCATTGTCAACATGGAGATTATTCATTTATTGAAGATATTTTTGATTATACCTCTGTTAATATCTGTTCTGTAACCAAAACTTCACAAAATTCCATAAATTATTGAACGATTCCCTACAAACTGGCTATTCTTATCATTATATTCTTTACCCGATTGTTGCTGCTCTTCATATTTGTGACGGTGTTGATGACTGAACCAGCAAGATTTTTAATACTCTCTCTCTCTCATTACCGCCCACATAAATCTTATATATATCGGCAAAAATACGAAAAGGGAGAAACCGCAGATGGACAACTGTCTTTACCTATAAACTTCATGTCGCCGGTGATATATGTATCTAATTCTTTTAGCTTCCTTCAGTCTCTCCCTCTGACAGATTGCTCTAATGATCGAGCAGTAATTCTGTGAACTGCTATCATCAAGCAGAGTTCTAATGCTTTAATACCTCGACTTTCATAAGGATTCCCTGTCTCCAGAATCAAATACGTTCTCGAAGATCATGGAGTCTGTATTAACAAGTATTATGTAACATCACATAATACGATCAACATGGACCGATCTCTAATCTGAACAAAAGGGAGAAGGAAAGACAAATGACTTAGCCATAGGGCAGAAGTCACCAAGGTTATGGACAATGAAACTTGGTAACTAAGTATATATTTGTTATTTGAGAATGTATTATCATAAACTTAAAAAGAAATAAGGTGACATCATTTTTCTTTTGTATTCTGTATGATGATTTAAGTGTTACACTTCGTGACTTTATTGGAATCCTCATTTAAAATTAAGTTTTTAACAATACGGAGACTATTGTCTGACATATTGGCTTTCCTATTTCGGAATGTTGATGATTTATGTTGTATTAACACTTTTATTTTAGATGAATTGGAGTTGGCATACGACTGTAGATTTGTCACTTTAGAACTCATTCCATGAAAGAGGTGTTGGTTTGAGTATTTGCTGCGCACTCATTTGGACGTGAAATAAAAAAAAAAACTGAGGTCAGAGAAGACGTTATGAGAAAAGACACCTCACTACTTCGAACAGGATCTGTTGCATTAGTCGAAATTTCAGAGTTTTACATTAGGCAGCTGCCATCGCTATATATAAGGCATAATTCTGCCATGGGTAAAAAAAGAGAAACTAACAAACAACCATAATAAAAATAATATAATAATTACTTTTGCTTTGATATCAGGATTCCCACTTTACTTAATTGTGCATCTTTATTATTTGTATAAATTACTGTGACAGTCGAAGAACGTATATTTGCACATCTTCACTTATGCCTCTGATCGAATGCTTAAGTAGTGGTACATATACAATGTAAAAAAGATACGAAAGTAAATCGAATCATTATTCTTTAATGCAAACCATGCCATTTCGCTTTTCAGTTTTTTGGTCGTATTTTCCCTTCGGACGGATTGATACACTTTGTTTCAAATGTTATGAGGCGGAGACACTTTCTTTGAGCATTCATGACGGATGCGGCCAGTCAGTTATGAGATGAGAACTTCTAAGGTATCTGGTATCACTCATTTTTCCAGCAATCTATGATTACCCCACTATGGTTGTGTGAACGTCAGAATGACATTGTATGAATCACTTCCGAATTTTACTTTATTAGAATTCTATTCTATATGAGAGAAATATAGTTATCGTCTCTGCTTCACAACTTTGTAACTGTAGTCTCTTATTTCAATATTTAATCTTTAAATAAAGGGGTCAATTTCTATTTAGATTTAATATCTAGCTTTTGCTATGTGGATTTTGTTTTCAAACGAACACTCTCCTAGATTTCTAGGGATCGATGAATGTCTATTACGATCTGTTGTGAATGGCACAAAGGAGCATTACGTCCTATTTTTCACCATTGTCATTTTATTTACATTGTTTTGTTGATATTTACAATATTTCACGTAAAAGTTTGACTTAAATGTTGTCAATATTAGACCTGTGTGTTCCAACATGATGCCTATTTTATTTCATATATGCTTCTGTTTACATCTGGTACTTCTATCATCGGCTAGGTTTATTTAAACAAGAAACTGTTATCCTTGATGTAACCCATGTCTCACCTGTGATTCCAGATATCAATGATTTAATACATTGATGTGAGTGTCACAGCAATAATCTTGAAGTCGGATTGGTCATATGACTGAATTTGTGTAATATTTGTTGACGGACATGTCTCAGGATTCTTCGTAGCTCTGTACGAAGAATCTTATATTTCAATTTCGCTTTTTCATATCTGCAGTCAAATAAGTGTAGAGAGAAAAGGGGTATATTTCAAAAGTTACTTCAATAAATTTTGGCAGTATCTGATTCATGCATATACTAATAAATATCAGCAAACTTCTATTACAGTCAATGGTAAACACCGAGTTTATCTCCAGCTTATAATCGGAATGTTTCAGTTATTCTCGCAACGTCTTTATATTCTTTATTTCAAATTATCAAAACTATTTTCCAATAAAACTTTTTTCTGATTATTCTATTTTGCTTTTTACTGACTTAAATATCTATCGCACTGGACATATTGACTATTGTCATATAAAATGACCGTCCTAAGTTGGTATCGTAACTGGACTATAATCGATTATTTTTGTGATATGTTTTTTTCATATCGTTACATTAAATACTGTATATTTCCATGTGACCTCTGTCATACGGCTGAATAAGTAATTTTATTTCTTCCTTCAGATCTGAGGATCCCAGATCAACTGACCCTTCCATTTATGCGCGAAGAATTGTTAAATCAGATGACGTCACAATACTTTATATTATTTATATTCATGTATTGTATAGCTCTATGGTGACTTTTGCCCCAAACGGAGCCAGTAACTCCTCTTTTTTCTTCTACACATCGTACAAACAATAAAAACGTATTGTTACGTCACGAAATACAATAAGTATCCTCGAAAGCGATGGGTCAATTTCAGCTGTCAGGCTGGAGTTTTGTAAGGAGATTTATCATGTTCTGCTTTCCCCTCACCCTATCTGTACTTAGGATGACGTAGTATAAACCGATGCCTCATGTCTCGGTATACATGGATCCCCCACTGTTTCAAATAGCATATTATGAAACAATACACCAGACAGGTGCCACCTCCTTATGAGTGCAATAATCTTATAGTGGTGTCAAACAAAATCGAAACAAATCTTGAAAAATTCAAGAATTTCTTAACGATTAATTGATGAAATATATCATGCACCTGTGACTAATTTTTAGTGCAACGATCGCTATATTCATTCTTTTCCACGTTTACATGTTCCTTTTCACCTTGTTTCCCTTCCTTCCTTCTTGCTTTATTTTATTTCCGTTCACTTATTTTACATATTTTCTTTCTTATTTGTAACGGAATATGTTATTTCTATTTTAGGTACGTTTTTCAGCGTAATTTGATGATACTTACCTTACTTTTCCAGGAGGTAGAATCCCTTCATTGTAGACGTCTTGAATAGCCATTGACAATGCGCCTATAGACGTCGAGGCATTAACAAAAATAACAGAAGATGGCGGGGTGTCATTAGGCGCCATCCATACCATATGCACAGTTCTTGCTTCTACACCATAAATAATCTCCATAAACATTAAACCAAATACAACTAAATCCATTATGCAATAGAACAATGGATATCAATAAGGAAGTTCTAAATTAATATTCCGAGAATCACCGAAATCCCGAACATTGTTCGTTCGTAACTGCTCTATTTTATAAATATATTCCGCTTCTTCAAGAAGCACTACTGCATCTTAATACTTAATGTCGCATGCAAAATAATTATCCATCACATTCTCCAGTTTTCTAATTAATTTCCTCTGCATCACATTACACTTTTAACAATGTGAAATGAATCTCTCATAGAATTAGTAAATCATAATTTATGATCCTCCAGAGAGATATATACACGTGAGACAATGCAGGAAATTAAATACTAACACAATCCCATCACTAAATACAAAAACTAATAAGTTAATGTAAAGAGCCATAACGACACACGATCGTGCACAAACGCTGTAAGCCAATTATATCGCGGTCAACAATTCGACCTACAGAGCATTGACATAGCACTAATGCAAGTTATCATTTTGATCGCTATCCTACCTGATTGAAATGACATTTCTTGAAATATTTTGATTTATTTCTTTTTGTGAAATACAAATATATCATCTGAAATGTTTCATTAGTACGACATTTAGAGTATGTTGCAGGGAAACATTTAACAATAAAATAATTTACTCAATTTAATGCCTTTCAAAAATTGATTTTTTAAACCCCTACAGGAATTTCTTTGGTAGAATGACAATTGATAAATATAATACTTGGATTCTCTGTTTCTTTTTGATTAATTGATTATTGTTTCAAGTCACTCCACGATTATATCATATGGTTAGTGATGGCATCTGCCTGATGCATCGCATCGAAAATTATACCTTTGCAACGTATCTAACCGATACGGTGTGGGATCTTTGATATACAATGCCCACGGTGACACGACACCTCGCTCTTTACTGTCTCCTTCGACGTGCTCAATATGGGAGTCGAACCCGAGACAATGAATCACGAGACGAACACCTCATCCACTGAGCTCCACTGGATTTGTTTCGTGATGAGATTCATCATTATACATACTAAGAAAATTTCTGAATGTTACCGCCTCACGGTGAAACTCAAATCTGACAGGATTCGCTGATATCCTACAATTTCTGTACAACATATTCATGGCATCTCCTAATTATTGTACAGAAATTCAATTTGTATTAATCTTGAAAGAAAAAGAAAACCACTGAGTAGCTATAGCCATAGCGATATTAAGAAAAGCTTAAAGAGCAACACTGTAGGTGCCTGCATACCTGTCTATAAATATGTATGAAAGATAAATCAAGGGAGGGATTGGTCTGTTGCCATTAACGGAATTTAAGATCCCTATTTTACAAGGAGTTTTGTTCGTTTCTTTTTATGTCTCTCTGTATGAGGTCAGAAAAAAAAAATCAGAGTCAGAATATATAAAAATATGGTCCCAACCTTTCAATAGGTAAGCCAACTTTAAACTCCTTTTCATTGTATCGAACTTTAAACACTTCATCATCTGATACATATCGTATTTTAACAATATAAGATAAAGAAAACAGAGTACTTTTTTCTGTATTGTTCTTTATTTGTTAACTTTCAACGTAATTATTGATTTTTGGTGGTTTGATTACTAAAGACATGTCGCTTTTCATAAAATCTTTAGAACATACGAACGGGTTCTCGAGATTTGTTTATTTGCAAAATGACAAAAAAAAAAATGAAATAGTATACATGATGCATAATTGACGAAATGTATTACTGCAAATAAACAGATTTCGTGTAGTCATATCCGGGAGTGAATTGTTATCATTGATAGATTTTTACATACATAATGAATAATAATTATACATATTATATAGCTTTAAGGATTGTTGAAACATCCGGTAGCATGTCCAATAAAAATTGAAATTAAAATATTCCATTGCTTATGTTATTATTTGTGTAGTTCTTGCATGTTTTGTTTTGATAACCAGCCCTTTGATTTTGGACACATGTCTGAGTATGAAGTGTGAACAGTGTATTTTATTTAACATTACATACGTATCAATACCAAATTTTCTTCTTTTTGTTTATTTTATCTTTGTTATTTTTTCTTTATCTTCTTTATCATTTAAACTTCTAAAAACGAATTAGGACATCATACTGGTAGTAAAAGTAAATTTGTAGAGTTGTGACTCGAATTCATAAGTTGGCTTCTTGGGAAGATTAATCTACTATTTGAGTGGTCAAATATACAGACTGCTGCTATAGAAGCAAATTTATCACATGTCAAGGAAAGTAGTTTTAAAAAAATGGTATTAATTTCGACCTTCAGAAGTAAAAGATGAAACTACTTTGTCAAATAAATACTTCACCTGTTTATACCAATGATCTGGCACTTCAGTTGTTACACATCACACAAAGGTGTGATGTAATCATGACCCAAAATCTTAACTACAAGGCAGATACCACAGTGACCTTATCTTCAGAAGAGTTCACTGTCCATCAACACAATGGATGTCCCATAGATCTACTTCATACATCCCACAGTTCTTCATCACACAGCACTGCATTATGAATTCTACCTAGTAAATATCTACCAGGTAAAATATGGATCTTCAAAAATAGTATTAGAAAACATATATGGAATATATATACTTTTATTGGATTTGTTGATTAACTTGTAAATGTGAATCCACAATTCGGCTCAACTACTATATTTGTTTGTGTGTTGTCCTTAACCTATTCAGAGATCCTCATGTAAACCGTACGAAAGCCTATGCAACATTAGTTACTACTTTCAAAATAAAGATAACAGGTAATTATTGTCCTCTCATTTTTCGGCAAGTCGAAGAGCACGGGTACTACGATTTACTTGGGCCCTTTAATGTATAATATAGGTCAATTTACAATATTGATCAAGCTCTTGTTATTATCCATCATTTTAAAATAGCTGTATTCCATTTACACATTATTCAACTTCACTACTTTCTTAATCCGAGTTATTCATCTTCCGTAAATTTGAAAATGATAATATCAAAATATATTAAATATATGTATTGATATATGCACCATATGAGCCATTTGAGGACTTTGTCTTTTCCACGACACTTAGGGTCGAAACAGTTGAAAATCAAAATACAGTTATTTGAAGTGCAAGCTAATTTCAAAACTGACCTACTGAACACATCTGAGGTCAGAGCCATGAATGCTGAAAATAATTTATATTGATTTACAAACATTTATCATATTAATTTAAATCTTAGAATTAAATATTTCAGGTCAGTAAAAATACACTGAAAAATGGGATAAAAACTGCAATAGCTACGCTTAATTGTGTTGTTGTTTGATTGTTTGTCTTACTGTCATCCTTTTCTTCCATTCCCCCCCCCCTTTTTTTTTCTTTTTTTTTTCTTTTGTTTTGGTTTTTTTTTTTTTGGAGGGGGAACTTAAGGGTTTTTTTGTTTGTTTTTTTTTATTTCTATTTATTGGTTTGTTCTGTTGGATTGCTTAGTTTAAGTTTTCTGTTTTTGTTTTTTCTTTTTTTTGGGGGGGGGGGGGGTGTTTTATTTTGTTTGATTTGGGGGGATGGGGTTGGTTTGTATTTCAGAGCTAATTATGAAGTCGGTCATTTACTCATTATGTCAACGGTACTATAAAAATCAAAACATGCAATCCTGTATAAATGCACATTTCGATTACTTATATGTCTTCATCGATGTTCAAGACCGAAATGTGGAAATCTAAAGGTATAAATATTTGAAGAGCAAACTCATTACCAACTTCAACACAAAAATATTTTACACTTTGCATAATTTAATGATTATTATATTTACATGAATGAGACATAGCGGATGTTACTAGCTAGCATGAGATGCATGATCCCATCATTATTTGATGATCCATTTTCCCATTTCATTTCTGCCATGGTCTCATTGAAGTTATGCAGTTCTAGTTAGAATTGTATATGTTTCTTACGGCTACTCCAGTTCGTTGTATTACCTTTCTGACTTCCCAGTCAAATTTGGAAATTCTGAGGGTCAATTGGGCGAAAGTGACGCTATATAACTTATTTTATCCCCTTGAAAAAATTGTATTTTTCTAATTCTGAACAAAATGGTAGGTCCTTATGTGACCATGCAGAAGGTTGGATAGTTTATCTTAATACTTCGTTCCCTGTACTACTAAAGACTGGTTGCTAAATGTATCCCATGTAACGTAAGAGCTCCTAATCGATTGCTCCTTTTTGAATTTCTGACATAAGATATAGAAAGGAAGAATTACTTAACTAAATGACAGTGATCGATCAAGCAATGACACAACTGAAGGGACGATAAGACATCATAAAATATGTTTGATTTCACGGAAATTACAGAACAGACTTTTATCGACTTGTTCAATCATGTAAATAATTTTTTGAACCGGATTACGGGCCATATTTCCACCGACAATGTAATGCTATATTTAAATAAAAGAAATTGTGTAAATTTTAAGAATTGATCTCCATATTTAGTAGTAACCGAAAGTCACAATAATGCGAACGAAGCTGAAGTTGGACACTAACCATTAAATACTTGCATAGACGACAGAACAAATGTGGTTTTATGTTTTATTACATCCACACCTTTAAGTATGGAAGTTTCCATCCTAGTCAAGCTAGTTCAAGAGCATAAAGCTTTATGAACAAATAACAGAGATCGTGCAAACAAGATTGTGAAACAACTTCATTAATATTTTATTTCTCATTGAGAAAAATATTCAGTCAAATCAATAATCTTTTCTCAGTACCTTGCATTCAACATGTATGTGAACATACTGAGTTGGGTCCAAATGCATATGGCTAGCATACATTTAAATATATATTAGTTGCTAAATATATATATATATATATATATTATATATATATATATATATATATATATATATATATATATATATATATATATATATATATATATATATATAATATATATATATATATATATATATATATATATATATATATATATATATATATATATATATATATATATATATATATATATATATATATATATATATAGAGAGAGAGAGAGAGAGAGAGAGAGAGAGAGAGAGAGAGAGAGAGAGAGAATTAAGAGTGAACTAAGAGAAGTAGTACTTGACCAGGTCGGGTAGAAGAAGTCTGTGAATGCCTGCCTTTTGTGCAAAAGGTACAAAAAGGATAAGCTAAAGGCGAATATATAAATAGATAAACCATTATGTATACACGCATATGAAATGCGAAACGTGCGTATAATAACAAATTGATTTTATATACTTATGTAATAACATGTGATTGATATCCATTTGCAGCATTTCGATCCAAACAGTGAAGCCTCCTTTCCGTCATCATTAACATAATTGTGCAAAACTATAAGTATATATACAAGCATATATTAAAAATGGAAAATGGTTAAACCATAGCGCTATATTTATTTACATTTACTAATTAACTGCTATCTGTTTAAAAATTTTACAGTATGATATACTGCTTGCTTAAGAGCATAAATTTATTTCTTACATATTTCAATTTAACAACTTTAATCTTTTACTACATTCTACATAAAGTTAAATGAAGCTAAATATGCATACGCTTGGCAGGAAATGAAATGTTTATGCAGTCTTAAGTTAATGAAAAACCTTCATTCAGTTAATTGAAGTAAAGCTTTACCATAACATATAGTGAATATCATAAAATACACAATTCATCAACATTAAAATAATCTGCAGTATCCGTTTGAATATTTGAATAGGAAGAATGTCAGATACTTTTGGAGAAGCTATTTCATTTTAGTGTTTGAAAGAAGTAATATTTTTTTTATCCTGCAATAATTAAATAGATAAAAAAAGATTGAAATCATAAGTTTTTGTCTGTAGATTCTTAAACACATTTCTATCAGTTCCACATCACAGCAAATAAATGTAGATGAATGATATCTACTTCATTATTTTCTTTTCAGGAAATTCCCGAAAAAGAGTCTCCAAACTATATTTTATAGTAAATTAAAAACGAAAAAAAATCTACTTTTCAAAACATTACAACATACAACAAAACTCAATGCAACTAAATTGTATATACATTATGTGATAAGTCGTCGTGACGTAATTTACATACAACAATATGAACAACCTCAAACCAATTTATGAATTTATAACGCATGTTATAAACAATTTAAAGTAATTTGAATGAAATATGTCAAATTAAATTCCTCTTGAAATGCCACAAATATCCATTAAATTTATCATTAAAATATGAATTGTATAAACAAAACAAAATTGCTTTATGATGTACGAACACACATCCACACCACACAAATGTATGTATGTATCAACAATTTTGTTTAAACAACGAGCACATTCATATAGATGCGGAGATCTATGGTTTTCTTTCACCGAAGATATTTCAACTACAAGTATTGAAAGTTCTTAAGTTCTGAATTTTTTTTTGTATATGATAATCATGGCAAAAACGTATTAATTAATAAATTTTTTTCTCTCTTTTAGTATCCTCCTCTCATTTTTATCTTTCGTTTAGATACAAATAATGCAATTTTGGTATTTAATCAAGCTCATATCCTTTATTTGTTTCAGTATCATAAGATTCATATTGAGACTTTTCTTCATATGTTTTATTTTTTTCCAAGAGAACCTTATCTTCCGCTTCTTACAATGAAATACTGTCTACCACTAGACATAAGTTAAATGTTACTTATTTCGCATTGCCATATAAACATTACCACCTAATACCCTTTTTTCTTAACGTAAAATTAAACAAAAACTGACATACTGTGATTGTTACAATCATTGAAACATAAAAAGCATGCAATGAATGTGGACATAACATCAGAACGTAGAAATCATAACTCTTGAGTAAAACGGTAAGCAGGGGCATTGTAATATATATGTAAACATGCTGCACTAAAACCTTTAATATTTGTCAGAAGTTTAAAATCTAGTAACCCTGTTATATGATGCGACATATACTCTAAGTAGCAATGAAAAATTCAGCATATAGACAGCATTATGTAAAGTGACATAGAAACCACGTACACATGAATTTATTTCGCCCGCTCGCGAATCTTTATTTTTTTTTTTAATTGACGTATGAAAAGACGTTCCAAATAATAGAATAATATAAAAAGCATTAAAAATATTGCATCCTGAAATGTTATTTTATGGAAGGACTGAAACGACCAGAGAGAAATGATTTTGAGATATTTTATCTTACAACGTAAGTCTGCTGAATGAAATCATAGCATTCTCATTATTATAAATGAGTTTATATCAACAGTCAGCGAACAAAGAATCAAGAATAATTTTAATTTGGTAAATGTATCTAAAATGATTCAGGGAGAAAAACGAATAAAACAAAGTGTGTTCGTAAAAGACAAAGACGGTACTTAATGGTATCCAACTGTGATGTTTAGAAAACAAGGTCAAGGATAATAGTAAATTTCTAATGTCGGTGCCAACAGAAAGGTATTATCTTAAGCAATTAACATCAGAGCCCTATCACTTGCCACTCAAAGGTATAACAGACAGATAAACAGACCACAAGTATATTTCACAAAAGCACAAACAACCAAAGAAATTAATATCTTCACTAGTTTTTTCATGTGAAATTCATGTATGACAATATTCAGGTTTATAGTGAAACTTTGGTAACATATATTTAAAAAACACCACGAAGAAAAGCTTATTACATGAACAAAAATACATACAAACATCTAGTTCAGCAATGAACTCATAAGTTTATTTCCCTGAATGCAAAATATATCATGTCCAAGCAATTACTTACTTAAGAAATTGTATTGAGGTAACGCATGTGACAAACAGTTTATGTCTCCTACGGAACATCGTAGAATACCTCCAGAAAAAACGAAAAATATTTAAAAAAAAAAAATATATCACACTCAGATGAAATTTATACACAGTACTACCGCTGCATAGATCTGAATATTGTTTCTTAAAGAGTTGATGCATATTCGATAAGTGTATATATTGCTTTTGGTAACATCACAAATTAATAAAATATGGCAACATATACAGAAAACAGACATCTGTTTTATGCTAGTAAAATACCATTTGGGAAAAACAATCGATGAATGCAGTGCCAACAATAAAATTATTTATGATACTATTAGAAAAGAAAACACGGATGAAACGTTATTAACATTCATTGGATGACCAATTAGATATATTTCATAATTCATTTCCTTCACATACATTTATCAGATCAACACATATAAAAGATGTGTAAAACCTTCTCATCTACAATGTAAAATACGAGAGTAACTGATGTCACACGAAACAATAATCCAAATATACTCAATAACAGGAAATATTTCTATTTATAGATATGACTTTAATCTTGGAATATATTACTATCGCCCATTGGAATAATATGTTTGATATGTTCTAGATTTAAATCATGCATCAAGAGCTCTTAAAGGATATGTGTTTTTCAGTTTTTCTCCATCAAGAAGGTTTTTTTTTTCATATTTAAAAAGCGAAATAATGTTCAAATATTTATAATCTGTATCTTGACTAAAACATAGTATACAGATATTTAAGTCACAAAATATTAGCAATAGTTACATATGAAATAAATTGCCTATTACCGTACTTAATATGCATTGTTATACGTCAAAGTTTATAGAATAGTTTAATCGTTAGGTAGTACAAATATTGAAGATAAAGTTTGACATTATATTCAGATAAGAAATCAATAATATTTTGAGCTGACTTTTATCAACACAATTTGAAAATTCTATGTATTGTGCTAAACACGTGTTAAAATTTAAAGTAAGCATTTGAAAAAAAAAAAGCATTACACGGTCTTTGTGTAGGGATATTTCAAGATAGCTTTTAGAGAAAGGACTTTGACAGATGTCTGGAAAAATGAATGAGGGGGAAGTTTCCTTTGTCGATTGGTTATACATTCCATAGGGTTAGTGAAGCGAGCTGAATCCATAGTCATATCAAATATTGACTATACATATCAGAACTATAGCATACCTTCACAATAATCTCTACTTAAAATAATGTACAAGGAAATCGTATTCTTAGAAATAAATATAAATTGTGTTAAATAATTGTTGACAGATTTTGGAAATTCAGAAAGGCGTCTGAACTATAAATTTCATAAATGAAGTAATTCGTAATCAAAGCAGTTAATTATGCTCTAAACAGAACCTGTGGATGTCTGTTTCGATGTGAAACAAACAATTGAATCTCCGTTTATCGAGACCAAATATAGTAGAAGGTATATTGAAACATAAAGAATGAAAAGAGACAAATGTGAAACGAAATGAAATAACAAATTGACATACATATCTCACAATCTTTTTGTACTGTAAAATGTTAAATAAAGAAATATTAAAGAAAGAATTCTTATATACATAACAAAATATCAATAAGAATGCAGTAATCAAGAAATAGTTTTGTCCGAGGATCTATCGGGACATTCCTCGATATCTCCATTTTCATCGTTGTGTTTCACTGAATGTCCATTTGCATGCTGAAACAGCTTCAATCCGTGAAAGTCAAGTGATGGAATAGACGGGCGTGGCGATGATCTCGCCGAATGGTAACTATCTCGCTCATGTAACAGAGACAAGGAAGAGTTGTCTATCTTGAGCTTTGTTTTTCTCTTTCCAAGAGTAGCTATAAAAGACGCAATATCATATGAAATAAGATTGCATATAAATAGACGTATTATATGTCAATATCATATGATGAAACATATGAATTGAAGCTTTTCTTAACTCTCAAATTTTATAACCTATATGTGAAAAATCGCGACGGATATGTGCAACAGATAAAATAAGCACATAGGAAGTCGATCGAGAAACGGTTGCTGTTTCCACTTCCTACAAAATCAGTACGATCAAAGAGTAAACAACGAATAAGTACCGATGTATTAACTATATCTCGAAGTTCATGGAATAAAGGGGCAACATTGTGTACAATGTCATATTCAAACAAATACGAACTCAAATTAAAATGATGTGAGAACACACATTAAAAACATGGTGATCAAGAATCACCGTTTATTGCAGTAATGATAGTTCGGCTGATATATCATCTAACGCGAAAGATTCGCAACACCCATTTTAAATCACAATTTGTAGAGTTTGTTTGCATCGACGGGACAATAATCTAAAATGCAGAATGATGTTTCTTTCATATCATTTAAGTACAAGCCTTATTAATAATTGTTATGGATGATTAATCAATAAGGGGTTTATGTCGCATTCAATAATTTTTCAGTCATATCGCGACAGGGAAGCAGGTTATAATCATCCTCATATACATAATGCAATGATCCCGGAATAGCTTGGAGAGGAAATGGGTGTACATGGAGTATACATCTGGGTTTCATCAGCGACATTGACATTACTTCTCATATCTGTATGCATGGATTGAATAAATACCTACACTTATTTAAGGATTTACCTTAACAATTTTGCAATTTATTGAGATATAATATGGTTTGAGGCGGTGCACACTTTATAATCCGCGAAGCAGATTATACAAAAAGTGTTCACCGCCCCAAACCATATTATAACTCAATAAATTGCAAAATTATAAAGTTAATCTTTATAATTTAATATAAGCACAACCACTGTAATTGCCCGAGATAAAACTTTCAAGACATATGTTGTTATTTCTGTATAAATTACATTGATGGATGACGTCATAACGCCCCATATTTGATCCACTTTTCAGCACGGAAAGCGATGTTTGGCAAACTTTTAATTGTTATGCTTTGACGTCATAATGAAATTTTGGACATTGCGAACTTTGCGTGACGTCATCAAAGTGGTATTTTGCGCTAAAGTGCTTGACAGTTAACGAAAGTATGTCATTCTGGATAAACGTTACGTTGTCGTGGGACACAAGCTGTTTCTTTCAATTTATAACTTCTATCCGAAATGATTTAATGATGCGGTTTATGAATAGGAAATGGAAGTTTCCAGAAAGATATTTCGCGTTAAAATCGCATATATATATATAGAATAAGTGTCTCATTTTGTATTTTCATGCAGGAATGTCTGATGCATTTATAAGAGATATGAGATATAATGCGCTAAAATGCATCCGGCAGCCATTGTAATTTATTCCTGCATGAAAACACAAAATAAGACACTTATTATATAGAAATCCAAACCACAAGTCCAAAAATCATGAAACCATAGGACATACAAAATCAGTGAAAATGAAAAACAAATGGAAAATAACAAAATATGTCTACTTGAAGAGCATATGTGAACCCCTGTGATGGAGTGAGATCAGGTGCCCGGGGAGAGTGAGCATCTCCTGCTTGCTAGCAACACCCGTCACATATACCCCGTAGAAAGAGTCAAATCGTGTGAATTCCATATGTATCTATATATGGAGAAGTCGAAGTAGGTAACCTTCTAGTATAGAAGGTGTCAAATCTGTGTAAAGTTATCGGAATCGGTCTCAGTCCAGAATATCATTTAAAAGTCTAGATAACGAGATATCATATGGAGTAATAAGAGTCTCGTAACGACCGTAGAACTTCCTCGGTGACGATGCTAGTCTAGCACATATATAACCCTGGTTGAGCAGCTTAACTGAAAGTCGCCTAGCCCTCAGAACAAAGTCATTGTAATTTGAACATGCTCTGGAATAACGTATTAACTGAGATATGAATACGCCGTATGCGGGCGATGATGGAATGTTGCTACTTATGAAAGGAAAGTTTGTGATAGCGAAATTGAAATCGTCACGTTTGTCATAGAGTGAGGTGTTCAATTGACCATTAATGTCGAAAGACAACATAATATCTAAATACGAAGTAGAATTACTAGTTTCTGTGGTTTCTTTGACCTCCAGTTCACTTGGATAGATGATGCTAAGGTAATCCGTGAATGAAGGATTATTAATTGAAAGCAAGTCATCTATAAATCTGTAAGTAAAATTGAAGCCAAGAGCCAATTGTTTTTTTTCCTTGCGAAAGCAAAGACTGAATGAACTCAGCTTCGCATGAATAAAGGAATATGTCAGCCAGAAGCGGAGCACAGTTAGTGCCCTTTTTGGAATGCCGACAATTTGTTGAAAAACCTTACCTCCAAATACCACAAAAATGTTATCGATAAGAAAGTTCAACATCTGGATGACAGCTGTTTCAGTGTATTTATTTTTGGAATCAGAATTTTCCCTAACAAAGTAAGTTTTATTGTGGCCTATTACTATATATTTGAATTTGCGGCTTCCGTTTTTACTAGTAAATGCATTTTGAATAATTTCCGCTAATCTGTCTTTTAATTTCTGATGAGGGATCGTTGTGTACAGAGTCGAAAAGTCAAAAGACTTGATGGAGTGAATTTCAGTAAAACGTTTTGATTTTAGATGTTCTAACAACTCTTTTGAATTTTTAAGGATCCACATGTGATTAATTCCACTTCTGGAATATACTGTTTCGCAATATCTATGAAGGCCAGATTTAATTTCTGATAATATTTGTGTGAGTAGCATCGTTACAGATTTTGTGGAACACTTCGAGGAACCAGCGATAAAGCGTTGTTTGTACGGAGTTTTGTGCATTTTTGGAATACAGTACAAACATGGAAGTTCTAAATTCAATTTATTTGAGTCAATACCAAACGTATTGAGGACAGATTTATGATTCTCGAGTACTTCCGAAACCGAAAAGTTCGTGAGAGTATAAGTAGGATTTCCTGGAGCTGATTTGAATGATCAACATTAGATTCATTTTTAAGCTGCAAATGAAAATGTAACAAATTATTTGTTAATACATTGTTGCTACGTATTATTAATTATGTTCTGTTTAAACTCAGTCGTTCACATGCCTCGTCGCGATAAATTTGATACCGAGTTATAATATTCAATCCGCATAAAAGTGAAAAATTAACCTCGTGACGGTGAATATAATTTTGGGTATTTCATTGTTAATTTGTTAGTACAAGAACGGTCGAGTTCATCAGTCACTTGAAAACAGTTTTCACTCAGTAGATTTAAAACAGTTCATTATATAAAAGGTATGATTACATTGCAATTGTCTTTAATAAGGACTAAACACATATAGACATATATTCTGAAAGCGTTTGATTCTAGTGGTATATTACTATATCATCTTTGTATTGATCTAATGCACAGTAAATTTTAAAATATAGATATAAGGTTAGTACAGAAGAAGTAAAGACTGTGCTTATAATACTTCAGGAGAAATGATACCAAACTTCCCATCTTACCTTTATACAAGATGGTGTGTAACTAGAAGGTTTGTGAAATTCTACTGCAGCAACGAAGGAAAGAAATAATTTTATATACCATATGTGTATTTTGTCTTAATTCTATGTCCTTGAATATCTCCATGGCTACTTACATTGATATTTCTGTTCTGCTTTGACACATTGGTCAATTTTCCATTCGTCTAGTCCCTCAGCTATACATAATCTTCTTAAAGCAGTGCATTGGTACTGCAAAAGAAAATAGTTACATATCAAATTCGTTTCCTTGTATGCATTCAAGTAAAACGACTGTACTACATTTTCCAATGTTTGCATATGCTGTCACATTTCCAAACACATGGCGCGTCATCATGACAGAGAATACATATTTTCTGTCATCGCCTTTTCTGTTTTGTAGCATTACTTAAGATTACGTATTTTCATGGCATATTACTTTCGTTTCTCTTTTCTATAAAAATGGTCTCAGTCTAGAATTAATTGACTGACTAATTATTTTTTACGCCACTTCATGAATATTTCACGCACATGGTGACGGCATCTGCCTGATGCACTGCATAAAAATTTATACCTTTTACCCGACGCAGTCAGCCTGGGGTCTTATTCACAAAGAAACGTATGTCTAAGTCTACGATCTGAGACCTGAAATACCATGTGTCATTATTTTAAGATTTCTCGAAAGTTTGTCTGTGAATAGCGTATCAGATGTACTGTTTACAGAAAACTTTTATTAATTCTTAGAATTAAGACACATGCTACCACATAGGTCTCAATTCTTAGACTTAGACTTACGTTTCTTTTTGAATAAGGCCCCAGGATTTTTTACATGCCAAGCCTACCATGACCTCTAAGTCACGAGCGGAACAGCTCCTCCACTGAGCTACTTCGGCTTGCCCAGTCTAGGAAACTTTATCTTCAGTATAGGATCTTCGATATATAAGTGGTTCTGTTAGTTTTAAAGTAACAACCATTTTCACACCTAAGTCTACCGATTGAGATTTCATATGGCATTCTCTTATTCTTTATGTTGAAGTCAAATATAAGAGTAGGTCGAAAGTTATTTTGCGAATAGTTTCATACAGTATGCATGGATTCTTTTGGGAATGTATATACGTTTAAAACACATACAAAGTGGACTCCTCGATTTAATTATGATTCTCTTGTTGATTGTCAGAGAGGAGAATAAGTCTACTGAGTTGACCTTGCGATTGAATTCAGTTCAGATTATATTGCTCGGATAATTGCAATGCTTCTAAAATCCCATTAAATATCAGCTGTTCCTTTTGCAGTGTGGAGCTCGTAAAAAAGTTGCCGGAGGAGGGTTGCCTTAAGTGTTATTATACCCTTTTTCCTGATGTTGTGTGGCTGTGACACATTCTACAGAGTGTTTATTCCCACCCATGTACATATACAGCGCTGAATTATATTTGTTTCGTTTGTATTTAAGGGCATTAACGGTGGATGTGTCTAGCCAAACAGGAGACGCTCACTCATCCCGGGCACCTGGTCCCACTTTTGAATTTTAGTTGTCCGTGAATGTCCACGGCGTACATTGTTGTTAGTGTCATAGGCATGTGACACCTTTTACTTTCGTATTTCTTATTTGAAGTTAAGAAATAAAAATTTCCACCTTCCGCATTGCATGATCGATCGAAGTATTTGGGTATCCAGTTATGTTTAATTGTATGAAAATACAATACTTATATTTAAATATTAGATAAGGTTTCCTTTTTGTTTTGCTCTGCTTATAAATGTTTTCTCTACCAACCGTATTTACATAGCAATGCAACGAAAACACAAAATGAAAAACAATTTTATATTGATTTGTATTGAACTCTCTAAGCAGAAGTACATATACTATTCGCTGTATATACAAGTACTTGTTTGGTATTTTCCAAAAACTAACATCGAAATGATTGGTAATTATAATTTATAATTTTTTCAGTAAAACAAAAACGATTTGTTCTTCATGAGCTGAGTAAATAAATTTGTATTTCTCACTCTATATTTTATCCTGCCCTTTGGTCACGTGACGAATTTTATGATGGAACAGTCGTGGGGGAATCATTTTGAGGTCAATTTTTGTTGTGAAACAAAAAAAGATCTTACTTTTCAGGCAATATTTTAATACCCTATTATCAACTCTTATTTAGCATTTTGTATGTGTAGAATTATTTTTAATATAAAATACGAAAAGAAATGTAATATCAACGTACCAAGGCGGATATTCATGGATTCTTGACAACTAGAGTTAAGACTACTTGTAGGATTAAATTTCTTATATTACGAGCTACATCCGCCACGAACGTTCACAATAGTAGATGACACAAAAACAGAATAATAATTATGAATATAGAAAATGTCCCTGCCACACAAAATTGCCACTTTTGCAACGCATAAATCGAACAAATTCGTAGATTCCTACACACTTATTGGATAGGTATTTTCAGATAAATAATAATAATAATAATAATAATAATAATAATAATAATAATAATAATAATAATAATAATAATAATGATAATAATAATAATAATAATAATAATAATAATAATAATTATTATTATTATTATTATTATTATTATTTTTATTATTATTATTATTATTATTATTATTATTATTATTATTATTATTACTATTATTATTATTATAGCAATAATAACAATGAATCTGCCCTTGTGTAAAAATGGTGTGGGTAAAATGTATTTTGTTTAATTTTCCACTGAAGAGAAAGGGGAAACGTTGTCACTTTTGATATATGACTTTTTAATAAGGATTAATTCGTATAAACAAATTGTTAATAGGTTAAGAGAAAGTTGGCTGCTGTAGACGATGATTGTTTATAACAGTTTATTTTTAAAGCAGTTTCGGCTGTTTTTCAAAAATCATTTATTACCTGTCTAAAATGTAGTCAAAATACTTAAGGGACTGAAAAATTTATTTGATAGAGATGCTAACGAGAATGTCAATATAGATTGCAACTGAGCAATCCCCAATCAACTGATATCGACTACAGTCACTTTGTTGGTGTGACCAGTCAACCAAATATTTATACTCCTTTAATATGCTACCTGATCTAATAACTGGGTTTAGAGAAAGATGATTGACTGTTTTGCTATATTTTACATCATTTATGGCTTAAATGATTCTTCATTGATCACATTAAATGTACGTTTGTAAACGATTATACCATGGCTTACAAACGACGTCTTACTTGGAATATCTGCGCCCTGACTTCTGTTTCACGTAAATTGTTCTGTATTTTTTTCTTTCTTTTATAGACCAATTTGAGCCGGAAATGTTCGTGATCCTTCACAGCCACAACAAGACCTGACATTGCAAACATAACATTTGTATTAGAGGTGTTCAGCTTTAATATTATTAGTGAAATATAATTTTTTTTTACTCTGTATTGATGGGATAATATCGAACGATGTTTGGGAATACAGAGATCTAAGTAAATACACCTGACGCCATATCGATCTTTTAAAAAAATGTATTTTGTAATCAAATCACATATCTATTTTATACTGATAGATCTTTCACTGACCTTAGAAATCATCTATATCTACGAAATGCGTCACGTCACTTTTTGGAGAATTCTACGCACTAATGGAGAGCAATTCCATGATTATGAATGGGTAAGGGTATATAAACGTAAATTTCAGACCATAAATAATTTTGGTAAATATTTTTCCCAAAATTATTACTATTATTATTATGTTAACAATGAACACTACATATTCCGAAAAGTAATATTTATCGCGATCCATAATAATTTCAATGTGAATGATAAAAAGCAAATTATTGGTATATCTAAATACACCTCCATATACAGAATAAATGATCAATAGTCATTTCCAGTGTAGTGGTTACATGTATATGTCTTCACAAAATTGGCATACAAAATGAAAACAAAAATAAAATATTAGCGTAATGAAGAACATTGCCCTTTAAACATTGTTGTGGGTCGATACAAACAAGTCATATACCTACATTGTAATGTAGATTAAAATCCGTTCTTTTACATTGTCGATAAGGGGTTTTAATTTTATTGGTCTAATCTCATGGAATAAGAATAGACCTAGTGGGCTTGATTTACTTTAATACAGTACATAGCATTCGGGCGAATGAGTTATATAAAAATAGACCTTGTGGGCTTGATTTCCTTTAATACAATACGTAGCATTCGGGCGAATGTGTTGTATTACTAGTTAATTACAAATTAACATTTATCATCAGCAGCGTATCTTAACGAAAATACCAAAACCTTTGGTGATTGAATCTAAACCCATTGGCAAATGTATTGCAAATTGAAACCTACACATAATTATTCTTTACAATCCTTCATAATTATACATTGAAATCTGCTTTACATTTGTACTTACTATCAACTACCCGTATAACTCTCCAAGGCAACAAGAAAGCCAGAATAAACACAAAATTTCTCGTATTATAGTCCTGTACTGCTACCATAAGGACAGTGTCTGCTATGAAGGACACTATCACAATAAAGGCATCGAAAACCTGCAAATGGTACAGAAAGTTTAGGTCTTTCATGTAAGAATCTCGATTCGTTTAACTACTTTTTATAACAATTGTTACTTTATACAGTTTTTAGATAGAGAGATGGAAGCAGAAATCTTTGAAACTGAATGGCAAAATCGGAGGATCGAACCCATGCTGTCAATATCTATTTTTCACCATCAGCTTAATACCTCAGACATTATTTTTCATTTGTGTGTAATATATGCTTAAATGATATATTAGTATGATAAACTTGATATATATGAATATATTATAACACTTTCAGTTTTCTTTTGCTTAATTGACCTTTTTCCCCATGTTTAATGCTCTCTAGTGTATGTTCTTCATACATTCGTGGCATGCTGCCCCACGAAACCATTATTCCTTATTAACAAAATGCAATTCCGCTTGGTGAATATTTTCGTAATTAAATAATGCATCTTTCAACAACCATTAATATATACTACCATTAAAGTTTAGAATAAATATCAGTATGTGGTATTTTTGACAAATAAGGACAGACACTTTACACACGTCATTGAATTGATGGATTTACAAGAGAAAATATTGACAATCCATACATTATACAGTGTTTGAATGTCACTCTAGTACAATTACCTCTAGTTTTCTGTGAAAGAATGTGCTACCGGCACACAAAGCTTTCAAAATCGTCTGAAATTTAAAATAAATCAATATGCATTATGGGTGAAAATTACCTCTCGGTTTCTTGCATTAAAGAACAATTGAAACTGCATTATCCATACCTTTTACAGACTGGTTACGATATAACAAATATTACGAACTATTTAATTCTGTATTTCTTATTTTGGAATATTTAAAAATGTTTTAACATGCCATTAACGCCCTTACAATTTTCAAGCTCAAAACGTTTCTTCAAATATATTTGGCAATACTAAAATGCTATAAAATTGTGTTTTAATGGTCTATGTATGCCATTATATTTTGAAAGTTTGGGTATAATGGTGTTAAAAGAAAAAGATAAATACAACACATCCACTCATTACCTCTGTATTTTTCAAGTAATGTAAGTGGAGTACTGGTGCTTTTCACTATCAGAGAAGGATAAAATCTATTTACATACACTTTGCTCTTGTTTAAGACATAGCACTTTCATCAGAATTGTTTATAATCAAATAAATGAAAATAACAAATTAACACTTTAAATGGTATCATTTCAAACTCTAATGCAGCGTGTTAATTACACAGTGTCAATACAAGAAATCAGGCAATTTCGACACTATTGCATAATAAGTACCAAGGATAAACCCGCCAATCAGCCTATAATGATAATGTGCCAATCACAACTGACCGTTGTTCGCTTGCAAACCAATCTCGCCTTATACGAATCAACAGACGGGATCGATTATGACAGCAAGATGTTAAACTCTAATGTCTTAATTTGTTTCCGAATCTGTACATATCTACTTACGTATGTATCTGAAATTCTAATATTCAAATTCTGAAATGTGTTATGCCCCATCACCAAACAATAGGATTCTAGAAGAATTAGAAAACCCGGTCGGTATTCTATAATAAAGTGACGAAAAAGCATAACAGAGAAGATCGTCCAGTGTTGTTTTAAACTTGTCCGCTTCAATGCGCACGCGTGTCTATGTGTGTAAAATCAGTATCCAATAATTTACGCAAAATATGTAGAAGGATGTTTGAAAGCAAGATCTTACTCATATAAATGTAAAAGCTCTCTAGCAGTAGAGCTTAGTCTTTATAAAGAATATGTTTATTAAAATATAAAGCTACCATCAGAGTTTACTCGAGGGTGCTCATGCACCTTTTATCTGCATATGCTTTTCAGGCAAAATTAGTCACTCAATTTCACCATTTCGTTATAATTTCTTTCGTTTAAAATCACCGATAAACCGAAACATTTTAGTATAGATTTCAAATGTGCATTGAGCTCTATATATCTATATATCTCTAAACATTTGCACCATATTTCGCATCCGAAGAGCGCATAAATTTTCTTACGATAATTCAATATTGTACATTAGAGTTGGATGGTTCATGCGATGATTGTTGAACAAATAAATTCACTCTTTCTCATTAGTCAGGAAGTCAAAAGAAATCGTGATTATTAACTAGGCGCCCGTAAACCAGTTAACCGCACCAATTAAGTGACTTTTTTTTTCTTCAATTGACCGTCTTAAACCGGTATCGTAACTGCAGCACAATTGAATATTTTTGTAATGTCGTTTTTCCGTGTATATTCTAATATTATCATGTTTTGTGTGCATGTCCTTGGTTATTTGTGTCATATAGCTTTGTCAGATTTCTTCTGTTTTCTCTTTTGTTTTTATCAGACTGATTGAGTATTGTTTTCCGTCACTCCACTATTATTCACGTAAATGGTGCCTACCCGATGCGCTGCATAGAAATTAATACCTTTGCAACGGACCTAACAGAAACAGTGGGGGATATTTCACGTGCCACACCTACCATGATACACGATCTTGGTTTCATTATCTCATCCAAAAGACAAAACAGTGGTGTGACAACGGCGGGAATCTAGCCCGGGACCTCTTGGTCACGAGGATACCACCTCACCCACTAGACCACACCGGCTTACTTTTATCATGTGTTGTATTGTTGTAAACATTACAGCGAGATAACCAGTAACATTTTTGTATCTATTTTCTCGGGGCCAATGTGGAGAATAAGTAGGAATGATTTTTGAAGAATTAACGCTTTGATTTTTAATGAAAGATACTAATTCAATAAACATATATATTCACTAGAATATTGCTAAATAGCTTGTTCGATAATCTTTTTGAGGCTGCACTATACTATAAGCATGATACCAAATTTGATTTCCATGTAAATTGTGGATGAAACGCAAAATAAGTTTCGAAGTGGGTTTTTATCTGGAAAAAACATAGGGCGCAATAAACTTGTTAGAATAATATTATATCTGTTAAATATTTTAAGAGTCTTTATTTTATGTAGCGATCGTTATCTAACTTTTTAGTTACATGACATGTATGTTTCGTTAACCTTATCGTGTTATCTGTTATATTTTGAGTGAATTCTGTCACATTATTATGACGGACTCCGACAACCTCTTTATACATAAAGAGTACTGATATGACACCTTCGGTAAACTGTATATAGAAATCATTTAAAAAGAAAATATTAAATACCAGAAGGTTTAATAGCATTATATATTATTAGAAGTTATACATGAACATGAAAGTCTCTTAAAAGAATATTCATTTCTCAAGAGGCTCTTTAATGTACATATTGGCAGAGGAAGTTTCGAAAAAGAATACCTCTATTTCTCTTATATAAACTTAAAGACAACCTTTACCTGTTAAAATTCAATGAGCAGACACACTGAAACATTTTTCAAAATGTTACACTTAACTTAGATTTACAGGTTTCATAAACTTGGAAAACAATTTTGAAAATGTTTAGGTCTATCAAAATTCGGAAATGTTACTTTTAACAGTATGTATCCAATGGCATTTCCCATTCCAATTTTACAGTGATCTTGTGTACAAATGTAGGAGGGTAAAAGTTCCGGTAATTTAATCTCCTCGGGTTCCAGAACAGTGAAATGTCTTCGTCATTGACAATACGACCCGTATAAGTCTTGTACTGGGCCCTTCAAAAGCGTTATACAGACTTTTACGTGAACGTTGCACGCTGACTAACTGAGCGGTGGGGACTATATAACGAGCCTTGTTGAAACCTTTTAAAGAGGAGACAACATTAGTTCTTAACCTAATCTAATCCCCTCTGAGTGTTTGTTGGGAGTCCTACAGATCAAGGGTCTGAGCTTGCTTACAGATCAGCAGAGCACGGCGTGCTCATGTTGATACCTGCCATACGGCTGAGTCGGATGCTTTTATTCTTTCCTTTAAAGAAACATTTCGCACATATTTAAATACAAGTATCTTACGAACAACTTAAAACGAATATTCCCTGAGGACATCTTAGCTTTTACCTACCAATTCTATACCTTTCATATTACCATTTTAAGGAAAGTATTTTTAACTTTGCTTATTTTGTAAATTTATGAGATTTTGCTTAACTGTTATTCTGGGATATGACTTTGAAGCAATCAGAATCGAAAAGCACTAGGTCTTTAACTAGTACTTTAAATGAATATTTTTCAATGTCTGTCATATTTGATTCCCTTTTTGTTTGTCGGTTGTAATTGTTATCCACACAAAAATAACGTCACAAAATTGATGGAAATGTTTTTCTTTGCTTGTACTTATATGATAAGAGGGAAAGGGTACCCGTAAATCAGTTTACCACACAAATTGAGTCACTTGACCGTCTTAAGTCAATACAGCTCCAGTAAAATCGAAAATTTTTGTAATGTCTTTTAATGTGTTTATTCTTGATCTACATGTCCGTGAAAATTTTGTCATACAAAAGAATCAGATATTTTTCCCCATTTTTTTTTAATAAGGGAAGCCATAGTTAGAAATGAAAGATACAGGGCTACAATGAGAAAACAAATGTGAAAGCTTTCTACGAAAGATTGTATCGATAGTCTCACATTTTCTATTTTCATCGGGATAAAACCAGAACTCCAGTCCAAGGGTAGTTTCGTAGATGTCGAGAGTAGGTCAACTATTTTAAGCTTATACTACACGCTCGTACACCTTTTGAAGGTTATGGAAAGAAAAAAGAGGAGTTACTGGCTCAGTTATGTGGCAGAAGTCACCATGGAGCTATACAATAGCTTCATTCAAATAAAGAAGGCCTCATTCGGTGTATTGATAAATATGAAAATGTCTCACCTCGATCACAATAAGTCCCAGAATAGCAATGCTTGCCAGATGGAAAGCATGCGCAATATGCTCCTCTATACTGTATTCTTTACTTTTACGAGGATATTGCGTAACATTTGTATATTTCAGTGACACTTGTGAGGTATCCCTACGCGTCCTTTCGCGATCACTTGAATATGCATATGACTTCAGTGTATCACTTCTATTTGAGATATCAGATGAAGCGTTCCAGTGTATTTTTGCTGCCAGAAGAAAATTAAAAACTTCAGTGGGATCCTTGCCTTTAAGTTGATCTTCATATTTTTCTTGCATTGCCATTATAAAATAAGTAGTGCTGCCTGTTATTTTTTCGGTGTCATCCAACGTAACTGAAAAAAAAAATAAAATAAAGAGTCAACAGAGATCCTTTGTTTCGAAGTAAATTCATATCGAACCATTTTTCAAATTGACTGCAGTGTTCAGGATACCTTGGGAAGTCGAAGAAACACTTACATGGATTTTAGAATATTAAGAGTAACTTAAAAATAGAAAAACGCGAACAGGACTGAGAGTATGTGTTATCATAATATTATGATAAACAGGTAGGCTATATTTTCAAACCACCTAAAACATACCTTTAACTTTATAAAGATCCAACGTCAATTCTCCCAATACAAGTGCACAATCAAGAATACATAGTGTAACAACAGTCATAAGAACAGCTTTACTTTTGAAAAAATTGTATCCCTTCCGTCTCCATCTGAAAAAGGTACATACATTTACTGTAGAGATATTGTATAAACATTAAAATTAAATAGACAGTATTTCCACAATACTACGGAGAAGAAGAGAATTATCACCCAGCTTAATGAGGTAAATCTTGTCATTGATTTATAAAATATTCCATAGGTTTTTGTTTTTTATTCTTCTAGAAGTCTTATTTGCTTGTTTGTGTGATGATCGTATGAGAGTTGTTCAGAAGGCTAGGCGACTAACAATAAAGCAACTCATACAGGGATATAACGTCGATGGCTAAAAATCCTCACTGAGGAAGTTTTATGGGTGATACAAATATATTGATGGACAGTATGAAGTTCAAATTTCCAGAGTGTTATATGATGTTCCGGAGCTCGACCATACACACTGACGTCCTTTTACCGATCTGACAAAATACCTTTATGACATTACCAATAAACAAGAGAGGTTTACGGCGAGTGTAGCATGCATCATTTTCGGAATTCGCAATTGCTGTGACTAAAACCATGCCGCCGAATTTGCAGTATTTAACTGGACTTGAATAATACTGTCCGCGCCAGCCACTCACTCTGGAAACTGGAAAATTTGGATTTTCAGTTATTCGTCTTCAGAATAATTTCAAAACGGCAAAGCCATTCGATGGATCTTGTTTAGTCGTAACTTTTGGTGTATGCTATATGTTTGTATGAAGAAGCGTTCATATTTTATAGAAAAAAATCAGTTTTAGATAGGGCGATTTCCATGTTAAATTTTGACGTGGCGTCGTCAAGTTCCCCATAGACTCAATGTTAAACATCGGCGACGTCACGTCAAAATTAACATAGAAAATGCCCTATCTAAAATGATTTTCCCCCATAAAATAAGAATGCTTCTACGTAAAAACATATAACATACACTAAAAGTTACGACTATACAAGATCTGTCGATTGATATTAATGTTGTAAAACTATTTTAAAGATAAATAAGTGAAAATCCAGATTTTTCGGTTCACAAAGTGAGTGGCGCGGACAGTAGACATCGCATAGTACTTTTGCGAATTAATACGTTTTATTTATGTAGATTTTTACATTTTTCCGTTAGATATTTTTACCTTTTGAGGGATTCATCCGAAGCTATGAGGGATATTGTACCGTATATACTCGCCTATAAGTCGGAGTTTTAGAAAAAAAAAAATATCGTAGTCGAAATGCAAAACTTAAAGAGAGAAAACATAATACGACCTTGATCTGAAGTCAAACTTTGCCGTCAATAAACAGACGATAGATACTATACGCGACTATCCCCGTTCGTTAAGTACTTTCAAAGACGGTTTTATGACAACAAAATATATATTGCGTGGCCATCATCTTCTTTATATCGGTACTTGCCGACTTCTGGCGTGACATTACTGTTCATTATTTCAAGTGTACTTCTAAATTCAAAGTTTGTAAATAAAAACGTGTAATATCATATCAATGTAATATCCGTTAAATGAGTATATTATTCAACCATTCAGCGTTTATAAAGCATGTTATCAGAAAGAAGAGCCAGAAACCTAAAAAAAAAATATTAAAAGGGATGACGATTACAGAAAACTCATAAAATATTTACCAGTAAATATTTACATGTGAGGCGTGATATATGTAGCAAACACGATGCATTATAAGGACAGATAATGACTTGTAAAACCCATAACCAGGATATGGATTTTATTTTCCCCTTTGCTTTGTTTGAGTCCTGTTCTACGTCACACGAATATTGTTGCTCTTATGGTGCTTGCTGCAATACGCAGAAATGTATACATCTGCAAACGGACCCGACCCACCGGAAGCCATGAGGGGTTCTTTATGTGCCACGTGTCCAGCGACACACGACCTCGGATTTAATGGTCTCATCCGAAAGAAACTACATTGAAAGATCTAGAGCACGTCTGGAACTCCCGACCTCTCGATTCGGATTCAAACACCTTACTAAATGAACAACGTCGTATCGAAATAAAAAAAAATATATAAAATTAATGGCAACTACATTTGTCAATAGATGTCACAGATTTGTGGATGACAGAATTTATATTACATGCTTACGTTGAAAGGTTATACATTTATATGCTAAAAGTTAACTAAAGTATGTACATGGCTTTCACCATTTTATGATGTTATGAAATCAAACTGAAGGATATTGCATGCATATCCTAAGCATATTATCGAATCCATTCTTTTAAACCAAGACAAAACAAAATGGGTAAACGGACTCGAAGTACGATGAAATTCATTCAAAGCCATGAGTGAATCACATAATTTCATATGCGATAATTGGTTTAAAACATTAAGCAGGAAGAAGTAGAAATATAGACAATACATTCTATGCAAGCCAAGCAATGTGATGATGCAATCTCGAGACCTATCGTACGACATTTCCTATTACACAAGTCTAGCAAAATCCATCAGTATTCAAAATTCGATTCACATGAATATATATCTAAATGGCAAATCCCTTAAGGTTGCCTGCGACGGAACATAATGGATTTAAGACAGGGTTTCCAAGAAATATAAAATACTTGTGCAATGTAGCGTAGTCCACATCTAGTGAAAGCTATTCACGATGTATCCGTCAGCGGCGAAAACACCAAGTCATTAAGTACGCATGCGTGTTCATTACATTAACCATGTCAGGAATTATATATTTAATGTCGAAAAGATCACAGCAGTGTTTATATGTATTTAATCATTTGTTATATTTGCATGGTTGCGTTGGTTATCATGTATGGTGGATGATGTTATGATGCACGGTGATGAGCTCTCCTTTTTATAAAGGTGTCAGCAAGTGAGATGTGATTGCTCGGTTTGTACTACTCAAGTTGACATTTTAGGAATCCATAGGTGTCATTCACGGTGCGCTTTTGCTAGTCTCTCAAGTATGTGTATCCAGTTACCTTCGTATTTCACACTGATGAAAATAGTATCCCTTATTATTATTATTATTTTCTTTTAAATACACGATAATGACAAAACAACTTTAAAACGAAAAGTGTCAAAATAAATTACCTAAATGTAAATCGCGATGTATAATGTCCAATTTGCAATTTGACAGGTATAAGAACTGATAAATAAAATATAATCAAATAAGACAACGAATTGCCAGTAATATATGTTTATCAAAATTACAAACTAAAAAAAGAAAAGAAAAGAAAGAGATATGAATCAATTACATGAAAAAATCCAGCCAAGAGGGGAAAAGAAGAAAAAGCACCAAATCAAACAAGTGCAGAGAGACCTTCACATAGGCAGTGTTATTATGACAAGGTGATTAAGAGACAAACAATCCATAATACCGGTAACCTTAAACGAAGATAGAAAAATAACTGACGCAGATGTATGACAGAAGTCACCACGGAAAAATACAGTATATACATGTAATGTAATCATATGGGAAAACACATATAGGGACATCGCAAATATATTCGATTATAGTGCAGTTACGATACCGACTTAGGGCGGTCATTTGATTAGACAATAGTCTATTAATTAGTGTCCACCCTCTCACTCACTGCAACAGAAGAAATATCGAAGTACACACATCTAAAAATATAAATATTGCTCTGTATAAATATCAAAGAGCAACAAGTGTCTCAATTTGAGGCGTAAAAGTATATAAACATGCATCGTAGTGCAGAAAAACATCATGATCATGGTATCAAATTATATAAAATGACATCAAAATGAGGAATTAGCGCTCTGCCGGTCTGGAATCGAGCTTTGACCCTTAATCTGTAGGAGTCCCGACTAACAGTCAGTGGGGACGAAGTTTAGGACCATGTCTCCACTGACAGAGGTTTCAACAAGGCCAGCCATTAAGTCCTCTATGACGAAGGCGTTTAATTATTTTGGAACCCGACGAAATAATGTTAGAACCTTTGATATTCCTAAGTATATATACAAGATTGGGATGGGGAATTCCATACATATTGTTGAAAAGTGATATTTCCGAATTTCGTTCTGAATACGATCAAAGAATTTCCAAATGTTTTTCTTAGTTTATGATATCTGTAACCGTGACTGAAAAGTTTCAAAGTCATATGTCAAAAACATCAGTGCAGCCTCTGGCAAATCGAACCAAATGAGATATATAGATGCCATATGATTGGAGTCTAGGTAGAGTACCATTGAAATAAGGGCAATTTACAATAGAAAATCCAAATTCTTCACATTCATCGAAAATATTAGTATGAAGTTTATTGTAAAATATCTGAATGTTTTAGTCTGAGAAAGGTGTTTTTGTATTACAAATATTGGCTTTGCTTAACTGGAGTTAAAGGTGGGTATATTTCTGGTATATATCTTTCAAACTCAGGGTTATCAATAACTAAGATGTCATCAAGATATCTAGATGTATCATTGAATTTATCATTAAATACATGATCACCTAGTGGGTTTGTATGGGTGGTTTATGGTACGAGGCCAGGCCGAGTCTGGTATAAATTGTACTGACCCAGTACAACACTCATATTACTGTATGGTTCATGAGGCGAGATCAAGCTTAGATTACGATTTAATATCGAAAGTTAACGTCAAACCTCGAGCATTTCCTAATTACAAATACCGGGTTTAAGCATCGGAAAACATGTAGTAATCACGCGACAGGCGAAAACAGATGAATTCATGATAATTTAGGAGAGAGGAAGAAATTGGCCATACCTTTAAAAGTAAGCACCCTACTTTGCAAAGTAAATTAGAAATCTTATTTCACAATACTCTGCACTTAGGATTCACACAATATCCTTTCTTTGTCACGGATCTTCATTCTATATTAAAACGAAGTCTTGATAGCAAGAATGAAGAATATTGATTTAGATCAATCTTCACAATTCAATTAAAACATATTGTACTGATCAATTATAGCCATGTTATAATAAAGAAATTATTCCTTTTGAGCCTCTAGTATTAAATTGTTGTTACCTCCGTATACATGCCCTCTGACGATCTCATGAGATTTCAAACCATCGATTACATCTTAAAAACTTTAAGTAATTTGGTTAAAGCATGGACAATAAATGACCTGTTGGTAATACTCGATGGCGATGCATGCATTTCTAGAATCGAATTGATTGCTGTTTCATTGTAACTTGATGTTGTAAATTGGTATAATGTAGGAAGTTCAAATAGTGCAAGATGTCATAATTTGTGCCGTGAGGAGATTCCTTCTGTTGTGACGGGAAATGGGTTTTATAAATAGAAAAGATGGACGGTTCAAGACAGAAAATCGAAATTGAATTTTATAATTTGATTTCGGAAAATGATGTTTTATATATACAAATTAGAAAAGGAGTTCGGCACTTAAAGAAAAAAGAGAAAGAAAAAAGAGAAGTTACTGGCTCAGTTATGTGGCAGAAGTCACCATGGAGCTATACAATACATGGATATAAATAATATACTAGCACATATAAGACATGACAAAAATATTTGATTGTAGTGCAATTACGATACCGACTTAGGACGGTCATTATTTTGACAACAGCCAAACAAATGGTGTGGTTAACCGGTTTACGGGCCCACCTTCCCACTCACAGTAACAGCAGGAAAATAGAAAAGGACGTACATTTTAAAATTTATAAATAATCCTCCATGTAAAGAACAAAGGTTAACAGGTTTCGCATATTGAGAGGTCATAAAAATATAAACACGTAAGGTATTGTAAAACATATAATGATATAAAAATATATGAGACATCAACATGATAAACCGTGCTCTGCCAGTCTGAAAGGGAGCTAAGACCCTAGATCTGTAGGAGTCCCGACTAACAGTCAGAGGGCACGAGGTTCAGGACCAAGACTCCTCTAAAAGAGGTTTGGACAAGGCCCGTCATATAGTCCCCACCGCCCTGTTAGTCAACGTGCAACGTTCAAGTAAAAGTCTGCATAAGGCGGTAGAGGGGCCAGATACAAGACGTATAGTCTTTTTGATGATCTCAATGTCATATTGTCTATTTAGAAGACGTTTGACTATTTATTACATAATGAAATAACGTTATCGGAGCCTTTTACTTTCCTTAGTTTATATATGAGATCACTGTAAAAATTAGGATGGGAAATTCCATTGGATACATAGTGTTGAAAAGAAATATTGCCAAATTTAGATAGAAGTTCTGAATAAGATCTGAAGAATTTGCCGATCTTAAAGAATTTATACTTACTTTATCATACCATAAATTTGTAAATGCTCATAACTTTGGTTAAGTACAAATGAATCCGATTCTACTGTGGCACTCACAACAAAATACCTCACTTAATATACACCGGCTACTATAAATCAGAATTGAGGACAAATGAGTAGAAGGATCTAGAGTATCGTACTTGGATATGAATCCTAAGGACATGATAGAGGACAACACTGTGCATTCAAGATCGATATGGATCTATAATAAGACAGCATCATAGCCGCAATTTAAATTCATTTGAAGCGTTGATGAAAACCGTTATTTTATTACGTGAATACTTAATCAAACTTTTTAAAGACATTGATTGATTATTGTTTTACGTCACTCAACAGTAACTTTACGTATATTTTGACGTCATCTGGTTGGTGCATTGCACAGAAATTTATACCTTTGTAATGAACCACCCCGATGGAGTGAGGGATCCACTATGTGACAGGCCTACCGTGATACGGGCTAGGCGGGCTAGGTTTTGACTTTGTCCTCTGAAAGACAGGCCATTGGCATGCATTTATATAGATAGATAGATAGATAGATAGATAGATAGATAGATAGATAGATAGATAGGTAGGTAGGTAGGTAGGTAGGTAGGTAGGTAGGTAGGTAGATAGATAGATAGATAGATAGATAGATAGATAGATAGATAGATAGATAGATAGATAGATAGATAGATAGATAAAGATATATTCGGCCACGAGCTTCACTGAAGAGACATGAGTTATAGAAATGCGCATATGGTGCACAAAATTAGAAGGTATATATGCTATATATGCCGGGGGCATCATAATTCTAGTTTTCAGTGCTGTTGTACTGATGGTCTACATTTCAGTGCTTTTGTACTGACATGAGATATATACTTCAAATTTTCCGTCATGAAATTATACAAATCTCTCCCATGCATAGCTCTGTCCTTAGATTGATACTTTGGTGCACTTTTTCGGTCATTTTGGTTTCAATACTGCTCTTAAAATATTTATATAATATGAGAATTCCAACTTTTCGGCCACGAGCATCACTGAAGAGACATCAGTTGTCGAAATGCGCATCTGGTGCACAAAATTAGAAGGTATGTATGTTTTATATTCATTTATTGATATATTAAATTACTTCATCGACATAAATGCTTTAAATTTCGTTTTAATGCACTGAGCACTTATATCGAGAAGTGTAAAACCCGTATCTAAAGAAACGTGTCCACGCATTTTAGAGGATACAATGTAACTATGTTTGTTTTATAAATGACGACAGGTAAGTGTTACTTACTTGAATAAGAAGGGTACATTTATGTAATGTTTCACTTCACAAAATTTAGGAAAAGAAGTATTTGATTTCAATTATCAAAAGAATACCGAACGGTGTTTATCATTGACCAAATAGTTACGTTCACATACTTGCCAAAGTCTTCCTTGTACGGTTCTGTTTCTTTCTGAAGTTCCTCTTCTAGTTCATTCTCTATTTTCTCTACATATCCATGTGTTTTTGCTAGAACAAGTGTCTCGGCAACAAGAGTCTGCAATATAATATAAAATGTATTTTTAATAAATTTATACTAGTTTCATTAATCAAAAGGAAAGATCGATTGATTACGTATTGAATATTCTATATTCAGTATGTATTGTGTATATGGAAACATTGAAGGAACTGTTTACGAGTTTGAGCTAAGAGTTACTGCAACTACCAGTGTGTTGTAAATCCCCTTAATCTTCACGAGGTCTTTACAATTATACTGATGGTGGTATTCTACCCCTGCTTCTTGCATATTACTAGAATAGTCTTCCGCATTGATACTCGAGAGGTAATCGAGTTGTGACTAAATACATGACCTGAACAAGCTATGACAATAATGCAAAATACGTAAGTAACTGGTGTCACATGACTATTCCTCTACCAACAATGTACCACAGTGCATATTCCCGAACCTTGAAATTCAGAGGTGAGACCAAGTGCCCGGGAGGAGTTAGTTTCTCCTGTTTGGCAAGCCACACCCGCCGTGAATGCCGGAAAGTATACTACAAAACGATGGAACTATAAACCTGGACTTTCCTTATCCGGACTTAGCAGGATTTCCACTAATCTACACTGGCTTGAATGGAAATTAAACAAATATTCCGTCGCAGAATTGTTAATATTCACTGTTATCATGGTTAAGACGAACTGAGCGATGGAATAGGGCGTTTAGTATTCGCAGCTTTCCCTAAAGAAGTTGATGCAAAAACATTTAATAAATAAATTTTGATTATGTCCTGCATTTGTTAATGTTGGACGATGAAAAATAATCAGGTGTCGAGTTGAAAATGTGCCGCCGTACGATATTTGTCATTTGACCATTACTGTTCCTTTGTCTTTGTTGTTTTAAGATCAATTCATCACGATGAGTTCGGTATTTATGGAAATAAAGTTGTCGAGTCACAATAATATGGTCGAAAAGATTCAAACATTTGAATAGATATAATCTACAAAGTAATACTGTCATACGGACCAGGCACTGTAATCAATTTGTGTCCAAGGTTGCAGAATTCTCTTTAGCGCTTAATGAAACTTTAATAGTACAACAATTTTTATAAAGAAGTCTCCATGAGAAGTAAGGAACACAACAAACTACACAGTCAGAAATTAGGGGGAAAATACCTTTCCAAGATGATATGTAAAAAGTAATATATGAAATAGATGAAGTAAAATAAGACTTAAATAGAGGACAGTGAACATTAAATTATCGTTCCCCCGGAAAATGTAGTCACGAAGAAGGAATAAAATCACAAACAACAAAAATACATGATACAAAATATGTACTTTTTACAACGTGATAACGACTAATGAGGATAAGCATCTCCTGTTAAGGTACATCATTTACTAAAAATATCTTAATAATATGATGATATTTGAGTAAGATGCTTTACTAGATTGTAGGAGTTTAAAATAAACTAGGTCCGGCACTATAAACTGAGAAAATACTTAAGTCATAATTTCAAATTCTTCTGTTCAACAACGAATTAACAAATGGGATTTGGATTTTATTGAGTTTTATGTTTCGATAAACAGAATTAAATCATTCTGAGTGACAATGCATTTGAACGTTTGATAATGCAATAAATTAAAAAGAAATAATTGACTTAAGTATTTTCTCAGTTTATGGCGCCGGACCCTATTCATATAAGAGACGCGAACTTTTTCTAGGCTCCTGATGTCACCTGTGAGTAGCACATAATTTTCCATTACCACAGTGACATAGAATCAGTAGCCATTGTGGTTTACGTTTGTTGAAAAATAAATACATTAAATTTAGACATTGACATGTGTACAGTTTTATGGTTTAATGTGTACAGTTTTATGGTTTAAGGCTTCTTAATAGCATTGTACTTGTAGCTGCTCAACTCAATTAATATTTACATCAATGCATCAAAATTAGCAATTAAGTCAAACAAAATCAATATACTAGGTTATTACGAAATCATTTCTTCCAGTTACTTGTAAAACATAAATTACTACGGCAATAACATCAAGGAATGACTTATTCACTGAAAGTATGCAACTAAATTATATTTATAACGGGGTGAATCCCGAAGGGAAATATAGAGGATTCTTTGGTGAATCATGGGAACTTTGGACTAATTATATAAATAATTGCATACGCAACATGTCTAAGGAAATGAAAAGATGTACACAGAGGAGTTCAAGTTCAGTTCGCAGGTAGTTCATAGGTCAATGTTTGTGTGAGTGTCTAGTGGTGACACGTCAGGCCTTTGGATATAACAGAACCGTAGTATGAGTGTAATGAGACTGCATTGAGCATCGAACCAAGACCCATAGACGCATGCTTCAGGATAAAATTCAGTATTGCTCCTGTAATCAAATAAAATATCAAGCGTGTGAACGTATTTTTAAAATAAATTCAAGCTCTTAAGAAGGAAGAAGTGTATAATTTTTCTGTAAAACTAAACCAATGATATAATTTTAAAGTCTTTAAGTGCAAAATTCGGATTTCTTTTTACTTTGTTTGATGTATGTTATTGCTGCTGTTTGTAATTGCATTTGGGTGTCAATTTTTTGTCTGTATATGATCTACAACACTGACATGGATATAACAATTTGGGGGTTTTAATTTGTAACAGTGATTGATAGCTATTTTCCCTAGTATACATATTCGCTTCAAAATACTCCTCAATCAACATCTGAGATCACAGAGATATTTCCCTTGTTTATGTGAAATTAAAGGATCATATTTACGCATGCCTGAATAATTTCCAATGTCTCATTAAGTCTACTTTTGTTTGCAACAACTGGGTGTGTTCTCTGTATATGTTCCAGAGAAAGTTCATATCGATCACTGCTATCATGCTGTGAATCGAACAATGAAAATGGTTCGTCCGTCTCCCTACTAAAGCAATAGAAAGGCCCAACTCTCTAATCGATGTCGGGCATTGTAATGGGAACAATGAGTTTGTGATAATAAAGGAGTTTTTGCAACCTCACTACTATGTGGATGACCTTTCCCTTTAATTGTTTTGACATTAAACACATACAATATCTGACATTTCAAATTACTAAATTAAGATCTTGAGTGCTGGAAAGCGCAATCAATAATAAATAGTTTGTATCATTATAATAAATATAAACAATAAAATAAAGAGATAAAGTTATCATTTAATGCTCTTGATCATAATTAGTAAACAATTTATTCGTCCCACTTTTTACATTGCCAGTCTTTGGCGCCGCCCTGTTGCTAAAAAATAATGTTAACAAAGGAGGTATTTATCATGTTTCATGAAATCAAACTTACTTGATTTATAGAAGTAAACATTGACGGACTATCTGAATACATGTATTTATATTAAAGAAGATTATGTAACCAAACTCAAACAAAATTTTCATACTCTCAAATAACGTATAATCCTCTCTCATGCATAACTCTGTCTTCAGAAGGTTGTGGTACCTTTCAATTGTGTTTGCTTCCTAATTGATATTTTCTTAATTAATTTGATGTTTCGTACTCTCTCAACACTTACATAAAAGATAAATTCTCAAAATTAGTACGTGATGAAGAACAAAAATGAGAGTGGTGTATGATTTTTACGGTTCTAGTTTTATGTTTTCATATCTTAAGAAAATGGCAGTGTTTTCATTTGCGATCATTGCAAAAACAAATGGTCTACTTATATTGTCGACCATGAACGTCACGGAAGTGAGATTATTATTTGAAATTCATGTCCTGTGCACAATGTTAATATTGATAATCACATTTATGTTTATAGTAATATTTTGGAGATAAAGATTTATATTCTTATTGGTAAAACGAACATTGTAACATTATTTCCTAGTCATGGCTATAAATAACCCTTATCTAAAATCCGCCACAAATCAAGGATTCTGATCAGTGCAACATGTAAATCTAAATCTGCCATGGTCATACATGTATCTTTTATCACTTCTAAAAAGCAGTTGCCTAGTGGCTTTTATTTTAAATATCTTGGTATGATAATTATCTAAATACTAAATTTATAGTCGCTCATTTGTTACAACTCTGCAAACACATTTTTATGATAAATATTATTCATATCACTGTTAGACATTGTGATTCTATGGTTTTGCAGAATACCGTTTTAACAATATAAGGATATATTTTGTAATGATAGGCAATATCGTACTTTTTAGACATTTAAACAGTATAACTTCTGGCTTTGTATAATGTTATATGGTATTCTGGTGTAGCATAATAGCAGGGGATGCTCATTTTCTCCTGGAACATGGTCATGCCCATTTGGGATTTGCAATTGATCTTACTGTAACTAGAACAAGCCAATGTTTACGGGCCTTTAGAAGATTTTGAAGATTGTATTTCATGTAGTGTTCTTTCTAATTTATACTTTTTAAGCAAAAGAAAATGTGAGACATATAAAACATGTTTCAATTTTACACGAATTCTTAAATGACATAAAATGAATATATAATTTTTCTCTCTAGTATTTCCTTGAATAAAACGATTAGGAATGAGAATGATAAGGGAAGATCGGTCATCCTATTTATGACTGCATTTTGACTGAATATTTCCTAGAAATTTCATGTGCTTGTTTTGTTTGTTCTATCTTTATCAACAATTGTCATGCAGCAGAGCTATAAGTCTTTTTCCCCTCTCCTTTTCTGAAATATTAGAACATGTATTATTATATGTTGTAAGTTTATTAAGTTTATAAATTATTAAGTTATAATTTTGTGCACCAGAATCGCATTTCGACAACTTCTGTCTCTTCAGTGATGCCCATAGCCGAATGAGTGGAATTCTAATAATGTATAAATACTTGGAGAGCAGTTTTAAAATCAAAGAATCAATCTAAAGACAGAGCTATGCATGAGAAAGCAACTCCTTATTTCGGAAGAAAAACCTAAACATATAAACAAACAAATAAATAAATAAATTTATAATATATTGAGAAGTAAATTTTCTTTCTGTTCCTCTGTTTGCTCTATTTTATTAAATATTTGGCAGGTGTGTGTGTGTATGCAAAGGGGGGGGGGGGAGCTACAGGTCGAAACATATGGCTATCACATCAGCGGTCGGCACCTATCGTTTTATCTTCCCTGAGATAAATCTTTAAAATGTTTCATATTTCGTGTCAGTTGCAATTATCAAATAATTTATGAAGTTGTTAGTTTATATTTATATATCATTTTTAACATTTTAAAATTTAAGAAAATTTTTTAAATTTTATAGATCTTTATATGGTCTGCTGTCTAGAAACAGAGTTGGAAAAGGATATCAACATTAATCTAATTCTATTCTGACCACGACGTTCGATACAAGCAATAAACAAGTATGTTTATAAGCACTACAGTAGACACCAATGTGCCCTTTCACGTTATGCTGTGTCACAAATATTCCCATATTAGGCAGATGGATGTGTTACTTCGGTAAAGGTTTTACAGCAATGCACCAGAATGATACTACGACCAAACTGTTGAAATAATCCTGATATTGTTTGAAACAAAACAGAGATCTAAAATATACACGTCCGACCTTACAGAGTGCAATTGCAATTATGTAATTGTTACAAGAATTCATCACCTACCAGAAAGTGTACTGCTTCAAAATCTATGATGTGATTCCTTATACTGCGTTATTGTACTCCTATTGACATTTTTGTAATTCTATCATAGTGATTAAAGCTCATAACTAAAACATCTGCATTATAGTTACCCTTATAGCACTATCTTTTCTTCTATATTTGGAGAATGTGTTCATTCCTCCGGACTCAGCCGAATGCCCGGCTATGGCACCAAAACTTGGAAACATTTAGGGACGTGTATGGTGCCGACAAACCGTCCAGCATTCCGAGGTTTTAATAGGCACTAGTACTGAAAAATAACAAATAAGCATACGTTGATTACTCAATTCTTATCTAACTTACACATGAAAGAATCAATGACTTTTTTTGAATAATTAATCTATTTTGAGATAAGGGCATCCGTATAAACACAAATACACGATATTCAGATACATCTGGACACCATGCAGTGAGAGCGAATGTACTCCCTGCTGTTGGATCATACCTGCCATAACTGTTACCCCGCCACTATTTTACTTGATTATTTACTCTTATCCAAGTACATCATTCAAATTTATTATCATTCTATTACATACAGATGAACGTGAACCATTGGTGTTTAGGATAAGTTAACATCTGCATGTTCATTGCTTTGTGTTACCGAGATTATTTCTGTTACGAACTCACAGCATCACCCATAGCAGCGGACCCAGATGAATGTTTTAACGTCATCTGTTGCAAATGAACGCTAACACAAACATCCATGGAGTTACCGGTTGCATTTAGAACCGGAGTTTTTCGAAAACAAACCAAATAAACATTTACAAAGTGAAACTTAGATGCATGTTACGAGTAAAGCACAACTTTGGTCTATGAACAGTCAGCAGCTTACTCTTCCATGGCACCTAGTTTATATCTCTATGTTGTCTAGAATAATGGGTATTTCTTATTGAATACTGTTTATCCTCAAATGACACCATGATGTTACCTTCTTGTTTTAAAACAAACCAATAACGCATAAGGTGAATCGGAATCTGCAACCTGATCAAATGATTCATAATGGAAGAATAAACTATGACACTAAGCTTCATAAACGAATCAGAATTTAAGAAATTAAAAGAAAATCAAAAGATATCGTTTCAGATGGTTTCTACACACGACGTATCAACGACAGTTGCTGTGTTACTTTGTGAAAAACATTGTTATATTAACATCTACGTTTTGTCTTGTCAGAGATCAAACTAAATAATATGCATCATTGTTTTTCCCTCAACCCACAATACACGTCCCTCTTGCATATTTCATCATGCCTTTAATGTAACAAATTCATAAACGGTATTCCGATGAGGTTTTAGAACTGCTCCTATTTGCGCTTAATTTGATCCCGACACGGAGCCGTTGCATAACAGTATAAGAGCTTGGTCATAAACTGGAATCAAGAAAGCAAGATAATAGGTTTGCATATTCGATCTGGTCTCAACCAAAGTGCCAAAGAAAAGTATTCAGACTTAATATGACAAAACCACTTTATCATTATCCTTTAATGACTATACTATTTTAACACATTTTTTCTTGTACTTTAACAATCTTTGATTGATGTCTAAAACACACTATAGTTATGAAACTATATATATGGACTGTGGTTTGGGGCTTTTATACATTTATACATTATACGAAGGCACACAAAATCATGAAGAAATAAATTCAATGAAGATAAAAAAGGAAAACGGATAGAAAACGAAACCAGAGTGCGCCAACTAAAAGAGCGTAATTGTAATTCCAGAATGCTCTTTACGAATAGCCTTAAATACATTAAATAATTTTAATTCATATCATTTTACGATATTTTAGCATAGCATAGTAAAAATGATCAAACGTCATCTTCAAAATATAATAATGAAAAACTCTCAGGCTTATCATCAAAAGCAACCGTTGCAGTAATGTAAGTAGTGAAATGGGAAGATCTATAATGAGTGCGCAAAGAAATTTTAAACGTTTTTTTTTTTTTGTAATGTATTTGTTTCTTGATTAAAAACTTTGAGGTAAGAACAGGTTCACTGCACCAGGAAATCTATATAATGACCCATAGACAGGAGGTTTACTATGGAAAGAATCTTATTCTTGTCGTCAATAGGTTACTATCCATCCTTATCTTCTTTCATACGATATTATAAAGACTTCTCATACTTTGGCCGCATATAACGACTTTGACCCTAGTTCAAATTTCTTCAGGATACCTTTTCATTTAAAAGCCATATATCTTCCAACAAAAAGTGCAAAAATTCATGACCTTAAGGAAAGTTGATCTAGTCAAATTTATGTACCGGTCTGATAACATTGCTAAATTTTATCTGGACTCGGCGTAGATCAGTCGGTAGTGAGCATTGTTTGTAATACTAAAAGTTCTGATTGTGAGACCCATAGACAACTCATTAATGACTTGTCCATTAAAAGAGATTATTACACTTACATGGTGGTAGCATTTGCCTGCTGCATTGCTTCATAATATTGGCCTATGATACACATCCAACCAAAGCACTGTGAGCTATTTTATGTACCAAAGTAACTATATAAACCGTGACACGGAGTCTCGAATTGTACTAGAGCGTCCGGAAACACACCGTTAATAGTGTAATAATCGATACCGACTTCAAAAGGTCACTTGATATCACAGTAACCAATCAATAAATGTGGCTTACTGGTATACGTGCTCACCTTCCCACTCACACCGAAAAGAGTATAATGAAGAACACACACGTAAAAATCTAAAAATAATCCTCCACATAGAACAATGATCAACAAGTTTCCCAAGTTGAGAGGTGATCAAATTAGAAAAGCCTTAGGCTGCAGCCGGAATCGCATCTCAGTTATCAGATTTGCAGTTCATTGCTATAGTTTTTGACCAACTTACCTCTACCCAAACTAATATAACCCATCTAATTATATAGAGAAATACATAAGTCTCCAGTACAATATGTACTATAAAGTTAGTCGTATGCGTGCTATGCTCTTGAACGAAAAGTCCTGGATTTGTCTCACGGGTAGATTTCTGTATCACTTCTTTCGGATGAGAAAGTGAAGCCGAGACCCAATTTTGTGTAAACATTTGCACATGAAAGATATCTCCCTCCTTTTTGTGGGACATTTTATTTTATAGGTCTTAACTCTGCACAATGCATCAAACAGATGTCATCACCATATAAGTAAACAACGTTTGTGTGGCATTTCACATGACAAAGTATCAAACATATTTCCTTACACTTATATTTCATATATATTCATGTAAACATATATTTCAAGTCACTTATTATCTTGTTCCAAATCCCTCTGTGCACTGGCTAGTTCAAGATCGTATGAACATGACTTCCATGACAGAGTCCAAACACAGACATTCTGTTGGTCATGGTATTTAACAGGCTGGGTTGATACTTTGATTACAATATAATATCAAATCAAAACACAACAAAATTGCATCAAATCATAACTTGCCTGAACGAAGTGTACATTTCATAACAACAACGAGATACTTACACCCAACATATCGTATCACTTTCTCCATCTGTTTTACTACATGTACATGTTTATTGATTCAGACCAGCCTTTGTTTCCGAGGGAACTAGGTTTTATATGGTATGGAAACAGGAAATTCTTTTCTAATCGTCTTTTCTATGTCACATAATATTGGCGTAACGATGTGAGTTAACCAACCAATAATAATAAGACCTTCAGCATTGGTCTGAATCCGCCTTTTACAATATTTGAAGCATGAGGATATCTAGAGAATACACCGAGTAGATAGGGGCCTTTCTTTATTTAGTAGGTTATTTTGAAGATAAGACGGGCGTTAAGTTTCATATGTACAGTTTGTAGACAATTTCACTTTAAAAAAAAAGGCAAAAGGACCCCTAAATGCTTTGCCCTGCATAGAAGGCAGACGAATTCTGCGATGAAAGAGGATTATTATTTTATTTCATGAGATATTAATGTTTTATTTACTAGAAAGTAGCCGTCACAATTTTCTATTCATCGACGTTACTAAAATCGTTCAGTTATATATAAAATGCGCACACAGAAAAAAGTTTCTCATTCCCATTTCAAAAGTATAATAAGCGGTACATCTAGGATGTTCTGAATTGACATATACACATCATCTAACAAGCTCTTTCGCATGGTATCGTGCTGTGATAACACCGACACATACATTGCAAAGACCGTTAATTGATTTAAAAAATGATGTTATAATAAGTTTATCCATAATGAATTATGAGGTAGGCGAGTAAGATGTGGCGGTTGCATGCGCTGTGGACGTTAACATTTTCTTGGCGTTGTTATTGAGTCAGTATCGTATGACGGATAATGAATGACATCAGCGTTATAAAGGTTACTGGGCAATTGATACTATCTTAATTCTGTTAAGATTTTAAGATATAAAGGAATCGTCGTCAACTTATTTCTATCATTTTCAAGCGTCGAATCAAGTTAGGGTTTGAGAGCTTATAGTGTACGTTTATTCACAGTTAAATTTCCATATACTGCAAGCGACAGCCACTGATATCATGTGTACACATGTGAAGTACGTTAGTTATATAAGTGTTCTCGTTATAACCAATAATACACAAACTAAAGAAAGAAACTGAATTCAGACCGCCAGAATTGAAAATTCAAAATGCAAAATTTGCAGTCCAAAACACTAGATCTCGCACGCTACCTTATATACGGCTGCTATTGTAGCCTTTCGATTTGAATGGTATGTGCATGAATATGACATTATCTGGCAAAGGTGATCAGACAACAAAAATACAGACGTCTCTTGTAAAAAATGTTGAAAATTTCACTTACCTTAAAGATATGGGTAGGTGAAGTTTGTATTTTGCATTCGTTGCCTATGAATTGCGTTACCTACCTCTGTTTGTGTATTATTAGATATGACGCAATTCCTACTGACGTAATACATATACATCATTACGAGCGTCTGTGCTGTAAGCTTTGTAATATGTAGGTACATATGTGTCTACCATGTTGCGTTCTTGTGAGTATCAAAATGTCACCTACTGTGTTTTACTTTAATAATAACTAAAATTATCAATAATGAGTTTTTTCTTTAAATAAACTTGGTGCCGCTTGAAATTGAAGAGTACGTCTTTAAAAGATTTCGCTCATATTTGCAATATTTAAGACATTTATAATTAAATTTATTAAGCCGAAAGATGGACTGCGACGTCTCCCTTATAATTGATTCAATTATTCTGTTCATTTCTCACCATATTTTACTTTCACTAACATTAAAATTCCCCTTTTCAATTGCAGTTTTATGTCTTTATGTATATATTGCTTTGATATCATATAATGTTGAATTACGAATTCTTTACATACGTGGATAAACATTTAAAATAAATGCGTATGTCTGTAGCACGCGGAGTTGAAAAATAATGTTGATCATACATAGTAAAGTGACATCTATCCTCTGCAATTTAATGTACATACTAAATATAGAGTACCGATATACATAATTACTTATTAAATGCTATATGACGCATAAGTTTTTTTTAAATATTAGCAATAAAAATACTCAATAGTAAAAGGTGAACACTGTTCTTAATATTATACTTACCAGTTTAGACATCATAAGATCTCACACTTAAATTATCCTGTGTGATACATATTATATTAGTTGCTGTTGGCCGGAACATTAGCTTTCAACGTTTACATCTCTAAGCCAGGCAATCAGTGCAGCTACGACTATGCATGCTTACTGATAAAGAACGATCGAATATCTGTGTGCTAATTAATGTGAAAACCGACTTTTCGCTACAAAACCTTACAATATTTATACCAAAATGTGTATTAAAAAGAAGGTGTATGTTATTTCTTGTCCTTTCAGGAAAAGTTGTTGATGCATGCGTTGACGATTTTATTTTTCTTCTTCCCACCTTTAATTCTGAAAGGCAATGATTGTATTTGCTTATCAAAAGTCCTACGTAAAAATAGACCGAAGTTAAAGTATCATAAAATGGCTTTCTATTTCAGAGAATGTTTATAAACGGAATATACGTGATCAATATGTAATTGAAGTTACAGCCTAAATGAGATGCGGACACCTGATCTCCTAAGCTGTAAATGCACTTCCCGCCTTTACGCGGTTCCCCAAAATAAATCTTTACAGAAAGCTGGATCTTAGCTAAGAAATTATAATAAATTTAGAAGATTGCTGAATCTACATCCGTGCTTAAAACGTAACCGATTGACTGGCTAGTATTTAAATAGCTATTGAAAATCTCCACAAGTTAGGACTTGTATTTGAAGTGGAATAAATCTTAAAGATTAAGGCGTAAAATAAATCTACTAGAATGATAGTTATCAAATTTCAAAGTAAAATCCACAGACAAAATATGTGCTCACTCGAACGACTTATCTTTACTTTAAAAGAGTATTCAGAAAAAGTACTAAGAAAGAGAAAATGTAACATGAATTCCTTCTATTCATTATAATAGCATTTTGATTTTTGAAATACTTCGGCTGAATATGAATATATGCCGAGGAAAACCCACGGAGTTTTTCATTAAATATTTCATTCAAAAAGTAGTAATAGAAGTAGTAGTGGCGATGGTGGTTGTAGTGCACGTGGTTCTTGTTGACAATATATTGATATAACATGACTTGTAATCTGGATAGTTTGTGTGTATTATCTTGTTTATAGCTTCCTTTCTTGATAGTTGTGATGTATAAATTTCATTTCCAGTTCAGAAAAAATCAAGGTTAATCACAAGATAAATTTAATATTTTAGATATACTGACATTGGAGTCATGCTTTGTCATCACTGTTATGTACCGTTATTCACCATGAATGACCTGGATTAGGTTAAATTGATTGACTTTGACTTTGATTTAAGGTACACTACAGGTATAACTATTTATTGATGCATTCTACCATCTCGACTTTATTGTAGGTATTGATTAACACATTTATCCCAAATCCCGTAAACATTTTCATCGAAAGCATTATTTTACATCAGGAAGTCATCGGGAAGTCTTGGACAAATTCGTTTATTGAATAGTCCATACTTTTTCTCATTCCGGAAGAAACAGAATGTGGAAATAGAGCTACGACCCGTCATTAAAGTTTCGTTATTAAAAGTATTATGAAGAACCGACAAGGCATCGACTGATTTAGATCTTTGGACTCTTTAATGTCCATTTCGATTTGCATTACGCTGTTCGTACTATACATTTACTTAAAACTCAAATTGAAAATTAATTATAAAATTATTCGATTGGATGTTCCTAACGGTGCCCGTAATGCAGTTTCAGTGACAATATTTCCTATTATTTCTTAGGAAAACTCGAAAACATTGCGCGGTCTACTTTTAATTGATGAGTTTTAATTAATAAATGGAAAATGACAAAATAATTACCAATATCTATTCAGCACATGTCATCGATTGATACTTGCCTTTTGTCATGATCATTCGCGGGTAATCATATCTACTAGATCTAGTATGAATATATTCATACAATAATGAATCTGTGTATTAATGATAAATGACCCCAGAAACTAAAAAACGAAGAAGTACCGAAGGGTAAACCATATCTCATAGTCCATGGAATAAAAGAACTATATCGTGTCTTGTGTCATATTCAGACAAATGCGAATCCCAATAAAATCGAGGTGAAACCAGGTGCCCGGGAGGAGTAAGCGTCCCCTATTTGCATAGAACACCCGTGGCAAAAGTCCTGCAACAACATTACAAGTCGAGGAGGTAAATTCATAGATATTCACACACAAACACACGAAGGAGACAAGAATACGAAGTTAAATTATCCCATTCAAGGCAAGGTACGACTCCACGTTTAAAAAAAAACAAACAAACAAAAACAAAAAAAAAAAAAAGAAAGAAAGAAAACAACCTGGAATATGAAACGACTATATGGATATATCACTGTGGCATATATAACTCACCACTAGATTACAGCATAATGAAGAAGTGTGTAAACTCCAAATTCCATATATCAAAGCATGACTGAAAAATATTGAAAGTGATCGAAAAACCTATCGATCGGTCAACATTCAAGGACTCCTCCAAATCAGAAGCTTGACTGGCAAACCAGCCCTGACCTCAGGGGATAATGAAACATTTCATAACTGCCAGAAAAACTATAAAAGTTTATATTGACAGAATAAGGAAACAATTTTAAAACTGATTAAAACGTTAGTATTTGCTTGATTGTTAAATTTAAAAGGAATTGAATAGGAAACCCATATCTTTGTGGCTAGTAGCATCCGACCCGGGGGGTGTAAATCATTATCATGTATATACACGGCCTAAGTGATATCTTATGAAACAAAGCGAAAACATGCCAGGTAATGGCATTTATTTATTTCTCAATAATGAACGTAAAAATAAATTAGCGATGTTGACTGAAAACGTGATTAGTCATTTACCTACCAACTTATGCATTAATCTCTTACTTTTTTTTATGTAGATAGAAGTAATCAAAAAAGGGGTTCAAACAATACTTTACACGAAATAAAACTGTTTGATAGAGAATCTAAAAAGAAACAAAATATGAATGTATGCATAAAATTTTATATAAACGGATATGTAAATCATTTACATTGTGTATTTTAATCAGTTGCAAACATATAATATTTCATTAAGTAAACATCTAATCATTGTGATGGGGCGGATTTTGCTTTATAAGCTTACACATGGACGGACTACGCTTTCTTTGCCATAGTACATGATCTTGCAATTAGTGGATTCTTCTATAGGTAGGTAGTTGTAAATTACACTCGATGTAAAAAGCAAAGGTAATTGATGCAGTTAAAGTGTGACATTCACAACGCATAAAATACATTGAAGCCTGAATCCATATGCCATTGATGTGTGAGTGTCTCCTGTTAAGCTAGCTACCTCCGTAATAAATATCCAGAGTTATAGGCAATGGCACTATGCTCAACACTTTTAATATGAGATTGTTTAAAAGTCAAAATAACCATAAATCAAAAGGGGGAATAAAACACTAGATAAATCTTCGGTACGGAACTTGTGCCCTGCAAAGCAAATTACTTGACCTTGGCATTTCAAAGACTTCGATGTCTTTTATTTCCTGTTAGTCACTGCGAAAACGTCTGGTTTCTCATTCGTATATCAATATATTACGTTGTCACAATAACCTGGCTGTCAAGAAATAGACACAGACAATATTATACAGTATTCCCAGTACTATTGATATCTTATTAATCCCATCATTCGATAGAATTACAACGACCTAATTGAAAAATACGTCTATACTGCTATTGTAATTAAGATTTCGCAAGCCGTCACTTGGCTATAAACAGAGAAAACGTTCTCGTCTATCAACATGACGAATTATTCCAAACTGTCCGAAGAAGTAGATATAATACCTCTATCATTAGTTTAGGCTTTATCCGATCAATGGTAGCAATAAAAGCTGTCTAGTAGTATTTTTGTGAGGAGAATTGTCCCATGCATGCATTAACGGAAAGTATATGTGATACAGCGTGTCTAGGGTGACAAATATTACTAACAAATAGTATCATAGATTCACCAATAACTGAGTTGTAGAAAGCGAGAATTGTATCTTACATCTTTGTAAAAGCTATGCTGTGATTCTACGAATCAATATTTTATGATTCTGTGGATGACTTGTGAAGGATAATCTTGAACGTAATACATTAAGCATGTTAAATCATTGCAATGGCATTAAAATTAATAAGAAACTATAACGAGCAAATCCCTTATCGATATAAACATTGTGTTAACATCAAATTTACTGCAAAGTCAGGAATAATATTTAAGCTGAGTTGCCAGGCCGTAGTTGTTTGTTGGCTATGGAACTCATGTCCTTTGTTTGTCAACATTTAGGATTTGAAGTGGTTAAATATACTTGATGTATATTTTGCCAATTTCTGACTGGCGCTTCTAAAAACTAAAGATGCTTACCCCCTTATTTGAAACCTGCTGTCGTGGTGACAGTCTAGGACTGACCATAATGAACATGTGTACAGTTTGTCATATCGATTATTTCATTTACCTGTGACTGAGCGAAGTATAAATTCAAAAGAATACCATTCAATATCCGATATTCAACGTTCAGTCAAAACAGCAAATTCAGTAATTCTGCAAATTCAGTAATTATGATGTCAGCAAGAACAACTGCGAATCCCAAATGGGAAAAGGCGTTCGGAAGGATTGAGCGTCTCCTGCTAGGGTCCCACACCCGTTGCAAATCTTTATGCAGAATGAATTCACAGTATAAACCACACGTAAAGTTTGGATAAGAGATTTACACCAGGTACATAAAATGTTAAATAACTAGCAGTTAAAAAGTAAAGGAACACTCTGTATTGAAATTTTCGCTTCACGACCTTTATTAAGCAATTTAAGTGATGATAGATACAAAGCTGTGTAAAATCTATGTAAGCTATGTGATATCATATGATAATTTTCTACGCGGTATAGGTTTAGATGCGAAATTCCGACATGTATTTTAACATTACCTTCAGTCAATTTTAACGCGCCTAATAATGACATTATGACGTCATAGTATATCTTAGTTGAGAAGCTTATGTATCTTTGAAACGTAAACATGGATTTTACATAGCTTTGTATCTGTCATCACTTAAATTGTTTAATAAAGGTAGTGAGGCCGAAAATTGGCAATACTGAGTGTTTGCGTTCCTTTACTTTTTATGTACCGGGCTTCCCTTTGGAGGACTGGTTCGACTCTTTATATCTAGCAGTTGTCAACAAAGCCTTCTATTACAGAAGACGAAAAAGTCACATTTAATAGAATCCACCGCTAGTAGTATTAGGTGCTATGAACGAGTAAGCATCCCCTCCTGACCGCTCATACCGTATCGCAATATGATAATGCCAGCTAGTATAACTGGAAGTTGCATTACGTATGATCTGTATAACCGTAATTAAAATAATAAATAGGGTATTTACTGAAATACATTTCCTTGAGGTAAACATGTTTTATGTTCAACAGCATAAATTCCAAACTGAAAAAAATTAACGACTTAACATCCACTATTATCACACAAGTATTATATTACATAATTGAAACTCGTATTAGCAACCCATTTTATTACAGAATTATTTGTGAAATGTAAAAATTTGAAAAATTGTCAACTTTATTTGTATGATATCCTTTGCATATTTGTTGAAAAACTTACTTGTCAAGGTTCGTCAATTTTCCCTTATCAAATCACTCTTTGATAATTCTCGCAAAATAAAACCAACTATATAGTTTCCGTCTTATTTATACGTGCGGAATTCGGAAAGTTTTATATGTATTCATTGTTAATTACTGAATAGCACTGAAGCACACATTCCTATATGATTGTACCGTCATAAAGTGAGAAAAAGCAATAACACCGCAATAAAACACAAGAATAAATGATTCAATAGCACTGCTTCTTATTCACAATGCACCCTAATTTCAGCAGGTTTCTTCGCCCAGCTACAGGTGCTATAAATGCACTTAAAATATGTTCACCGTCAAGTTTGATTGGTCTTGAATAAAAATCCGATTTTCCCAATTACTGAACTTATATCGACGTTAATGTTTTATGTTATAAAAATCAATATTGCAGCAATATGTAAAAATGCCAATACCAATCCTTGCTTATGAAACACATGATAATACTTGAGTTTTGATGAAATTGTTTATCATACTAATTATTGATGCAATAAATCGATGAGGTAAACAGAGGTAGGGAGGAAACCCTCCACCCTCGATTGTGCAACTTCAATACACTCATGATATCAAAAAGTGTATTTATGTAAAAAAAAAAAAAAGCTTAATATGTCCTTAGTTAAACATATGCTGTTTTATAAGTATCATGCTCGTATCTGTATTGAATTTGAATGTTGAAAAAAAAATATATAGATTAGAACTCAAAAGACATGAAATCAGAAAAACGTTTCAAATCTACGTCAAGTATATTTATCAACGTTCAGACTTCATTTTCCATGTGAACTTGCTTTGTTGATATCTTGCTTGCTTGCATACTTTCATAAGCTAAAAATCTTCATTCATGTTTTATCGGTACCATTTTTCTGGATTTTAAAAATATAATCAATAAATCATAAAAAAAAACACCGCACATTCACCGCACACTTAGTGCATGGTGTATAACTCACCACAGATAATGAACATTCATGTTTATTGGTTTGTTTAGAGGAATCTGAGCGATATCTGTAGCTGTAGATCACATGTACAAAGGACTTAAGATAAGCAGAATGCAAGGGATATGCATTATTACAAACGAACTTCTCAGTGCAGATTCGTTAAGTGCTTTGCTCTCTTCCGTGCAATAGTCGTAGAATAGTCCTTTACGGAGAACGACCACTAAGTGCGTGAGATATCATTTAAAGATCATTTGTGTTTTATTAAAATCATTTTAATATTGTTTCTTTTATATTCTTGATTCAAATATTACATGCAAGGTCTTTTTCTCATCATCTGAACATCAATATATTTGTATATCCTAAAATATTTTATTCATGCAGTGTAAACCACAAAAAATGTAGCAAGCATGTTCTATGAATACTATAGTCGAGGTATCATTAATTTGTACGTTGAATTAGGCAAATTGCCGCACATTCATCAAATAGCAGTGTTATGCGAAATACTAATCTTAAAAGAAAGGCAGAAGCGTTTGAAAGTGATCTGAGTTAATTGTAAAAAATAGAATGCCAATCCTATCCTGGTTTTGTTGGAATATAAATGGTAAATTCACGAATTAGAAAAAAAGACTATATAAATGTGTGTAATGTTTTGTAAGATATCCTATAGAAAGTTAATTTATTCTCGCGATGGAATTTGACACTCTACCAAAGATTTAAAACAATACAGTGAGCTTTCATAAAACTATTCACGCATCATTATTATAGCTTATATCTATACTTTTATCCTATCTACTTATCTATAAATTTGGCTTCCATTTTTGATATCTCAGAGAAATTTTATTTAAATTTTTTTTTGTTATGTGTTAAATGTTCTAGTATATTATTTATATTCATGTATTGTATAGCTCCATGGTGACTTCTGCCACATAACTGAGCCGGTAACTCCTCTTTTTTCTTTCAAATTTTAATATTTTAGAATTCAAGTGAAACGTTCTTTAAAAAGAAAGGGGGAGGGGATTACGTTTGCTCTAATACCACCACATCAAGTGTTTAATGCTGAGCTACTTTAAAGGAATCTCATCCGAGATATATAATAAAATCGTCTGATGGATACATCGTCCATTGCATTATCGTCAATCAGGTTTTATAAATCACTGGACGTTCTGTTATTGTAAGCTAGTTAGAGTGTTCTGGTAAATCAATACGAAACGTATTTGTTATATTGAAGAAGTCTTCTTGAGCATTAAGAATAACTGTTATAGTATGACAAGTAAACAGTATTGTATACAGTTGCTATGCACGGCATGTTGAAGGTTCAAAAAGTGTACTACATATTGACATTTCTAATACTAAATGAATTCATTCTAAAAAGCAGAGAGTTATCAAGGCGTCAAGGTGGCATCACGAGTATTACATTTAAACAGCGATAAATAGAATTTTATTATTCTACAAATATATAATTAATGACAGGACTACACTTGTCTAAATGGATTAATAATATTGTGTATGGTGCTCTGGGACATAGTCATATATAATGACCTTCTTTTATCTATTCGACACAAATACCTATGTGACTTTGCCACCGAACACATAAAGTTTCTAGGGAAAACTTTGTGACGGGAGTAGCACGGTAGCTGGGTAGGCTCACTCCTTCCGGGCACCTACAGACATTTTCACAAAGAATTGCAAGTTTTTTATGTACGGAGATCATAAAGATTTAAGGATTTATTATTTATGTACGTGGAAGAAATTATGAATGATTCTTCGTGGAAATGCCTGCTGGTCTAGTTTTGAATTTCCAGTTGTTCTCACTCAAATTAGCACAATTAATACTTTATATATATGCATATTTTATCATGTAACCAGCATAATTTCAAAGTATAATGTATCTATTAAAGTATCACTACTTTTCTAAAAGCCATCGTCGAATTTCAAGATACATGTATTTAAAATGATAACTTCAGACGAATAAGAATATCGTCAATAGAACTTTGCACTTAGATAAATGAGTCCACATTTGAGAACAGACGGTAGTAAGCGTTAAGTAGTAATAATATGAAATGATTCATAGCTGCTGAAAGCGATATAAGCGGTTGGTATTAATAAATGTGATAGTGAAAATGTTATTCATATCAAGGCAATGAAGGTATTATTTCAAAGAGATATAAATGTGTTTGAATTAGCATATCGTGATATATCAATAAAAAGTACATATACAAATAGCCTGGAGATAATAATGATAACAGTGGGGAAACGCATTCAATGCCTGACAGTTTGTGGGAATAACTTTTCTTGGTGCAGCGACTACACAAATAAATCATTCAATTATCAACTACAAATAGCAACATGTTGCTGAAAAATTACCGTGTTGACACAGTAAAATGGTTAACAATGCATGGCGGGAGATACACATTTTTGGCCGATACACGAAGCGATAAATACAGCATAGAAGGATTGCCTTCAGTTTATCGTCTATGAATAAATCATCTTTCGCTTACTAGCATTTATATTATTTTCAGAGCTACATGTGTTGCAAAATGCAGGGTAGCTTTGTCGATATATCATATATGATTCCAATCGTAGAATGTCCAATCAAGATAAATGGTAGTGTTCACATGTAAAGGAACAGAAGACGGAAAACACCTCTACGATTAAAGTCGCCGTGGGTGTGCACAAGAAAGAAAAAGAAGGCGTATCAACAGACATAAAATATTTCATTGTAATACAGTTAGGATACCGACAATGCGGTCAATTGCAGGAAAGAGAAATCGACCCTCAATCTCATGGTACACATGTGCTTTATTGTATGTTATTGTATTCATAAAATGATTACTTTGTTAATATTCATTCTCTCTATAATTCTAAAAGCAAATATTGTAATAAGCGGAATATGTTTCAGTCCAAATATGGTTTATCTTCAGTTTCAGTCATAATAACATCATTATCAACTAATAAATCAAACTGCTAGTTTGAAAGATATCGAAATATTTTTGGCTAATCTAATATAACGCAGTGAGGAGTTCGTATTTCTGGATTCTTCAGTGCAGTGTTTTGAATGATACACAAATACAGAATTTGAATTGGTCAAAATTTTTGTTGACGATATATATTGTATAGAATTATATAGCTCTGACATCATAGATAGTTGTTTCAGATTTAAGTATGCAATTCCTTAAATAGAATGTGTTAATATATTGACTTTAACCTGTTGTGCATTAAGAAAATATTTGTTTTATGTTTTGATTAAGTCACATTTATGGTTTGGTAAATACACTGGTAGACTTCCAAGCTCATGTATATTAATAGATGATACAATAACATTATCGAAAACATATATTTACCGAATTTGATAAGCTCCTTATGATTTTGGACGGGTATTGTATGCAAACACGTAACGTTTACTCCCCACAGATAACTGGTCTCCCTTTACTTTTTAAAATTGAGGATTCCATCCGTCTTGATGTCAAACCATACACGATCTCGTCCGTTTATTTTAGAGCTTTCGGACTGGATTAACCCCAAGGTATGTTTACTTCTGGGGATATGTTCATTGATTGAACATTGTTAAAATAAATAATTAAAATTTAGATGAAGACGCTTATCATCAAACGGGCACAGTCATACAATTTAATACAAAATAGAAAAAGGGGGTGATTACTGACTAACGGGAATACCAATGCAAAATACGAAAGTAATTGGTGTCACATGACTATGGCACTAACAACAGTGTACCACAGTGGACATTCACGGACCCCTGAAATTCAGAGGTGAGACCAGATGCCCGGGAGGAGTGGGCGTCCCCTGTTTGGCTAGCCACACCCGCCGCGAATGTCCTTAATGTCCTTACACACAGACGGAACAATAATAATTCAACACTGTATATATAAATGAATGTGAACAAACACTGTATAGAAAGTGTCAAAGCCACATAACATCAGGAAAAAGGTATAATAACACTTAAGTCAATGAATGAGAACATAAAACAACCTTTGTCTCTGAATATCTTATATATCATAGGTGAGATCAAATGCCGATGAAAAGTGAGCAGACCCTGACGACCGGTTAGACCGGAGGAATTGTATAACTAATAGGTACAAACTAGTCAAACTATAATAGACAATAGAAAAAGGCATTTTAATAACACTTATATGAAAAATAAAAGCAAACCGAAATTTTTACCTACAATTTGGTTTTATATGAACTAGCACGGTGTAGATATAAAGCTACAAATGCAATTTTAACAATACATGCATACGCCAAGGTTAAAATGGAGTTTGTTATGTTTTTACAATGAAAGATGTAACTTTAAGAACAGAAGTAGATATATATGTATCATTCACAATAGCCGGTAGGGAATGTAAAAGACCGATAACTCCATTCACCGTACATTGCTTCTAATAGAAGTATGCAGAGTAATTATTTTTTAAGCAAAACTATAAAAAAGAATATACATTCTTTGTACTGGCGGCAGTCAGGTTGATTTCCGAATGCGTGTCATAATAGATTATTGAGTTTTGAAACAATAGGTTTTTTTTAATATTCTATTTCATGAAAGATATAAAAAAAAGTCTAATAATGGCTATCTTTGAAAATGAATTTCGGAGGCACTTAGGAGTAGGAAAAACACGGTTGGGCAAAGTACGTGGGGTTTTTTTTCAAATTATAGTTGTGAATGCTAATATATGGCGATATTGTCCATGGTTCAATCCGGGTTTATGAAAAGAGCGTCTGGTCGGGTTTGCTGGTGCTAGAGCAGCTCTTTTCTTGAACGCGAATGTATGCAAGCACTGCATTCATTTGTAACCAATTTGTTGTTAATATTAGCAACAGGGAATTGAGGTCTCCGGGAAATGAGAATAAATTCTTTTTTGCAATAATATTCTTATGTGAAATTTCAATATAAGAGTTAAAAAAAAGATAAAGCTTATAAAAATATTTCTCCATATCAGCTCGTCGTTTTGAATGCAGAATTCATGTTTCTCATTCATTAAAAATAAAACACCTGCATGCCACCTTCTGCTTAACATAACAGTGACTCAAGGGATAAATGTTCTTTAACGACCTTTCGAAAAATAATATCAGAAAAATTTTCTTAATTATTGTCATTTTATTTTTCATGTATTGTTTCATTGTGAATACTATAGTAAATGTCCATAGTTTCGGTTTGTGTGTATGTATGTGTGGTGTGTTTCTATTTGAAAACTTATAACACTTCACAACGAGTTTATAATCTCAGTTAGTTTTAGTGTTGCACAGCAGTCTTGGAAGAGAAAACTGAAGACATCTGACAGAGCTGTATGACAAAAATCACCAAGGACATGCACACAAAACATGATAATGTTAGAATATACACGGAAAAACGACATTACAAAAATATTCCATTGTGCTGGGTTACGATACCGACTTAGGACGGTCAATTGAAGTAACAAACGTCATTCAATAGGTGTGGTTAACCGGTTAACGGATGCCCACCTTCATACCGCAACAGCAGCACAATCAAAGGACACACATCTAAAAATTTATACATAATTCTCTATATAGAGAACAACGATCAACAGGTTTCTCAAGAAGATAGGTCATAAAAATTACACACGACTAATATGTTGCTATCAAAAATATGTAAGGCGACATCAACATAAGTAAAGCGTGCTATGCACGTCTGTAAGCTCATATCCTTGATCGATAGGAGTCCCGACTAACAGTCAGAGGGGACGAGGATCAGAACCTTGTCTCCTCTGAAAAGGTTTGGACATGGCACGTCATAGAATCCCTACCTCCCTGTTAGTCAGAGTGCAACGCTCAAGCAAAAGTCTCCATTGGGTTGTAGAGAAACACAATACAATAACTATGGTCTTAGCGATAAGCTCGGGGTCATACTGTCAATATCAGAGGCGTTTAATGATTATAGAACCCGCCGATATGAAATTATCTGAACCTTTGACCCTCCATAGTTTGTACAATAAATCACCTTAGAAATTGGGATGGGATATTCCGTTGGGTACGTATTGCTGAAAAGTCACATTTCCAAATTTAGATAAAATGTCTGAATAAGATCTGTAAAATATTCCAAAAATTTTTCGAAGTTTGTGATATCTATAACCCTGAGTAAAAAGTTTAAAAGTAATCTAAGAATTTTTTTGCTTGAAAATCCAAAACGCTCTAGCAAACCGAACCAATTGGCTAATGTAGATACCATATGATGGATGTCAGGGGACATCACCATCTAGACTAGGGAAATTTACAATAGGAAATTCAAAGATGTTACGTTTATCATATATGTTGGTATGAATATTGTTGTAAACAATTTTAATATTTAAGTCCAAAAAAAGGTGTTTCCTAGTCGGAAGTATTGGCTTTGTTTAACTGAATGTCAGTAATATAGTTTTGAACTCAGGGTTATCGATAACTAAAATATCATTAAGATATCTAGAGGTGTCATTGAACTTGTCAACAAGGTTGAAACGGTTAGAGGTTTGAACATAATGCATAAAGTCTCTCTCATAACAGTATAAAAATAAATCTGCTATAAGGGGAGTGCAGTTAGTGCCCATAGGAATCCCAATAATCTGTTGATATGTCTTGCTATTAAATTGTACATAAATATTATCCATAAAAATGTGATGGCATTGCACAACTCAGTACAAGTCAGATATTTATAATTATCAATTTGTTTGTTAGAGAAAAATCCAGATGTAACCAAATTACAGAGATTTACACTCTTTGTTGAAACACCAGCGTATGACAGACAACAATTTGGTTTTGATTAAGTCATGAGGTAGAGGGTTTAAAGTGTTGAAAAATCAAAAGTTGAAACGTTATTTGCCTTAAAATTTCTCAAACGGAATTTTTCAATTACTTCGTTAGAATTTTTGATAGACCAAAAGTAGTTGACGTTACTATTGCTTAAGACAGCATTACAGTACTTGATAACATGGTCTTTAAATGCAGTAAAAGCGGAGTTAATATGTTTAGAAAGCACAGTTGTAGAGCAATGTCTAGAATTTGATATAAAATGTGATTTATATGGATTTTTGCGCAATTTAGGACGCCAATACATAGTTGGAAAATCGATTTTATCAATGCTTAAATTGAAGTTACACAAAGCTTTACAATGGTCAGATAGCATCTTGTCTTTCAACAATGGGTTTCAACATACGCAGAAGTAGAGATTAATTCAGTTTAAAGATTTGTAATACAGTATATTTTCAAACAATGATAATATTATTAGCTGCTATGTCAGCTGGTGCGAAGATATAAGTATTATGCAATTCAGTCATTTTCTTTTTTATAGACTGGACTGGTATAAAGTGTGGCTGTAGGAATAAATTGGGATTAATTGTAAATTTATTAATTCGAATATCGATAATTTTTAAGATTTCACTTTTTCAGTCCTTAGAAGCATGTATTTTTCCATCTTCTTTTTTACACCATCCTTTACAATAAGTGTTTAATGCTTCTTCAAAAATATCCCGGTATTTGGAAAAATCTATCCTGAAAGGTAATCTATACTTTGGTCTATATTTAAGATATATTTGTTATTACTACATGTGATATTTGGGATCACATCTGTTAATGAAATATTACAACACGTGTTCTATTCACGTACATGTACATTTCGTCATACAGTAAATTATATGCCATAAAACAACAAGTTATTGTGAAACTGCTTTATTTTATTTTTCAAATGCAAATATTCACTCAAACAAATTATAATGCTCTGTATGTAGTAGATTGTTAATGCAATTGCACTTTTAGACTTCATCTGTATGAAGATCACCTTCCATAAGATTAACTTTTTTCCCTAAGCGGTACATGTTATACATCATTGGGTTTTGTTTTGGTGAAAGATCTCTCACCTCTGTAGACAATAGATAGTCCGTCATCTGTACAATAATTCGTTTTGTGAACTCTGAACGTCGTGATTTACACTTTTCAACGTTAATATTTTATGACTCTAGCACTTATGCACAATAGGTGATTCAAAATAAGAACAAAGATTTGTCTTCTGATCTATCAACGTCAATACAGAATGCTACTTCTAATTTCCACTTCATTGTATTATTGAATGACATAGGGCATAGTTAACCTTTCTGTTCACTCAATTGGCAATTATTTATAAGATGTATAATAACATATAACAATATGAGGTAATATGAATGGCTTATCAATGCAGCTTCTACTGTGTATGGTAAGGGCATACTGCACCATGGTTGATAGTTTAGTACGTAAGGTTGGTGGTAGCGACGGTTGTAATTGTGATGCACTGCAATAAATATGTTTTATATTTAATGGAAATGAACAAGACATCTAACAAATTTCCAGGAAATATAGACGAAGATGTTATTCAGCTAATAAAACTATGGTACCATGAATTGCAGTGTTGAGAAATGATTGACGGTATGGATTCGATGAATGATGGTGATTACAGTAGGAAACAATTTTGCTAAAAAGATTGTGAATGACGATGTAGTGCCGTTGGAAACTTCAATATGGAATGCTAAATAAGGATGATCAACAATCCTGTTGTTGTTCGCCAATGTGTTTTATATATATTAAGCAATTTTTTCTGATTTTTTGGTGCCTGGAAGTATTTAAGAGAACAGAAAAGACATTTGACTCAACTGTATGGCAAAACCTGCAACGAAACTTCAGAGCAACCAGCACTTAAAAGGACATCATAAAAATATTGGACTGTAATTCATTTGCATGGCCGACTTAGGATGGTGAATTAAAATTATTATAACCACTAGGCCGGTGTCACTGCTGGTGGACTGATAGATCCCGAGTGCATCATAAGTCTAGTTTTCAGTGCTTTTGTACTGACATGAAATATATACTTCAAATTTTCAGTCATCAAATCACCGATTGAACACAGTATACGTTTTGACAGTTTGATGTTTTCAAACAATACAGTAAGAAATGTTTGTGAAAGAGACTTACATAATATAATATTTACATACAGTTATGAGATACATGTCAAAATACCGAGCAGTAGTCAATAAGAAATATCTATTATAGGAAATAAATAGCTTCCATGGTCCCCTGGAAGAACCAGGGTTGGAATGAGGTGGCATGGAGCAGTAAGCATCCCCTGCTGACTGGTCATACACTCTGATATGCGAGCTAGTACAATCGGTAAACACATTTACTGTTAACTTTATAACATGAAATCACGTTTCGGAAAAAGTCATTATGTATATCAATAGTAGGATACTGTATTTTCGCAGTACAAATGCTTTATTAAGGACAATGATTTCTCATAATTTCAAAGTAGGTTGTTACTGCGACCGTGAATTTGCAGAATGTGAATTTCAAACGTAGTGTTTCGTATCCTTGTGACAATAACTTTTCTCTTAGGAGCTTACCTAGGTAAGTAAAAGAGCCATAGAACCATTGTCTGAGGAAGCTCTAGCACATCGGATAAGTTAAGACTTATGCGGAGATACAATAAATAGAAACTTATCGTAGTTGCAAGCTAAAACTATTTTTCTCTTTACTTCAGTGAAGATCAATTACAAGTAAATGACAGGTGAATACCCATTTACAAGTGCTATAAAATGATCAATGATTGCAGAAATGAAGTAATGATATATTCAAACCACAGTTATTCCGCATTGCTACAGCTCGTAATGAGACTAAGTGTACTATGGGGCGTCAAATCGACGGACATTTCATTATCTTTGATCAGAAGTGCTGTCCACAAAATTATGAACCTATGTACCGGTATTTCATGGTAAAACTACGATAACTGAAACACATGAAAATAAATTATTTGTTTCAAGACCTTTGCATTATCGTATTCTATTTTCCCATCTTGATGTTTGAAAAACATATTAAATTAACTGTTGTTCTAATTATATCTAGGCACGAACGCAGTACACAGATTCAGTGTTTGCAGAATCCTTTCTGATCTGTTGATTTTAACCACAAAATAAATAACTATCCTTTTTGAGGAAAATTATCTGAAACCACAAATACATCAAAGTAAGTATGCAAAACCAATACAAGCAACGTTGTAATATCTCAGTAATATGCCTGTTGAATATATCTAATGAGAGATGTGTTCAGGAAGAGGTAGCACATCCTCTCAATGTTGATGTTGAATCAGTCTTATTATCATTTTAGATCGAGAACCGTTAAGTCATTTTCTTCTCTTTCATATTTTGTTATCGTTGTTTGTTAAACTGAAAAAAAGTCCATTCCGCTCTCATTTTCATGAAGCATTCTGAAACTATATAATAGAATGCAAATAAAAGGGAACAATTAAAACAGCTGCACTTCATATATCAAACACTTTATAAAGACGAAAAGCCAAAATGAAAGCGAATGGGTAATGATCCATGTTATTCATTAAGAATCAACTCTCATTGTAAGTGCTGCAGTTGTTAGAATAGCAGTACAGAATTTGCGTTGATCATTCATAATTGCTGTCAATCGTCGAGGTAAAACCAACAGTGTTATTTCCAAATATGATAGTTAAATATGATAGTAAAACCATACCTTCCCATTTTAAAGTATCATAACACAACAATAATGTGGCTAGTGTAATTCATGTAAAAATATACACCACGCCCGAACTTTGAAATGTATGGACACCCCTTATAATGGCGGAACTTTTAACTGTGATGACGTGATCTGTCGTCGACGCAATGATTCTTTGGCGTCGTTAATGTGGCAATTAAATTTTTAATGTAACGTTCTTTAACGTAAATTTGCAGGAATGAAAAAACCAAACATTGAATTGGAATCTGGTTCATCAACATTAGAAAATATCCAGTTGTTTAAGTGTATTTGCGTACATTTTCCAAATCATACATACGTACATGTAATTAGGATCCGACGAGTTTAACTAAATAAACACCAACACAATTTACTGATCTACTCACATTCTTATCCATACTTTTCTCATGCATTGACGGAATAAGCGAGTGTTTTGCTTTCCTCTCTTATATCAGTTTTACCAAAGTCCTATACTTAGTTTACAATAAACTTTTTCTAAATGACCAGTTTTGTTTTGATGTGAAAAAATATATAATCTCCTGCAAATAAACACTTTTAAGTATATACCCTCTAATGTAAGGCACATATAACTTTTATGTTCCAATAAAATTATAAAAGTATCAGATATTTATATCTGCCTATAAGTGATATAAAAACTGAACCTAGAACCTGCAATAGCTTTCTATATGAGTCTTCTCGTAACAACCATAGTCACAAATATTGACTTGAGAGATAAAATTGTACCGCATTTTATATATATATAAAATATAACAACTTGTAGGATATTGTTATTTTAGTACAAGATAAACACATTTTGATCATCAATGTCTCTTCGGTGACACTTAAGGCCAAAAATACAAATTATAATTATATACCATCATTATCAAATTATTTACGGAGCAGCCTACTGAGTAAATGTTGTGTTAGTGATCTTAGGAAAAATTTGTTCACTAGGGAAATACAATAAAGAGATCAGTTTTAGAGACTAAATGCCGATTTGAGTCACATTCATCTGGTCTATTTAGTTCAAAGCATTGATAACTTCTATCAGGACCAACATTAATCTTTTTTCACCGCATGCGCATTTCAGCAAATTCTTTACTGACGCTCAAGGTCGAGAGTGTTAAATGATAAACACAACCCAGTAGTCAAAGAAAAAGGACAAAGAGACTCAGCGTGAAAGATAAACAAATAGAAAACAAACAAAAGAAAATTAATTTCCAGAATAAGTTAAACCCCAAAAAGACAGTGAATGTAAGGTCAGGTAGCTGGTGAGAGTGAGCCTCTCATGCTTTTTTGCCACACACGTTACCCAAGTCCAATCCAGTAGAAATGTGGTATCAAGTAAATAGCAAGTACAGATAGTTTGAAATTCGGTGTTGAAAATGGTTGGAAAAGGCTTCAATCCAGCATATCATTCACGATGTTCGATTCCATATATCAAAATGTATGACAAAAAGCTTTGTGTCGATCAACTTTCTCAGTGACATTTTAATCTACTACTTATATACCCCTGGCTGAGCAGTTTATGTGAAAGAAATTTTGTCCTTAGAACAAAGTCATTGATATTTGAATCCGCTCTGGCATTACATGTTAACTGCGATATCAATACGCCCAAGGCAGGCAATTAATATCATTTCTAGAGTATACATTTTCACTGTACTTGTAACGGTCTAATTAAATATTTGTCGTTTTCTGTTTTTAATTTACTATAATTATATTTGTGTGTGCTTGTCCTTGGCGATATATGTACTACAACTAGATGTCTTCTGTATGCTTTCTCGTAATAGCTGAGATTAAGATGCTAAAATACAATTCGTCAGGTTTCTCAGAAAGATTGACCATCAAATGCCATAAGACAAGAAAATGTCCAGATACAAAGGAGAATAGTTGTAATCTGTAATTTCCTTAATTTGTAGTTCGGTTTGATAGATGATGCTACGTAATAAGCGAATATCTGATTATCAATTTAATTGCCTCTTTCATTCAGAGAGCAAAGACTGGATGAATTCAGAGTAAAGAAACTTGTTTATTGAGTGGTAGTTTGTGACCATTAAAATACCGAAATCTTTTCTCCAAACACCACCAAAATGTGATGAATTAGGCTTCATCGTGGTGACATTTTAGTGTACTTATTTTAATAATCAGATGGGGGGGGGGGGGGTTAAAATACGTTTTATCATGTATGGATCCGTCTTTAGATTGGTTATTTGTCTTTTACTTTTAGGTCAATTCTTATGTAACTAACTCTTCATACATGTATACTTCGGATTTCCAGCTTCTGCCTTGAGCATCACTGAAGGGACATGAGTGTTTGAAATGCGCATACGGTCTACTAAATCCATGTAAGTATTTCTTTCTGTATATTTTTTTCTCATTGTGTACAACAATTCATTGGTATCTGTGGCGGCCATTTTACCAAGTCAAACGTTTGGATAGGTTCAGAGAGTATTTTTTTTAATTTGTGAGAAAAGATCATTATATAGAGTGCCGAAAATGAAATTACTGTGTGGAGAAAATGTTATTGAAGCTATGGATTTCAGATGTTCATATAGGTCTTAAAAATTTATTAAGAAACACATTTGATTAATACCATTTTCAGAGTACTCCATTTCACAATACTTTTAAAGGCATGATTTAATTTCTGATAGAAATTTTGTGAGTAAGGTCGATGCAGATTTTGAGGAGCACTTAGAGATACCAGTAATAAGACGTCGTTTGTAAGGACGTCTATGTACATTGGGAATACAATACAAATAAGGACAAGATAAAATCTAATTTACTTGTGTTAATACCAAACGTAGTAAGAACAGATTCAAAGGTGTCAATCACTTTCTGAAATAGAACATTTTGAGGGAATATAAGCAGGATTTTCTATGGTTCATCATTATCCTAATTCTATTACAAGGCTGAGAAATCAAATGTTTAATTAGTACAACCTTTTTTTGTTACTGTAATAAATGATATGATGTACTTGGGGAAAAGTAAGCCAGCGTGGCCTAGTGGCATCTCACTAGACTCCTGATCGGGAGGCCGGGGTTCGATTCCCGCTCTGGTCATGCTGGTGTCCTGTCTTTCGGATGAGACAGTAGAAACCGAGGCCCCGTGTCGTGGTATGCATGGCACGTTAAAGACCCCTCACTGCTTCGGATGGGTCAAAGGTCAAAATTTGTATGCCCCGCATCAGGCAGATGCCGTCACCATATACGTGAAATATTCGTGGTGTGATGTTAAACAAAAATCAATCAATCTTATTTAAAATTGTTTTAATAAGTTTCATCAATGTGAACATTAACTGTAACAGCATGACCACAAGCATAATATATGAAATCAGATGAGAAGCATTTAGAAGATTTAAAATAGTGAACGATATTGTGCAAAGGTGAATACACTCCATACAAATTTCATTATTGCATATCTTGAGTGCAACTGATAGTGTGTAGCTTTTGGAAATGATGTTTGTTTATTGTTGAAATAATGAGGATCTTGTCTAAAGAGACATGTGGTTATAACTTTGATTAAAATATATTTCATCAATAACGTTATTACCATATCTGGACTTAGATAAACGGCGATTAGATTTTTTTCATCGATACGTCTGACCTAACGACTTAAAATAACCTTGCAGTTAAAATGTCCGGAATATAATCATGATGTCTACATTCAGTAGAGTTAGAGTCCGTATATGTCAGGAACCTGATAGATATGTACAATTCATGCAATTTTAGTGGAATTAGATCTAGTTAGGTACGAGTGTGATGGATACCCAATGTTTTACTCATAAAAAATAGATAAACTTCAAAGGATATATGAGATATTTAATGTATCTTATACTTTATTTTTGTTTTCTTTTTTTTTTTTTTTTTTTTTTGTTTTTGTTTTTGGGGTTTTTTTTTTTTTTTTCTTTTGTGTTTTTTTTTCTTCTTCTATTCATCTATTTGCTTTATCTCCAGAATAATTGGAGAAAGATGAAACTATGAAAAGTCGAAATCCATCTGTAGACAACATGTCTCCGCTATCTCTCAAATTGCTTTTGTGTCACCATTCAACGCCAGGATTTATCCTATCGAATTGCACAACGTATCTTTTATTATACCATGCACAATGTGGGTCACATGTCTATTAAATGATATAATACAATTTACGTTTCTAACAAAGTTATCTTTCTCAGTATTAACTTACCATACGACAGTTTACAATTTTATAGAATCAAAATCAAACGTGATGTTGTTCCAGGAGACATATATAGAATTAAGATACATTTAATGTTTTTGATGAGATAACAAATTCATTTATGTTTCAATATTAGTGTCACCGGATCGATGTCACAATTTCTTCCTCAGAATAATTTGATCACATGACAGATTCTGTGTATATTAGCATTTTGTGGAACGCTTTCGAGTATACATTCTGCATTGTATAATGCAAAACGACATAGAAATAACGTGATTATAAATCAACGTGACCAGTTATAACGATTTTCTATACAATTTAAACTAAGAACTAATCAGAGTCATGAATTGAAAACATGTAATAATTCGTTGCTGTTGATATAATCTTTACGCTCAGACAAATAGATAAAAGGTTTAATATTAATATTCACATTATGTGTATGTGCTATTATAAAATTAGTGAAAATATGTCTTATTTTATGAAGCCGGTGTGGCCTAGTGGATAAGGTGCTCGGCTCGTGATCGAGAGGTCGCGGGTTCGACTCCCGTCCAGGGAACACCTGTGTTCTGTCTTACGGATGAGACAGTAAAAACCGAGGTCCCGTGTCAATGTAGGCGTGGCACGTAAAAGATTCCTTACTGCGTCGGGTGGGTCTGTTGCAAATGTCTTAATTCGTATGCAATGCATCAGGCAGATGCCGTCACCCTATACGTGAATTAATCGTGGAGTGGAGTAAAACAATAATCAATCAATCTTATTTCAAGAACTTTTTAGAAATATCATTCAGAAACTAGAAGACTAAGATTTAGAGAATAGGATGTTGTATCAAACAACTCAGTATTCAAATCGAACCGAGGGTTATGCAAAATCACAAAAAGAAATGAAAAGTATAGAAAATAAATTCTATTTAGGAGCATACGTAATTTTCTATGGAGAAGTGAGATCAACACGGAGTAATAGGCCAAGTGCTGCGCGTTCGATTACAAATTGAGTTCTCTATCTACTAGATTTTGGTGACCTCCGCAATTATAAACGTCAGATTGTAACCAATAAACTGGCCTAATACGTAGATACAAGATAAAATATAGGAATATCACATATGATATTGTTTCAGTAATATACCGACATTTTGAGCTTGTTGTGATTGTGCCATTTTTACTTTATGTTTCTATTTTTTTTCTAGGAGTGGAATCATAAACCGTTATAATGCATTAGGTTGTTTTGTTTTCTTTTATTCAACATTGGAGTAATACGAGAAGAGTATTATTTTGTTATTTTCCCTCAGCTGTCATTTGCAATAAAATCTATTTTATACGAGGTCAATCAATGGTCAAAATCAGTTGCAGATAACTCAAGAATCTAAGTGATTTAAGTTCCGGATGTCGACTACAGCTCGTAGAATTCGTTTCCCATTGAAATGGACGAGAGAAGGCGCAATCAGGCAGTTTTACGAGAATTTGGGATTACGGTTATCTCAAGTTCACATTGATGAACTGTGTGAATATAGTTCATTGTAGCATGTATTGTTTTAGTCATTTAGTGAAAGAGTAAATACATACAATTTATATTTACTTTGTTTATGAATATTTCCATAATGTTTTAAACTATCGATGAACATGCAATATAGTTATACATGCTGTCGTTATATCTATTTAAGTATGCTTGCTTTATAATCCAGACATGATTGCAAAGGAAATTTAAAAAAAAAAAACTGAAAGGGGGGTCTGGGGGTTCTCCCCCAGCGGGGTCACGAGGGGCAGCGCCCCTGTTCTGGGGGTTCAGTGGGCCGAAGGCCCCCGACCGAAAATGGATTTTAGGCATTGTAAAGACCTTAAAAAACCATCTCCTGGCAGCTTTTTAAACAACAAATCTTTTCTATATTACCTGTTATTTATACACCTCAGCTACCTGTACATTGACTTGGACTTACAAAACACAAATAATCCTTCCATAGAATATATTCCAACTTAATTCAGTGTCATTTTTCCATATCCTTCTATTAAAATAATCGTTAACATTTTCGTTCAACAGTAATATTCAAGAAATATTCAATAAATAAAACATATAATATGATCAAGATTTTATTGGTCCAACTTTATGAAAATATAGAATATTGTGTCTATTTATCAGCTATGGGCCATCCTGGCTTTCTTGGCTGCATTGGCTGAGAGTTCCTTGTCTTTCCTTTTTGTAAGCATCTTTTCTTTAGGGGCTATCTTTAGGGCCTCTCCATCCACCTCCTTCTCCAGCCAGGACCATTTCCACGTATTCTTTAAGCCTTCATCTAGCGATTTTGTGTCAAAATCTCTGTCGATTATTCTGGACGCCATTTTGGCACCTCGACAAACCCTAGGACTTTTTAACCGTTCAGTGATTGGTCAAAGCACATCATCTCGACCAATGAGATCAACGATCACAACAACACCCCAAAGACGGAAATGAGGCATTGAATAGTAATGTCTAGAAACGATCCGGACACGGCGTATAATACAATGAAACGAGTTTTTTTCCGGACAGATCAGCGAAAAAAAAAACTGATCAGTGAAAAGCGGAATTCCGTTTAAAAGCGGAAAATAATCATGTCTGAATTAATCACAATCATCATACATTATACCATACCATACTCCTTAACCTAAATAAATGTCTGAAAAGTTACAGTTTTACTTTTGCTACATGTCCGGGTTGCCGTCAACGTAAAATCGAATAATGTGTTATCGACTTCCATGAGTGCAATTAAAACAAAAATATCATATTTATAGCCATTAAACTAGATACTAGAGGTAACTCGTATATATCTTGTTTACAATTTATATGTGAAATCAATTATCATTTTATCGCTGACAAACCATTGCCCGCCATGAAGGATAAGAATCTATGTATTTTATGTACAGTTTCTACAGTCGTAAAACCTTGGAAGCTCCATATCTGAATTGCTAAACCTATCTCTTTGAATCACCGTCTTATGTATAACACGTCCACCTGACAAGATTAAAGGTCTTGAAGATTCGGACTTAATTTTCTAAAGGCTTTACACTCATAAATAGTAGTAACGTAAGTTGTGAATATTTAGTGCTTTACTTTATGTCGTAAATGCAGATAAAGGTTTTCTTCCGTATAATTCTACCAGAGTCTCGAATAAGCCTTTAGTTTTATTATAGTATATGCTGACGTCTATGCCTATTACGGTGTTAACGACATTCGTTGAAACTGAATACAGGTTACAAACTCAATTTGCAGCCTGACATTCGACAATATCGGTATCTATAAAATAAATTTCACTTTGACTTCTTTCGAACAACAAATATAACCAAATAATAATTGACATTCACGCATTAGTTGGTTTGATTCATAACTCTTTTTCGTCACACCAAATGTATTTTTACATATTTAGTACAACATTTGCACGATGCATCTGCGAGAAACTTGTACTTATGAAAAGGATCCTACCGAAGCAGTGAGGAATCGTTTATCCTGACACCGGACATCGACTCGTACTGTCTCACAGATGAGTCACCCGTATAACTGGAATACAAACTATATGTAAGTACTTTATCAATTGAACTTCGTTCGCTTCTCATAAATAAAACACTTAAAGGATGTTGAATACACAAAAACAAAAACGACTATCAACAAATACTTTATATGGCATATGGAAACATGCATTATCAAACTGGTATGTCCAGGATTCATAAATAACGTACTAAGGAACCGTGTTTTGCTAGAAGACTCTTTAATGCTGATACAATTTAGAGAAGCGTTAACCTTAATCATTCCCGGTCAGAGTAGCATGGTATACTGATACATCAATATAGACTGTGACATCACACTGATTCCGGCAACATTCACTCGATAATTTGTGTCCCAGCTGATTTAATCTTAGGTTGAACTACTTTCATAGCAGTTGCAATTTGACCCCGGTAAGTCGACATGAAAAATATGTTAACTTAAATGAGAATGCGAATTATATGCTATTTTTAGATCAAAACAACTTCATAATCTCTGCATGACAAAGTCAATTTTAGATGTGTTATGAAAGGCTTGCCAAAATTAAAAAGGTTCAGAATGAGTTGCAGAAAATAGCATCTCATTTATCACAATCCACGACATACCACAGGTTTTGCATTCAGAAATGTTGGATTTCAATTTCCGACCTTAAAGCATTTACTTATCACTTACACATGAGATATAACATTCACTTGCTCTGTCTTCTCGCAACATACGGTTTAATGACAATTTGTTGATTGCTTTTTCCCTGCTTCATATCATAATTAAAGTACATTTGGAACACTTGATTTCATTACTGTAGTTTCCTGTTTTGATATTTATTAACTATTATGTACTTCCTCCGTTGTCGTTTGTGTTATTTCTGTTCTTTCATAATTTTAAACATCAAATGTTTGTCGTGCTTTGATGAAATCAGTCAAATGAATTTATGTATTAAACTGGACGAAAAGATAGCATCTGCATGTATATACATTTTTGTCCGAAAAATCATCACTATTATACAAACATATAGCTTATAGGCACCATTTATAGCTATAGATTTTTTTTTTTTTTTTTTTGGTCCCGGATCATCATGGACCCCCATAATGTATGAGAAGCAGGCATATCATTAAATTGAACCAATAGGAGGACAAAGTTACGTATGAAGATGTTCCTTAGTTTTCAAATGATTTACATAGTTTTATCACCGTAAAATGCACAAGTATACATTAAGTGTCAGTACTGAAACACTGATAAATTGGGTAGTGGAACTCTGGCAAACTGCCCAGGTATCAACAATAGTGCAGGTGTAATAATGTTATGCATCAGTGCATGTCGCAAAATATATTTCTTGAGTGAAAAATGTCAAGAGTCCCTCGCAAACTAGTATTTACAATATAGCTAAATACGGATGTCTTGTTATCGGTGTCCTGGTAAAAGTACCATATACCCTTTTTTATTTGGGTTGAAGACCGCAAAACCTTAACCATAATTAAACTAATTATAATGTACTCTAGTGGTCATTTCTGACATTTATACTGATTAGCATAGGTAAAGAGAAAATTTAACAACAGAATTCCGACATTGCCAATGAGTGTTTATTAGTAAGAAAGAAAGAGGTAAAGAAAGGTCTTACTCAATTGTATGTGCAAATATAGTATACAGATGTAAGAAAAGACATCATAAAACTTTTCTCTAGTCATTCTCTTGAGGTACCGGATAGTCCAATGACATGATGATAGTCATTACTCATTGTAGTTAGCCGGGTTAAATCAATTTCACATTTTATTTATTTCTATTTATTGATCAGCATTTATTATTATGATTATTCTTCAAAGTTGAAATGTTCGATTGGGATACTATGTATATGATTTGTCAATTGACACATAAGATACTTATTTGATCGACATCAAGTTTTTATCTTAAATATGTCACTGAAATAAGATGTTCGATAACGGCAATTTCATTGAAATAAATATTTTTGATGATTTCTTTGAATTATTTATTAAACTATTAATATATGGTGTAAGAACATAAACCTTCACATTTTGCATCTATCCCACGGATGAAATAAGCAAGATTGGGATAATGTGAAACGTGACTGCTGACTGCTTTTTATTTCTCATGCATCAGCTACATGCATTTTCCTCTCTCTGATGGCATAATGAATGAAAATCGAAAGGTTTTCTAATATCATGAAGATGAGGAGATCATCAAATACATTGGTAAGGTTTATAGGTGCATTCCAGTACGGGAATATACAGTTGTGTGTGTGTGTGTGTGTGTGTGTGTGTGTGTGTGTGTGTGTAAAGGTGTGTGTGTGTGTGTGTGAAAGTTAAGCTTAACATCTATGTGTTACATCATTCAATTAAGCAGAAACGTGTACATTGCCGTAGTACATACATGGCTCCTGATCCCACCTATCCTTCTCACCGGAGTCTGTGATATGTTTTGTTTTGAATAATAATTATTCCCTATCAATCAACCCAATGAGGGAAAATTGTCAATTAAGTAAGTGGCCCATGCTTAGCTAGTACCCCAACTGTATCAAAAACAAATATTTTTATCATGTCTTTTTGTGTGATTATCATTGTATTCCCTGAATGTCCATAGCGGTTTTTCTAATAAAACTAAGTCAGATATCTTTTGCCCTTTCTCATAGACTTCTACTTAATTTCTTAAAAGTTTACTCCCTACTGAGCACAGAAAACATCAAAGCGCTTATTTTCATTTTCGCAAAATTATTATAGGCGAAATATAACAAACGAAACTGAATTTAATGCCTGTTTTCACAGTAGACATATACATATTCTAATCCCAAATATCGTGATAGCAGTCATCCTGTAGCAATCTAACATAAGGGATTTAGAATGGTGTCGGGAACACCGCCCTTAATATGATTATAGGTGTATCAGATTACCCCGGAAATACGATCAATGCATCAAACAGTGTAATTCCGTTTTACTACATTTTGATCACAGCAGGTTTTAGAAATGTACCTGACTTGTCAATATCCAAGGTTTAAATAATGAAAGAACTTTATTGTTGTAAGCAAATACTTAGTTTGTAACATTTGTAAACGAAGAAATGTTCTGATTGTTCTATTTTGAAAAGCAATGCAGGCATGATGTTGCACATAAATAAACTCCAGTTGAGTTTTATGTTTCACCATACCAGGAGTGCTAAGTTGTAAAGGGACACTGTGTAATTTACATTGTAAACCTTCTTAACAATTATTTACAAAAGTATGTCCCGGATCGGGACTTATTGTTCTTGTTCTGTGTGTCTGTCAGTATCCTTAACCTTGCAATTACTTCTGAACTAAAACCATAAAGACTTTATGTTTTGCTAATGTACTTGAGGAATAAAGAATTTCACATAATATTTAGATCAATGAAATGTTGACCTTGACCGTGACCTTTATAATAAAAATAGATTTTCTGTAAACATTTTCTGTGACTCGCGATTTCTCAAGTTTGTCTTGAGATATTTATATGACATAAACATTTAATGTTAAACCCTAAATATACCCTTATCATTTTTATGGAATTCCGGTTCGTCGTTGTGTAAGTTGTATGCTAAACATTCCTTATTCATACATATATTGTCAATGTTACGCAATAATTAAAGCTTACAGGAAGAGATTCAAATGATATTATAAAACATTCAATACCCAGCCAGACATTGTTTCCACTGGTGACATCGTAATTCACAAACAAATCATATTGTCTTATGTTTTTTGAATTTCAGAATCTCTTGTAAGAAGATATCCTCTACAGATAAGACCTTGTTCTGATAATAAAAAGGAACGTTGTATTATACTACAGATAGATCTTAAACATCTAACATAATTATCTCATAATAAACTAGCTCGTTTGCGTATTGGTCATCAAGCTAGAAGTACTTGGCTTCTCACATTGCCAACTGTATAATGCTTTTCCACCAGTATGTGTGTCTATGCTTCAAATGCAGTGATGCTACCAAGAGTAAATTAAAAGTTTACATTAGAAATTAAAGATGGGATTGAACTGAAATCTTCGACAATCTGTATCAACTTACTACAAACTGCCTTATGACAACTTCTTATATATGAATATTCATATTTTGAAAATGGTATATAAGTGTATAAATTCATGTGATTGATGCTAAATTACTCCATTGAACACTTATCACGGGAGTGTGTGAACAATGGGTATGAAAATCTTATGGATCCCTCATCCCAATTAATTGAGTCGGTAACTGCCCCTTCTTTAATTCTGTATCACAATTATCGATATCGGTTCCGTTCCATATTGGATATTTTGTTTGGTTTTCTTTTATGCTCAGTATTGGTGATGTGTGCTTGTTACTCTTTCTTTTCGTGAAAACTGTATAATTTCATCATTGATGGGTAGACAAACAAACGTTTGCCATGGTACATTTTTGTGAGTTCAAAAGCAACAAAACTACAGATACTTTCTTATTTTATTTTAAATTCTGAATTATATATATTACAAGTATGCATTATTTCGGAAATTAAAGCAAGTTATACTTCTTGGTTTTCAGATTATACACTATAACGTGTTAAAATCGATATACAGAATCTAAAATATGTACACTTCTCTATAACATGCTATTACAGTAAAGTGACTCATACACATTTAAGACAAGAGCAGTCAATGTAATTTAAAGGATATACGAGAGTTTTATATCACAAGAATTATACGAATGAGTTTTCTAAAATGATATAAAATTAAATATGTCTGTTATCTTTTACATTCGGTACCACATTACTTTCATATTGTTGTTTCTAGTGAAGGTGTTTATCCTTAAATCTATCTCATATTCTTAGAGATAGATATGCATTTTTTGTCTGATATTTACTTTCAGCAAGGATGTTCTTGAAGATCTTGAATCTACGATTATTTGTTTTGTTCCCTATACCCCAATGGAAGCATTTGATTAATTAAATGCTTTTACAGTAATGTGACAGATCTTTTTTCAACTATAATGATATAGCTTCGGCTATCGTCAAGCAATATCATCTTTATAATTTACTAGCAAATTATTTCGCTCTATGCCAATTTCCTTCCTATACTGCGCACTTGCGACCCTTCTCTTTACATGCTCTTCCATCCTGTCAATTTGGCTACAAAGTTACGTAATGATCGTGTTATGTATTTCGTTTAGGTTGTAGATAATTCTGATGTATCTAGAAAAATTGACATTTCGTCGCTCAAGCCTTCGTGTAGAAGTATTCTGCTCCTTCCGCTTTTATGATTAAACAAGCTTAGGAAAAATTCAATCTGGAATATAGATCTGCTAGTGCAATTACTATGCTCAAAGAACGTGTATTCTAATTTGAAACTCATTACGATGATGGATATAAATTCAAACTTAACAGTAAACATTGATATGTAACAATTTTGTGAAAAGTTTTGATCTAGATTTTACTTGAATGCATTCATAGTACACATGTTCATAAGAAATCATTTTATAGACAAAATTATGTTAAAATAGTATGTACCTATTACATATGTATTAATACCTATGAATATGTGACTAATTACAAAATTTCATTAATTTTTCCAAGGAAGTGTTGTGTTCAATTGATAAAAGGAGAATGTAAGATTTCCGTCCCAACCATCTTACAATACAATATTTAAGTGTCGCCAAAGGATTACGGATTTATGAACAACATGGAAAAACGCATAAAAACGAATAAAAGCAATCCATTGCTGGTTTCGCAGTATACACGATTTTTTGTGTGTATATCGAAAACTATGTTCTTTCTTCAAGGATATCATAACAGCAATATGATCAAATGGATGCTTTTAAATAAAATAATCAATAACACTCATATGCGTGTATAAAGTTCATCTGAATGGCCAAAACAGAAGTCATAAAAATAAATAGATGCGTTGTTTATCAACAGAATTGTCAATACAGAAAATCATGATCGGTAAAATATGTATGATCATTTTTGTTTCAACAATCAATAAATGCACCTGGACCAGTAAGAACGATTACATGTATAACTACCTATGGTCTATATTGTTTCCCTTATACAATATTTATTTAATTTTTAAACATTAAAACGTTCATGTATAGAGTAAATATAGTAAAAAGGTTTTTAAAAATAGTCAAGAAAGAAAAGAAGACACCTGAGTCACATTTACCGGAAGATAAAAAAAAAACAACGTGTGACATAATGTCTGTCTCTTAAATTTTTAACATTTTTTACAGACGGATTTCACCATAACCATAAAAGTATATAAGTAATGCGTATTAGATTCTTATGAAGTGTACTTCACAAGGGTTGAAATACATAATTACTAGTAGATTTCACATTATCAATTCTGTGAAAGCAGAGTTTTTCGTTTCATGTCACGTAAATATGGTAGATGAATAAGCGGTAGACAATTATAAAAAAAAAATGTTCCTAGGCGGCAAAGAACATCAAGTTGTTACATATTGATAAAAATTCCTAATTTTTTTTCAAAACATGGATAAAAATAAATTTATCTTTTCAACTGCTCATAAACTAAACATATATAGCTTTTTGACTTTTCCACCTCACGATGCAAAAAAAAAACACATAGCAAACACGTCATTGTTGGCTTGTGGCATGATAACCTTTTCACAATAGCTGCATTGATTGGCATTGTTATATCATAATTCATTAACAAAACGCAAATGGATACTTGTCCTCCTACGCAGTGCCTGGTATTCCTTAAAGAATGTTACAATCGATGCAAATGACGTAGACATTATATGTTTGCACCATAACTGATGACATCCTTTGCAAATAAGCATGTCTTGAAGGATAAACACTTCATATCGGCAATTGCTATAGACATATTTCATAAATGGTAATAAACAAGCAAGCAAATCATGTACTTAGTAAATGCCATTGAATTCACATCGACAAATAGAAAGTGTTGTGCCCCAAAAAGAAAGAAGTATAAGGAGAAATATGAGTGGAACAATTCAAACATTTTTCAAGACACCAAACTATTTTCTTTTCTTTATTTATATATTTATACCTTTTATTATCATCATCATTATTATTATTATTATTATTATTATTATTATTATTATTATTATTATTATTATTATTATTATTATTATTTATCTATTCAGTTGTTTTTATTTATTTGTTTATTTATTTCATTGTTTATTCAATATTATTATTATTTCTTTTCTTTCTTTCTGTTTTATTTTTTAATACGAAGAACAATTGAATTATATCATTAAGTCAGTGTACTGATTTTGAGAGATCTACGTCAGAACTAATTTTCCATGGTCTATGGTTTTTTTGGTTGATACAGGGATCTAGTGCAATTTCAGATTCCTCTTTCAAGAATGTTAGCAGATATTTTGGTATGCCCATACAAACTAACCATCTTAACTTTTTGACTATACTTGATTTGACATAATATGTAAACGTGTATATACAGACATTTGTTCATGTTCATTTCCGACACCGGAATTTCAGTTAAACAACATTTTATGCCTTAAATAGGACGTGCAATTTGACTTCATGTCATCGTGTCCTTCATGTGTTCATACGTATATATTTATGTATTTACTTCATCGACTTGAAAAGCTGTTGCAGGACTTTTGCGACGGGTGTTGCATACAACCAGAGGACACTTACCCCACCCGGGCACCTGGTCTCACCTCGATTTTTATGGGGTTCGCATTTGTTTGAATATGACACTATACACTTTATTGTCCTTTTGACTATGAGATATGATTTACCCTTGGGTATTTCTTCCCTTTTTTACTTCACTATATGAATAATGAAATTACGTCCCTTGGTGATTTATATAATATAGTATCAATTCCCACTTAAGTAGTTACCTGACGTTATAACTGCTAAACTTACATCGGTGTTCAAAGAACTGATATGCGTCTCAGTAATTCCATGCAAGATACCTACCAAATAGGGTAAAACTTTATAAAAGAAAAAAAATCGAACTATGAATATGAATCACAAAATAAAACAGTTGCTTAGACAGTGATACCTGGATTCAAATTTTTCCCATTTATTTGAGAGAAATTTTAAGAGAATAACAAAAGAGTACATGAAATAGATGAAAATAGATGTAAATATAGGCACTTTCCTTACTTTTGTTACAATCACTACTCTTCTCATTGGCGTACTTGTGTGCTTTTAGTCTTAATGTCAAATTTAGTTATCATTGAACATAAGGGTTTGAATGATTGATTGATTGATTTTTGTTTAAAGTCACACCACGAATATTTCACGTATATGGTAACGGCATCTGCCTGATGCATGGCATACAAATGTTTTTATCCAAATCATGTCCGAAAATCATAAAACCAAAGAACATACAAAATCAGTGAAAATGAAAACCAGGTAGAAAACAAAGAAAAATGTGTACTTGAGGAGCATATATGAACCCCCTTGATGGAGTGAGGTTAAGTGCCCGGGGAGAGTGAGCGTCTCCTGCTTGGTAGAGACACCTGTCACATATACCCAGTAGTAAGAGTCAAATCGTGTAAAAAGTCATTGTAATTTGAACATGCTGTGAAATAACGTATTAACTGAGATATGATTACGCCGTATGCGGGCGATGATGGAATGTTGATACTTATGAAAGGAAGGTTTGAGATAGCAAAATTGAAATCGTCACGTTTTTCATAAAGTGAGGTATTCAATTGACAACATAATATCTAAATACGAAGTAGAATTTCTACTTTCTGTGGTTTCTTTGACCTCCAGTTCACTTGGATAGACGATGCTAAGGTAATCCGCGAATGAAGGATTATTAATTGAAAGCAAGTCATCTATATACCGACTTAGGACGGTCAATTAAAGTAACGAACGTCAATTAATTTTTGTGATTAAGCAATGTGCAGGCGCCCGCCTTCCTACTCACGACAATAGCAGCACAGTCATAGGACACACATAAATTAAACAATTTATAGATAATCCTCCATATAATGAACAAAGATCAACATGCTTTTCAAGACGAGAGGTCATAAAAGTTTTATACAACCCAAATTAATAATGCTGATAACGGAATAATTTAAATTTAAAAGCAACTTGCAGAAAATAATGTCACATGTCACATCCACAAAGAATGCTCCAAGTATACATACGACTTGAGTAATTCAACACTGCAAACGCAAGGTGAATGAGTACTTAAAGCTACCATATTGTTTTATGTTATATAAAATTTCCGTATTCTAATATTTGATGAAAAGGATACACCATAGGAACATATAGCTAGTTATAAGGAATTCAGTCGATTCTATTTTTTAAACTACTACGCCGCTTGCATATATAAAGGTATGATGTCGGTCTGCGTCTGTCTTGCAATCTTATTGAAGAACTTTTTAAGAGTTACTGTTACTCTCATTAATTGTGTTTGAGTTAGAAGCGGCACTAATTGAAAGTGTTTGTGTTACTACACATTCTCAGAACTAGGCCAGAAAGTTCACTGACAAACATTGTGTTCGAAATTCATTGAATGTAATGATATAGTCATACAAAATATGTAAGGAATTTGTTTCAAAATTTGTAATAAGGCAATGGCGGAGTTATTTTACTTATATGTACTTGGCAATATTTCAACAAAATGTTTTGTCTCTGAAATATTCGTCGACAACGAATATAAAAGTGTAAATTAATGAATGCTCATAAAACTTTAAAAAGAGTAGTAAGTTGTGAAATTGTAATACTAGTCGCATTTTGTAATATCAACATGGCATTAGATTTTAAAGAAATAAGCAAATATGCTAAGCTGTTGCATATTGAAGAGACATAAGATGTCGAAATGCGCATATGATGCACTTTATTATTAAATTTACATACGTACTGATAATTATGATAAATCAACATGTATCACAAAAGACGTAAAATTCCAAATATGGGTGACTTAAAAATAAAAAAAAGTTGTCGACCCAATATTATTTTAAGGTATATGAAATATCATCCATTGTGATACCGATTACCAGAGCATTATTGATTTACGGATACCTTTTCTTGATATATTTTTTATTTTCAAATTCATGGATCGCTGAGGATCGTTCTATCCATCTCTCTATAAATTTAATTAAGTTGATTGAATTTTGACTATGGAATTGTCCTATGAGACCAATATTTTGATTAGCTTTAAGAAAACTGATAAGGGTTTCTTATCCGATACCTGCATGTCTGATCAATTTGTGTCGTACCTTCTTGGTTTTAGTTTACACTGTATTCTGAGGTAGCATTGCATTCTAAAACAAAAACCGAAGTAAATGTTTGAGACTTACAAAGCGGCTGATTGTAAGAGGTAAATACTATTTGAATGTATTCAGAAATTTACAATTCATGAAATGTGCTGAAATAATAGTAATGAAAACAACTGGCAAAGCCCGATGTTTGCACTAGGTATTAGTCATTCGAATATACCTCGGCGTTTTACATTGACTTCCGACTATAATTCGTTATATACGCTTAATATTTCATTACCCCACATCCTATCAAAATTATTCCCTAAATAAACATTTTGGTCAGATAAAATAAACTAATGGTGGTACGAATTCACTACATGGTCACCTAGAGTGTGGTTGCACGAGATGAGACAGGGTTAATCTCAAACAGGGCGAGGCGAAGTCACCAGGTTTCCTGTAGTTAATCAACTTTCATGACCAAGTGTCGTGACGTCTTATTATTATTCTTAAAGAAATGTTTTACTGAATGATAAACTGTTACTCAAGTATTAATTGATAAATTCATTACATTATTGCCAATAATTACAACATGGACCTTTTTAGCTTCAGAAATACTAAGAAATTAAATATGGTATTCTGTAAATCACTTAAAAGTCCATGCCGTATATACGTCATTTTAGCTATTATGTGTTTGAATATCATGTTTACTGGATTATGCCCCCTTTTGTGATTTATATTTGTTAGTATACTGTTACTATATTTATAACTGGTTAATTTATTTTCCATATGTCACAGAACTTTTCACATATAATTGCAAATTATGATGTATCAATGTACGAATTTTTGTGGCTGCACGCAATGATAGCTATGAGTACATATATGCCATATGCGCCATGCGATAACTAAAATCTCTATAATACATAACATTTTGTTTTTCGATGATATAGATTCACATATAATAAAATTACAAATACTGATCTCTTTTGTTTACGGCGTTTATTGTTATGCATGTATTCCAAAAATCAGTGAGATGGAGAAAGTCATGTGAAAGTCTTAGATTCGAACACCGCTAAATCCATAAAATGTTGATCCATATTCCGACTGTTTTGTGCAGTTTAAAGATGATGGATAAATCCAAACCACAAGTCCGAAAATCATGAAACCAGAGGACATACAAAACCATTGAAAATGAAAACCAAGTGGAAAATAACAAAATATATCTACTTGAAGAGCATGTGTGAACCCCTATGATGGAGTGAGATCAGGTGCCCGGGGAGAGTGAGCATCTCCTACTTGCAAGCAACACCCGTCACATATTCCCAGTAGAAAGAATCAAATCGTGTAAATTCCATAAATATTTGTATATGGAGAAGTCAAAGTAGGTAACCTTCTAGTAATGAAGGTGTCAAATCTATGTAAAATGATCGGAATCGGTCTCAGTCCAGAATTTCATTTAAAAGTCTTGATAACGAGATATCATATGGAGTAATAAGAGTCTCGTAACGACCATAGAACTTCCTCAGTGACGTCTCATTTACATGTAAAATATTAAACAATAGATTGTGAAGTCCACAACAATGTGGCAAGGTGGATATTCATACACCAGTGAAACCTGACTGACGAAAAAAGTACGCATCCCACGCCCGCCATACAGACAACATAAATATTGTTCAGCGCTGTATACACGAGAGGAAAGAGAATAAACAGTGTTTAGAGAGATTCGTCGAACTTTATACTTTAGTCAAACGCTCCTGGGAGACCTTTATTATACGAAACCCCATAGATCGAATAATGACATGGGTAGTATAGGAATCTTAATTCATAATTGTACTAGATTCATATGACAGAACTAAGAAGAGATATTACAGTGACACTAATGGAAATACAAAAGTATGAGATTGTCTTTAAATAAAACAGTTGGTCAACTGTAATCGATTTCACTTAGAAAATTTCATAAATTGTACGAAACTACCAGGTTTCGAAAATTTGCTCATGATTCCTCTGCAGAACAAAAGTAAGTTAGTATTAATTTTAATTACTATATGGCAAGGCAATTTGAAGTCGTCAGATCAAACATATCAATGGACAATTTTAAACTACACGTTGGTTTTAGATCAAATATCTCCATATTTCAAAAATTAAGAACTTTCATACATTTATTGTAGCTAAACAACATCAGTTGCATTGAAAATACATAATCATAGAAAAGTTTTGCAATGTTTTGATCATAATGTCTACTTCGTGTCAGGAAATCATGATTTTCTAATTTGATGTTCACATGTACTTTCACTTTGTGACAATTATGTCAAGTTCAAGTTCAGTTTTTTACAAATTCTCCCTTTATGAGTAGAAATATCCCTGCCTCGTTTAATAAGCATCTTTCAGATATATTGTTCAGCCATAAACATGTGAATGGTAGATTTAGAACATTACTGTGGAGTTTTGTGGTCAGTTCGAGGCTCTTATACAATGTGACATTTCGCTGTCCATACATGACATTCTGGATTGAGACCCGATCATTGTAATCAACGATTTTGACACTTATACCTTGGTATTCACTTGATTCCACACTCTCTGAAACACTCGGATGACAGGTGTTACTAATAAGCAGAAGATGAACTAATTCCCATTATGATAGTTCTATGGTGATTTCTGCCACATAACTGAGCCAGTAACTCCTCTTTTTTCTTTCACTTATCAGATGTTATGTTTCTTTTGTATTCGATTTATGTTTTTTGCTAATTATTTTGTTGGAAAATAGGTGTGACAAATAACAATGACAACGAAACTAATTGTTGAAATGCCACCCTGTTGTTTACTAAATGTGCAATGACTCTCTTGTGTAGCAACAATAACGGTGATATCCTTGAAATAATGTTAAACAACGTTGGCAACCCAAATATTCTAAAATGAAAAATAATCACATCAAACTTCGGCACAAAATTCTGTTCCTACAACTCCTCGATAACTATTTATACAAAATATGAGGTAAGACAAGTACACAAGAGAATATAAATATTGAACAGTCTTGATGGATGCATATATATTCATAGATCAAAACTACTGACATGTTCTTACTCGAGGTACATCTCCGTTCAAATAAACACATGTATCATGAGATAGAAAAGAAGCAAGGATTTGAGAGATAAAACGCTAAGACGACTAGACAATCTCTCAATGGTCGCCATAGAATAGTTCTCAGTTGTGATTGATTGTGATTTTCTTTTCATTCCTTACGTGGAGGCTTTGGATAAGCCGCACGTCACACTAATTGATGACACTGAGTGCAATAGACGGAAGTTTCCCTTATCCTGAATGCGCATCAAATAATTAGATCTCATACCACATAGTGCATACAAACACTCTTGCCCTTAGTCGATATACTCTAAAACGTTCGTATGTGAGTCTCCAGCATAATGGTATACTTGTCATGGGGTAGTTGTCTGACTATCGCGGATTATGTTAGTGATGTTTGTATTGATACACAGCGTATCAGAAATAGTGAAATACACATGCTTCTAATGAACGTCCATAAAAGGAGCACCTTATATTTATCTTTCTCAGTATCAGGAATCATAATACAGACCAACAGATTCATAATTTGAAGTGACATTAATTCAGTTAATGGATACCAAATCAGTAAATTTACAGTATCTTGAATACGGAAAGAAGAATGATACAGCTAATGCTACTTCCACCAACATTTATATATAACTACCTGTGAGGACATACTTGCTAGTAGATAAAGCAATGATATGCTCTGTAAGTTCATTCTGTAAATTGACAAATGGCTTACTGTTCATTACACCACTTCCACACTTATTCCTTTTGCAGTGTGAAGCTCGTAATAAACCTCTCCACGGAAAGTATTGTTGAACTCCTGTTCTCATGCTGTGTAATTATGATATTTTCTATTCTGTTTTGTTGAACAATTATTGTGTGCGTGCAGTACTGAAATATTTTCTTGGACTGCTTGAGGCATTCATGGCAGGTGGGTTTGGCCAAACGGGCGATGCTGTGTCCCCAAGGCTCTTGGTCCCTCCTTCTTCTGTGGTTTCCAGGGGCCCATAATTCTCTACCGTGAAACGTTATTCTAAGTTTACATTGAAATAACACCATTTGATTATTAAGTGTTTGTGGAAGACTTTGCATCTTAAACATGTGGTGTTGCATCTACGTAAACGGTTAGACGGTGAATAAAACCAACTCAAGAATCACTCAGAAAAGAATAACAAATAAAAACAAACCAATAACCACTTAGGAGCAGAGACATTTGGTGACCAAAACCGAAACGAAAAAGCATCCTCTGTTTGTTAGCAATATGTCATATTCATGGACTATTTCAAATCATCGAATCAGCTTGATAACACGTAGAAAAGGTGTAAAATTTGGTGTTCATAAAGCCATATCCTTCTAACGATAGAAAAGGAAAGTATCTATTTTCCAATACGTTTTGTTGATATCTCAGTAATATTTAATGCCATGTGAAACTCATGTAATGGTAACCTTAAAAATCAGGAATGTTATTTAGATGTATGAGATATTGCCGACAAAGTGCAAGCTTTTTGATTTTTTTTTTTCTTGGCATACATTGCGTAACAATTACAGAAAGAATGTTGCGAAGAAATGGGTCGATTTGATCTTAAGAAAATGGAAGTGCATTAATCACAACCACGACTGATGCCATTCACTATTTTCCAGGAAAAAGATGATAGGCATTTCGTCTGCTTCGTAACCTTGTCTGATCAAGACAATGAAATCAGTACTGAAATATTTCGAGTTTTACCTCTGAGAACATGACTATGAAAGGTTATGATCTATAGGTGTTAGAGATAACAGAATGATATCATTCATTAAGTTATTGATTACTTCATATATATTCCATTCTTATGTAGAAATGTCTAGAGAACACCGTATACAATTTATACAATTAACATGTAATTAACTAGCTGAAATAAATTATTTTAACATTTTTTCCTGAAACATTACAATGATTCATAATATTTCCCTACTGAATTTAAAATATTGTACTGCTTTTGCACTATTTCAGGTCTCCGAATAATATATGACTTTTGTTGATTTACGTCTTGTGTATTTTATGTGCGTTTTTCAATGTCGAAATGGTACAAATGATGACAATGTTGTCCTTCCAAATTAAAATATATTCTACTGTTCATTTAAATCAATTTTTATTGAAATTTTTATGGGGGGCTATAAAATTTTTATCACGTTTTTTTTCTTTCTTTTATTAATATCATTAACATTATTAACTTATTGTTATTATCATCATTGTCGTCGTCGTTGCGTTGTTGTAGTTGTTTTTTTTTTTTTGGGGGGGGGGGGGGGGGCGAGGTTTGCTTTTTGGGGTTTTTTTTTCTTTTTTTGGTTTTATTATTATTATTTTTTTTTTGGTTGTTGTTGTTGGAGGGGAGTGTTTTGGGGGGTTTTTTGTGTGTTTTTGTATTTTTTTTTTTTTTTTTTTCGTTTTTTTTTTTTTTTTTTTTTTTTTTTTTTATGTTTTTTTTTTTTTTTTTTTATTTTTTTTTTTTTTTTTTTTTTTTTTTTGGTTTCTTTTTTGGGGGGGGGGGGGGTGTTCTACCAGTCGCATTGATCAATTTGTAATTTCATAAAATAGCTATGCATGCTAAATTCCTAGCTCTAATTTTATACAACTGAATTTAAATCAGTCCCTAAGCCGGTGTGGCCTAGTGGTATCGCGATGGACTCCTGATCGGGAGACCGCAGTTCGAGTCCCGTTCTGGTCATTACGTTGTTCTGTCTTTCGGATGAGACATTAAAAACCGAGGCCCCGTGTCTTGGTATGCATCGCACGTTAAATATCCCTCACTGCTTCGGGTGGGTCCGTTGCAAAGGTCAAAATATGTATGCCCCGCATCAGGCAGATGCCGTCACCATATACGTGAAATATTCGTGGTGTGACATTAAACATGGGGCAGGCGTGGTGTAGTGGTTAAGCGCTTGGCTTGCTGCGCCGACGATCCGGGTTCGATTCCCGGGTTGCGCCACTATGTTTAAGAGGTTGCCAACCTCCTGCTTCCATGTCGCGATATAACTGAAATATTGTTGAAAGCGACGTAAAAACACCAATCAACCAATCAACGTTAAACAAAAATCAATCAATCAAATCAGTCCCAATTTACCCTATCCTCCTTGTTGAACTCTTCAGTTCAAAAGTATTTGAAAGCGTAGAAATGTCGTCACTGTGGCTGATAAATGATAACAGTTTAGTGTAAACCACTAATTCTACAACCTCATTTATTCCATAGGAAGACTGCTACACGTTCCTATTGAAAACATAATTCGTTTTACGCGCTGAAGGGACGTTTTTTTTTTTTTTTTTTTTTTTTTTTGGTGTGTGTGTGTGTGTGTGTGTATGTAAAGCTTTGGATGTTGATTGAATACATGAATTGGCTATGACCCCTTTTATAGGGAGAATTCTCGTAAAACTTTCCTTCGCATGTCAAGGACAAATCACATAGTTACAAAAATCCAGTTCAACTTTTGCAACTACTGGCGTTCTGATCAAGCCAGAAATATTCAGAATAACGAACACACAGACGTACAATTATAGTAAATGTATCTTAACCTTAAATTTTAACACTTTAATTATCTTTGTACTAACATTAATTTTTTCAATAATTTTTTCAAACATTTTCACATTGGTGTTGATTTCGTATATCATGGAATAGATTTGTGTATGTTTTGCAGATTTTCTATTTGCAAAATATTGTTCTGTCATTCATAGTTGCACTTGACAATTTCGTTAATCTACATGCTATGAAGGGTATTGACACGTAAACGCATACCTGTAATGATTGTTTGACTTCTTGTAAATTTCAACATCTCTATAGACTGGGCGCACCAGTATTACCTATACATAGCTGAAGTGACGATAAGCATACAAAATACATGTTCAAGTGTTTTCAGCGCTACTCACGCCAAGTTTATATCTATATAAATGCAATATTTGTGATCAGTAAAATAAAATGTCTTTTAATAGAGAAGAAAGAAGAATTCTGACCGAGCTGTATGACACAAATCACCAAGAACAGCGAATAAAATATGATCATAGTCAGAAATCGACATCACAAAAGGATGTAGTTTAGTAACCCACTTGGTATTATTTATTTATATAGCATTATCATTATTTTGGTATATAAATCGTTGATTTTGACTTTTTCATTAATAACTGCTTCCATTGGACTTACATTTTGCAATCTACCGATTTTTCATTCATTATTTCAATATCTACGAAGAGACATTTTAATGTGCTACCGCTTTTCTTTGGCTCATTATGATCCAAATGCACGTTATATGCACAGATAGGCTTGAATCATACTTTAAATCTGACACTCACCAACGAATTAAAATGTACTAACATGCAATATATATTTGTAACTAAAACAAGCTACGCAAATGACTTCCACTTACCCTTTTTCTCTTGCAAATACATCCTTCAAATTTAATATTCCTTTTATCACATTTTGTCGTTGATTTTAATCACGAGATGAGAATGTGATTCAAGTTAAGCAATCATTGGCAGGAGCTCTGTCTTATGACCCAAGAGCAGTATCGCGGAATATATCGATCATGATTGCTGTCGGTGTACCCAAGCTCTCTTTTCCGATCAGCCAATTACAGAGGGATACGAGATGATCTATATGTTATTGTAATAAATTCAATCATAAGACGTTATTTCAATAAAATAAGCTACCTGGAGGTACATATAGGATATTTAAATATTTCCGTGTTAGGTTTAAGTTTAGATTTAGTGGCATTTAAAATTTTTAATTTTTAACTTTTAATGTGCACATGTATATCATTCAAAAGAGCAAAATTTAATGTCAGCTGTGAATTATTTTTATATTTGAATTTCTTATAACTTTCTTTCTATCTTTCTTTTTTCTTTCAAATTGATTTATTCATTATTATTCATATTATTGTTTTAAATCACTCCACTATTATTTCATGTATATGGTTACGGCATTTGCCTGGTGTATTGCACAGAAATCTACACCGTTGCATCGGAGTCACCCTAGACAACATCAATGACAGGTGCGTTCAGATTTTATTTTTACAATGACAGAACATCGGTGTGCGGACTTCTGGAGTCGAACCTGAGACCCCTAGGTAATAAGCCGAGTATCTTATCCACTGATCCACATAGGCTTTTACATTAATGTGTGTTACCTGTTCTCAACAGAGCTTGGGTAAAAATTGAGTGTTTTGGGGGAGGGCCGGTTGGTTGCAATTTTAATTTTAATTTTAATTTTTAGAGCGTGTACGAATACAGAAATACAGATTAGTGATACAAGATATGGCATTGCGGCCCGTATAAACACAAATAATATAAATAGGAAAGTAAGTCTAAAGTCTTTTCTAATTCTTCCGAAACTGACGAAATTATTAGAACATGACACGGTGTGTCATTCGATTCGTCTTCCGGAAAGTGTAATCGGTCTGTATAAAATACTGTCTTTGTACTATTGTTTTCTGAATACACAGAAAATAAAATCAAGGGCGAAATAGGGAATGTTTACAACTTTGTAAATGTCGATGATGACGTGATAACCATGTAATAGATTACAATCGATAATATTTTGTAAGATTTATAAATCTGGTGAAGACGGTTTTGAGCCATGAAGAAAAGAACGCATATCTAGTAGATTACAAGTACCACGGCACTGAGAATGTTAATGTGTCGCAGGGATCTGTAAAAATGACATTTTCTCAAAACCAACAAATCACTTTAAACTTTAAACTACCCTTATAACGAAGTGAGAATAGATGTCAATTGAAATCCTCTGTATTCTAGTTTTACTGCATACAGTGCAGGGAATAATACGCATTTGTTGTTGAATAATAGATCGACACTTTGTAAATATTCTTCCGCTGAACTAAAATTGATAAAGTACATATAGTGATGTCAACATAAACGTGTATACTGTACCACATACTGTATTGAGCTATTTTAATTTATCGTTATAATGCTATTTCCATTCCTATGGTCTTGCAGGATTACATCAAGAAGTCCTTATACAACAGAATAGTTTGTGTTGTTATTGTTTCTGGTGTACAACCTCCATCAACAATTCTTGTATAAAGATGCCTCAACTTACATACAATAACCTATTCGCCAATTTAACATGATGTAAGGGGCAATACCGGACAAATACAAAACTGCCGCTTAGATTTGCGTCAAATTATTGTGACGTCACATTCCAAGCGTTAACGTCATGGTGAAAAAGCCGGCTAAGTGGTTTGTCCGGTATTAGACCCCTTACATCATTTAAAATTGAGAAAAAAAGGTCTATTGGCCAGTTCGTCTGATGTGCCAATGCGTCAAAGATTGTTTGAGAGTAATCCTATTCCAAAGAATGTTAGCTGCCTCGAAGTGGTGAAAAACAATATTAAGAACTTAATAAATGATATAGTGAATTTTGTGTAAGCAATTTGTGAATTTGTCATCTAAATTCGCCATTCTATCAGCTTGATGATGGAAATTGACACTTTTATTCGAAAAATCTTTTTATTTGTGCTCAAATAGTTAACGTTCCAGCTTCAAAACGATGAAATTACACAGCACAGTTATAGAGTCACATGTTGTTGTCTTTTATGGTACAATGTATATTCACATTCAGTGGAGTCCAAAACATATCTTTATTTTCTGTATTGTCTTGCTGTCACAGTGAGAATGCACGCATGAGGTCTCGCCCCTACACCAGAGTTTGTGGAGGCGCTTTTATGACGTCATGCTGCGAAATGGATACCTGGTATCCTGTTCCACTTGACAATCAGGCCAGAGGATTCCAAATTGCATCATTATATTTAAACCAAATGGCGCCACTGTATTCAGAGTTTCTATCCAGTGTACCTCTCTTGCTTTTCTGTCGAATTTTTAAATTCCAGAAATTAGATAGATTCAGAAAGATACCAACTGCCAGATAACCAACGCCATTCATGGGATACAACTGTCAAAGATGCAATGAAATAGTGGGAAACTCGGGAAACTGAAAAGTCGATAGCGGAGAGCATTAAAGAACATCTGGCGGACGTACGACACAAGAGGGAAAAGGCAGTTTCATTTCATTTTAATTCTGAGAACCATGATATAACTGATCTCAATTTAGCTATTATCCAAATGTGCAAAGAAAATTTTAAATTATGCACAAAAGAAAGAGTTGTACGCTGAATAGAAACTCTGAATACAGTGGCACCATTTGGTTTAAGTACAAAGACGCAATTGGAAATCCTCTGGCCTGATTATCAAGTGGATTGGGATACCACGTATCCATTTCGCAGCATGACGTAAATCTCGTCATAAAGCTCCTCTGCAAACTCCGGTGTAGGGGCGCGATGTCATGCGTGCAATCTCCCGAGAAAAGGTCACTGTGACAAGAAGACAATAGAGATATGTTTTGGACTCCATCGAATGTGAAGACCGTGAAAGACAACAACATGTGACTCTATAACTGTGTAATTTCGTCGTTTTGAAAATGGTATGTGGCCGAAACGTTAACTATTTGAGCACAAATAAACGGATGTGAAAATATATTCCCTACGGAATATTTGGACGGCACAAAATCTTTGAAAAAAACCTTGTCTTATGAATCAACTAAATCTCATAATCCCATAGCATTATCAATGCATATTAATTTAAAAACTAAATTTACTTATCTATCTCTCAACAGTTTTCACACCGTAAATAAATGGTTGTAACTTTATATTTACAAATTATTTCACGTGGACAATCGCCCTCACAAAGCCCACCAGGTCAAGCTCCTGATTCCCATTACATTCTGCGTATCTGTCAGAAATCTGGGAATATCATCAATTACATGAAAAATACATTTTCTGTAATTAACATAGGAAAATTTCGATTCCGTGTATACCAGCGCGTGTTATCCGGCACATTTCGCATTTCACACGTTTTGTTTGCCATGCCGTAATTATTTCTCCATCGAATGATTTTATCAGCAAAGTTAACCATTATTTGTGGAAGTTTGGACGAGGATTGCATGTTTTGTTTTGTAAAAGCCTACTACATTTGATTCCAACTCACTTGTTGTTGTTGTTGTTGTTGTTGTTGTTGTTGTTGTTGTTGTTTTACTTGTATTCTTGAAATAATAATTTCATTGTATGATCATTAAGAAATACAAATATAATAAATATTGATCTGGAAAGTTCCTCTATCATAGTCTACGTCAAAGAACTTGTTTTAAGATGTTTTCAGTGCAACTGAAAAAAGTTACTATTTCCATTCAGACGATTTTGCACAGATCAAACAGGTATATCATCCTTGACATTTTTGCGACTTTGATATATGACCTTCTTTGATATATTTCCAAAAAGCCTCATATCGTCATTTGCTATGCATTCCTTTGTCTAATTTTCTGTCTCGGTGACATGCTGTATTGATAGATACAATTTTGTTTCTCCCACCCCAGATAACGTATTTTCCAGACTTCAGGGAATTCAAGTAAACATAGCGTTGTTTTGATTGCTATACATTAAATGTACTTAGTTTTGTTTTGTTTTGGGGGTTTTTTTCAATAGAATTTTTGTTACGTAAATCAGTCCGTAATCCATTGAATCAAATTAAGTTTAGGTTTAGAAATATTTGAAATTTACGCCTGATTCAGTAATCGGATTCGATAAGACACGCATTATAAATGCGGGTTTTTTTTACAGTTGAAATTCCTTGCGGATGTGCCTATTCATACATACCACTGTAGGTCAACTGGCTCGACCTCTTATATATTTGGACTACTCACAACTAAACATGTAACTAACGGACAGAAGATGCTTAAACTATGTGCTTGCCTGATTTCATTACCATAGATTATCTGCTATTCCACTTTCAATTTTTGACAATCTTACTGTTCCTGCATACTAAGTATTAGTGTCTTGTAATCTTAAATTTCGATTGAATGTTATCAACAGTAAAAATTAGATATACTTGAAAACTTACAATTGTATCACACCATTTTATAAACGATATTGTCTAGATCAAGTTTATTTGCAAGCAAGCATACACATACCTTGGTCATTATAGAATTATCAGAATTGAGGAATCACCATATCCAACTTTAACCACACGTTGTTTCATTGTGACATCACTGTTAAATTCATGTTTGACGGGCCATTTATCAATGACGTCATAATTAAAAAGTGTGTCAGTAGGTGCAATTGTGGGGCATTTTGACGATCACTCAGTTCATACGATATACTTAAAACAAATACATGACGATCAAGACATCTGAACTAAATGTAACATTCGAAAAGCTTTGAATACAATATAACAGCTTTAAGATAAATAATCAAAACACTTTATATTATGTTGTAATAACACCTAAGAAACTGAAATACTAATTAAATGAAAAGTATTAATTTATTCGGAGCGAGGTCTCTGTAGCACTTACAACGATGGATTGTCATAGAATGGGGAAAATCATATACGATTAATGAAAACTGATCAACCGAAATTCGTAAGTAGGTTACTAGGTATGTAAATATAACAGTATAATTTACAACTTTAAAATATGCGTTGATATTATCTAATGTTGTAAACTAAGGATTTTCGCCATATTATTTGACATCATCTTATTCACACTCTAAGTCAATGATCTGAAGTAAGCAATAAGAATTCTTTCACGTTCTGAGGAGCCCTTGATAAGGTCAATGCCCCTCTGCTTAAATCCCTGATACTTTGAGACAGTCGGTAATTCTCGACCGTGTTCAAAACGTTTACAATCATGTGATAACAAATCTAACAGCGGTAAAGAACACACTCAGCAGTGTGAGAGGGAACAATAGACAATGTTAAGCTCTGAATCAACGATAAAATGCTACCAAAGAATACTCAGCTACGGAAAACAAATACATCATCTGCCTACATTCTGTACAGTATTGTAATAAATAATGCAGTTATTATCGTGTGTGTATTCTTAGTATACAGATAAACACTTTAATTCATGTTAAATTAAATCGTTTTATTTCTTCCCCTTTTGCCTCTTTTTGAAAATATTCTAATTTTAATCATTCTGTATTAATGAAGACTAAATGTACCTTTTGTGCGCTTTATGTTGCTTCAAACTTCTCGTCATTATTATAGCAATTTTTTATGTTCAAAAGTCAACCATAGTTTTTCTTATCAAGTGACTCTTTCCTGAAATAAGTGGGTCGAGGAATGATTGAAAAGCAAACGTTTCATTCTTAGCTTAAACAAAAGTTCTTGCCCACATACACCTAAAGATCTCTCTAAATATCTCGTAAATCACTTGAATAACATCAATGTGGGTTTAAATTAACTCTTGTTTTACACAGTGTGATAGTTTTGTTTATTGATTACCCCAATGTATATGCTTTGCATTTTAGTATAACAATTTTACTACCTCCGCTAATTGACGAAATTAAGTGTGCACTACCAAATTCTTACAACTATAAATCAATCAAATGACACACAGAAACTAGACTTTCTAGTACTTCGGAATTGCTGCAACTTTCATGAATATAAACCCTCACAATAATGCGCAATTATACTCCCCCTACATTTGTTATCTCAAGAAAACAATCGATATCAGACAATGAAAGCGATTTCAGCAGTTTTTACACCTAGCATTTCTACGTCGTTCCGACTCAAAAGGCGTAGTATCAGAACATGCACATTACAGGGATACATCAAAATCACTTTACTGCACCAGATGTGCACATGGATAATAAAAGTCTATTATCTTCTGTATAATACTCAAGGCCGATCCCGCGCAAAGCCGAAACTCACCCTCCCCAATGTATGCTGAGCACAGTAAATACCTGACTGACTGAATAGATTGAGCAAACATTTATTAAACGACATAGCCATGTACGAGGAAGATGTGCAGAAAAAGAGTTTCCATCAGTACAAAAGGGTTTCGCTGCATTTTCTTTTTGTGTATTTACTAAACATGTTCAAACATATGAAAAAAGTTATTAAATTCTGACAAAGATATCGCCACTAATTAACAGATCAAAATATCAAAAAGTAAAGTAAAACAATTCACTTATAACTTTATCTCATTATCGACAGCAAATGCCTGCATTTATTGTGTCATAATGATGGGTAACTAGGAATCTGAATCAATTATATGACAAAGGTCATCCGCAAGAAAATACATCAAAAATAAGAACATACAGTTATGCGGTTTTCTATGTATATTCGCTTATTTTTTTTTTTGTATATTCAATTTCACTGCCATCATAATGCCAACTTAAGCCGTTGAATTTACAAATGACTGATTGGTGTGTTTAACCTCTTTTTAAGAAAAAAGAGGAGTTACCGGCTCAGTTATGTGGCAGAAGTCACCATGGAGCTATACAATACATGAATATAAATAATATAATAGAACATTTAACACATTACAAAAATATTTGATTGTAGTGCTCAACTTTCCTCCCTTCCCCTGTCGTTTGGATAATGCTATCAAAAGGACACACATTTATAAATCCATAAACAACACTTTATTAAAAGAACTAAGATTCGTCATGAAAATTTAAGCGATAATTCCAAACTAGAGCTGTCCTAACGGGGCGGCAACAAAATGGAGACGTAATAATTCATCCTTTTATGACAACCCATGAGACATCCATAGAGCAGGTATAAATATCAAAACTTTTACAATACTCTCTAAAAACACATGTGCAAGGGTTTTTAACTTTTGAGATGTATTTTGGAAGCATAGGTCTGATTATTCATGTGGCTGGTTACATACTTCAAATTTCATCCACATCTAGCTTGTTATTCCAATGCTTAGGTCAGCGAAACAATCATGTTGAGATATTACTATACACGGCTTTACTAATAAAGAGGTCAAAGGTCAAAGTAAAGGTCACAATGACCTAGTTTTGGTACATGACACATCGCTTTCCAACAATGTATCCATATCCACATACCAAGTTTGAAAATATGTGGTTAAGGGACGGGGATCTCAACTATTTTTGAGGTAATTGAAAATTCCTGAAATGAAGAGGGTGGGAAATGACCCTAGGAACTCCAAATTTTTAAATTCTATTTTATTTTGTCATAAAAAATGAGAAACAAGGTTTTAATTATTGTGTCTATTATGACCTTGACCTTTGAATTTGGTTTAAGGTCATTACACACGCTTGCATCCTCAGCAAACATTCTGTGAAATATTTTTGAAATCCGTGCACAGAGGAGGAAGTTATGGTCCGTCAAGGTTTCATTTACTGTGTTTATCATGGTCTTGATCTTTGACCTATGACCTTGGCTTAAGGCCATGACACACCCTTGGATCCTAAGCAACAATTCTGTGAAATATTATTGAAATCCGTGTACAAGATGAGAAGTTATGACCTGGACAATGTTTTACTAATTGTGTCTATTATGACCTTGACCTTTGAACTATGACTTTTGCTCAAGAGTTCAAAGTCATGACACACCCTTGGATCCTAAGCAAACAGTCTGTGAATTATCATTGAAATCCGTGCACAGAGGATGTAGTTATGGCCCGGACAAAATTTTACATATTGTGTCTAACATGACCTTGACCTTTGACCTATGACATTGGTTTATGGTCATGACACACTCTTCAATCGGAAGCAACAATTCTTTGAAATCCGTGCACAGGGTGAGAAGTTATGGCCCGGACAATTTTTGTTGGACAGATGGTCAGAGAGACAGGGTGATTCATATATACCCCCAAACTTTGCGGGAGGTATTAATATATGTGTAAAAATTTATTTTGCGATTAAGATTTATGAAAGCGTATGTTGGCATTTATTTTACCATAACGTTTGTTATGAGTAAGATCAAACAAAGAGAGAGTAGAGATGATCTAATATATGTGTTTGTTTGTTTCAAACGATCGCAGTGCTATATGAACAATGATGCACTTTAAGAATACATATATGATTAGCAAAAACGTAAAACCTTATCCGAAATATAGTTCAATGCAAAAATCTTGTAATTCATATAAATTACCAACCGTGTCAGGAAATGTGATGTAAATGAAATTCTTCTGCGCGGTGGAAATAGCTACAACTCTGTCTTACATCCTTCTGTTTTATTTCATAATGTCTACTGAAAGTTCCGATATAGAGTACAAAAGTAGGTAGGACTATGTCCGTATAGAAATCAACTTACCACAGGAGACATTCTTTGAGACACAGTGAGAAACAGTTTTCTATATCTGACTTACAAGGGCTGTATGAATCATAAAACAAGATTATAAAGTGTATGAATCATAGAAATAAGTATAAATATAGTGCTAAGTAAAAAAAGACGAAGAGATACCGAAGGGTTAACCATATCTCATAGTCTATGGAATAAAAGGACACTATCGTGTATAGGGTCATATTCAGACAAATGCGATCCCCAATAAATCGAGGCGAGATCAGGTGCCCGGGAGTAGTAAGCGTCCCCTGTTTGCATACAACACTCAAATGTCCTGCAACAACTTTTCAAGTCGCAGAAGTACGAAAAAAGAGGAGTTACTGGCTCAGTTATGTGGCAGAAGTCACCATGGCGCTATACAATAAATACATAAAGACATACATATACAAGCATGAAGGAGACAAAATCACGAAGTCAAATTATCAACTCACATAACATCAGAAAAAGACTATGAAAACACTAGAGTCAAACAACGTCTTTAAATCCAATGAGTAAGCATTAAATCCTGATGGATGAAAACCAAAACTGCATGTTCAGGTAAAATAAGTTCATCCTTGATCCAAAAGACAGTGTTATATCAAGTATAATCATAACGATGTTATCTTGGTGAAACTAAACGCCCTCTTAGCAAAAACATTTCTGATCAGCGGTTTGAAATTTATCATGGCAGCAAATAATTCCTTTATAGATTTTTCGACTCGGACGACTATTCAGTCTTGTCTAAGAGAGTTGGTATTGCTGAAACATTTACCGTCATACTAACAGTTCGTCTTTAAGTACTCCATTTCATTTACAACGGGAAGAATATATAAAGCAAAAGCGTAGAAAACAACACATTATGTATATTAGGTTTACTGCATCTATTGTGACCATGAGTACCCTTACGTCTAAATTTGAAATTAAGCAAACGCATGACATTGTCATTTTGACATCTTGGGCTTGACAAGTTACGCAAGCTATCTATATTTGTCATTGCAACCATATAGAAATCCAGAACCTAGTTTATGAATCAAGTCAATCAACACCTAGGTTTTCATCATATTCTAACAGAATTATATTCAATTCCACATTCATCAAATATACGAGGAAGCGAAAGAAAAACATATAATGTCCCTGCTACACCTGAATACAGACTGAGTTTTATGATTGTGTCATGAAATTTCGATTGTTCAATCCAGTTCGTCATAGAGAGGTACAATTTCTTTAAACTTCGCCACCTATGTTTGAGGTTTGCCAAATTAAAGTAAAGACGCCTTCAACATTGGAAATGCCCCTAATCATAAAAAGTAACGTCCTTTGCAGACGTATATTTTCCAAAAAAAAATAATTTAAAATTCAAATACACAGAGGAAGGCATAAAAAAATGCTGGGATTTCTCATTGACAATATATTTGTTGTATTTAGTAACCAAGCATGCCAACAAACTGTCAGCATTCCAATGGACACTAATTGTGAACCTTTCTTGGGGTGTTTGTTCCTTTAATCATACGAAACTGAAATTATACAAGTCAAACTTTTAAAAAGGCAATGAAATTTAATTTTACATATTTTAATGTATTTCCTGTAAATAATAAACACTTTGATATATAAGTACACGCAACATATCTTTAAAAAACCCTTATAATTAAGAAAACAATAGAATTCATTTCTTTCGATTCATATTTACATCTTCTAAATATTGATAAAGATGGTAAATAACCTTCTTTACTATGTGACAATCGAGACTATTTTAATTTTACACATACATGTAGTAAAACTCCTTTCTCACCTTCATATGGTGCCTATGTGTCTCAGCGGACCCAGTATACTAGAGCCTTTTTTGACTACGGCTCCTTCAATCACCGAGGCAAATTACTTTAGTGAAGAGATATTATCAGAAGGATATGAAATCAAATTTCTTAAGTCAACATTCCGAAAATTTTAGTGACGAAACAATGATCTTGAGTACAATTATGAGACATCATTGTCCGACATATTGACTTCCTTATTCTGTTAAAGATACTGTATATCATTAAGATTGTGGTAGATTTCTATTGCAATAACAATACTACTCGTGACGCTTTACCAAATATAACTTTATTATATATACTGAATATGACTTCGAGTTTATAATAATTCGACTTATACTACGGCATCATGGTGGCCGTGACCGATCGGCAGGGGATGCTCACTCCTCCATGGCACCTGGATTTTTACTGGGGTCCATGATTGCCTTAGCTCACTACTTTGCCTTTTTATATCGATATTCCGACGAGCATTACTCGGTATCTTATGGTTATACTTATCTGAATAGTTCAAGCTAGTAGCCATAAATTAATCAAAAGTATAAAGTACACGACGAAAGGGTAACCATATCTCGGAGTCCACGGAAAAACGGACAATAGCACTTACAATGTCATAGTCAGACAAATGCCAATCCCAATTAAATTCAGATGAGACAAACAAAACCAAATATGGATATCTGTTGTTATAAAATGCATTTAAAATTGATTCATCGAATAAAGTTGACAGTGATATTTGGTTTAAAGTGCCCATAGGAATTTCTGGTCCACCATTGTGACATTCAGTGAAACAAATTTGCATAGTGCACCAAACAAGTCCATATAACATTCATACTACGGAAAATACATTAACGGCATTCTTGAAACATTTTATAATTAAGAGCAGATGTCATGCAAAAACATTTCTCCTAACCAAGTTCCAGTTTCTTTTTATTTTAGGTATCATTATTGTACCGTAAATCAAGTGTTCAGTGCTACTGTACCGACCCGAAATACATGTATATACATCTACTTCAAATCAACCGTGACCAGAGCTTTAAAATTATTCTTGAGATATGTCTCAATCATAGCTTTGTCCTAAAATTAGTTCATCGACTTTCCTTTTTGTTCAATTTGGTAAATACTTTGCGCTTCAATTCTAATACTTTGTATTTTCACTGCTGTGGACTTAAACGTCACTGAAGAGACATACGTTGTCGAAATATGTATATGATGTACTAAATTGATACACGTATATTTATTGTATAATTATCATTATGTATATATATATTGTGTCACCTTCGGAATGGAAAAAATCTATTGCAATACTGCTGAGATCAAAAATTAAAAATTGCAAGGCTCTGTAAACACCAGATTCGAATCTTTTTTCAAAGATCCTGATGTTGTCAGAGAACTTACCTTCCTCCTAGAACATTATATCATTACACCAGCAGATAAAGCTTCTAATAATTATACATTTACAGTAAAACCTGTCTTAGCGGCCACCTCTATTAAGAGGCCACCTGTCTATAAATGTCACATCTTAAATTCCCAATATCTATCTTTTCCTAGATAATAGACCTCTGTTTAAAGGTCACCTGTCTATAAAGGCCATTTTTGACTCTTCCCTTATCTGACCTTAATAGACAGGTTTGACTGTACTTGTAAGAAATATTACTTTGACAGCCTAGTGAACGAATTAGTATTAAATTCAGCTCTAGGAAATCCTACTTATACTCTCACGAACTTTTCGGTTTCGGAAGTGCTTTAAAATCATAAATTTACCCTCAATACATTTGGAATTTACACAAATAAATTACATTTAGAACTTCCATTTTGTACTGCATTCCCTATCGCTTGTTCCTCAAAGTGTTCCACAAAATCTGTACCGATGTTACTCACAAATATATTATTAGAAATTAAACCTGGCCTTCATAGGTGTAGCGAAACAACATATTCCTGAAGTGGAATTAAGCAAATGTGGATCCTTAAAAATTCAAAAACGTTATTAGAACATTTGAAATCAACAAGTTTTCCTAAATTCCACTTCATCAAGTCCTTTGACTTTTTGACTCTTTACACAACGATCCGTCATCAGAAATTAAAACACAATCAGCGGAAATTATCCAAAATGCATTTAGTAGTAAAACGGAAGCCGTAACTTCAAATCTGTAGAAATAGGCCATGATAAAAATTATTCTGTCAGGGATTCCAAAACGCTGATTCCAAAAATAAATATACTGATACATATGTCATGAAAATGTTGAACTTTCTTTTCGATAACATTTTGTGGTGTTTGGAGAAAAGGTTTTTCCAAAAAAAATTCGGCATTCCAATGGGCACCAACTGTGTCCCGCTTCTGGCTTACATATTCCTTTAATCATACGAAGCTGAATTCATTCAGGCTTTGTTTTTGCAAGGAAAAAAACAATTGACTCTTGGCTTCAATTTCACTTACAGATATATAGATGACTTGCTTTCAATTAATAATCCTTCATTCGCCGATTACTTTAGCATCATCCATCCCAGTGAACTGCAGGTCAAAACCTCCCCACATAAAATAGTAATTTTACTTCGTATTTAGATATTATGTTGTTTTTCGACATTGATGTTCAATAGAACACCTTACACTCTATGACTAACAGACGATTTCAATTTCACTATCACAAACTTTCCTTTCATAAGTAGCAACATTCCATCATCACCTGCATACAGCGTATTCATATCTCAGTTAATATGTTCTAGAAAATTACAAATTACAGTGCCTTTGTTCTGAGAGCTAGGCGACTTTCAGATAAGCTACTCAATTAGGGTTATATATGTGCTAAACTAACAATGTCACTGAGGAAGTTCTATGGTCGTTACGAGACTCTTATTACACAATATGATATCTCAATATCCAGACTTTTAAATGATATTCTGGACTGAGACTGATTCCGATCATTTTACACAGATTTGACACATTCTATTCTAGAAGGTTACCTATTATGACTTCTCCATATATAAATATATATGGAATTTACACGGTTTGACCCTTTCTACTGGGTATATGTGACGGGTGTTGCTAGCAAGCAGGAGATGCTCACTCTCCTCGGACACCTGGTCTCACCCCATCAAGGGGGTTCACATATGCTCTTCAAGTAGAAATCTTTTTTTCTTTGTTTTCTATTTGGTTTTCATTTTTACTGATTTTGTATGTCCTTTGCTTCATGATTTTCGGACTAACGGTTTGGATTTCTCCATCATCTTTACATTTGTGCATTTTTATATATTGGGAGAATTGTATTGAGAATTATTGCTGTGATGATAGTCTACCATCTCTGTTTTTATTAGACGGGGACGAAATTTTGTCCGCCACTTTTTAGATGGGGTCGTTTGGATGTTGACCTGACAGTATCACTAACTTCAAATCCAAGATATCCAAGCAAAAGTATAGTTTGCGATTTTGAAAATTCAAATAGTAACTATTTATTAACGATCGCATATACAATGATATGATTATATACTCAAAACGAGGTACACGTGGAGAATACACAAGATTACAATTCTGTGTTAGAATAAACATTGTGCTTCCTTTACGGAAATTACCAAGTACTTACGAATGAGCGATCTCAGCCAAATAGCACTGCGCATCTTTTTACCGTCTGTTATATGAATGCTATTTGTAGACAAAATTCAACTTGATATTGTATGCTCATTTCAGTTACATTGTATTGTATTTGCAATATACAATACTTAGGATGTAAATACTATGCTATAAATAACGACATTCAGCTAGTTTACTATAAGGTGAGCCCGTAAACTACACCATTTGAGTGTCGTTATTTCAACTGACCGTCCTAAGTCGGCGCCTTAGCTGTATTACAAATGAAGTTTTATATTTTCATATTTTTTCTATGTCCTTATTTTTTACTTTTCTGTATTTGATGGCTTAGTCATATCACTGAGTTGGATATATTTATACTTTCTTGTATATGATCAAAATGCGTCTGATATAAGATTCCTCGTGAAGCTCAAGTAAAGAATCCTCAATGCATATACCTTACATGATGAATTACTTTCTGAGGCATGTATCATCGTTATATTTTAACATGTTTACTACACAAGATAATGTTTTGGAACTTCAGCGAATCTTTGGTAAAACATTTAAGCAGGCACGGCATGCACAGAAAAGATATGAGTTGGCTTCATTATTAAATCATTATCGTTTTAAGACACGTGATAAATCACCAATCAACGGGCGACTATCAGGAGAATATATCAAAGCTAACAAGGAGAGCGTCATTTGAAGTTGTTCACTGTTCATAGAGACCTGTCACTTTATTGATACGAACACCTTCAGTGCTGCTGCACGTGGGAATTGCATGTGGAACTGATTATGCCATTGATATATGGTGCGATAGATGAATCCAGTCTTGAAAAGATATTTTCTAATCAATATCCCTGGTTCACTGCGTTCATCTTACAGTTTCCTGAATGAATTCAAAAACAAATTCCCTTGTAAAGTTGTGTTTCTTTCTATCTTTCCTTCATCCAATACTTTTTATGACAACAATCCATGTTCGGATTAATAATCTTCATACTATTGTCGATAATATCATTGGGTGTACACATAGGGTGTTTATTAATGTTCCATTTTCGAGGTATATATATATATATATATATATATATATATATATATATATATATATATATATATATATATATATATATATATATATATATATATATATATATATATATATATATATATATATATATATATATATATATATATATATATATATATATATACCTCGAAAATGGAACATTTATAGAGAGAGAGAGAGAGAGAGAGAGAGAGAGAGAGATGGATATGATTTCCTATACAAGTATGACAAGAATTTGCATTGTACAAATTATCATGGATGAAGTACATTATAACTATGAAAAAAGGCATTATCGTATAATGAATGTGCAGCTAAACTGAACATATCTGCAACGCATTATGGCCACTTGCTGCCGATGTGGTGTATATTATCGATCTACAATAAAATAAGTTTAAAAACACACAGGTATAATGGAAGTGCGATAAGGAAGATATTAACAAATGCTCACATTTTCTACATCTGTACACAAGCAAACAACCGCGTTATCTTTATTATGCTCATATAAATTCACACTGTAATTCAAATGTAATGTAACAGAGAGTATGAAGAATCTGAAATTTTACGAGCATAGATACTTCAGTTAATAAACGCAATTCTATACAGATGGACAATATCATGATCATCCACATGATTGAATCCGATCCACAACAGCTCCAGCAAAACTGTCATTTCCTGAGGCTCCAATTGTTTCCTATATTTAGTTCAGAATAAGTCCAGAATAATTATTTCAGAACAAGAAGCAATTGGCATTGACCCTTAAATTTACATATAGATATATTGATGTTGCACTGTCTATAATTAACAAGAACTTTGATATATACGTAAATACAATTTATCCCAATTAACTGGAAATTAAAGACACTTCACAATCCAATTCATGTGTTTCCTCATTGTACAATTTCCATACATAAGTAGTAACATTTCTTTATTCCATGCGTATGGTGTCTATGTGTCTGAAATGATCCGGTATGCTGGAGCTTCTTTTGAGTATCTTTCTTTCATTTATCGAAGAAAACTACTGGGAGATAAGTTACTATCACTAAGATATGAAATATCACGCTTTATGTCAACATTCCGCAAATTTTATGAAAACTTATTTGCTCATTTGATAGATCGTTATCTGACACGTTGACTTCTGTATTACAAAGATGTTAGACCGTCTACATTACCACTTTGCAATACTGTATTTTTCATACTAATCATGCCAAATGTCGATTATGAGAACCGTTTTCTACTTCTGTGACTGCGAATAATACTAATTTGCATATGTGCAGGTGTGACCGACGGTATTGTAAATTTTACTTCAACCGATTCTCAGTCATATTAGTGAATTAAAGAAGGATTTAAAACATAACGGCGCAATCTGAAACTTATTCATTGGTGAAGTGTATGGTACATCTATATTTTCTATTTATTGTAAACATGTTGAGGATCTTAGACCCTTCCCAAATTGAAATGCAAATCAGTCTGGCATATAATACCCATGGCGTTATATATGAACTAATGAATAATCAATGAACTTAGAAATGAAGGGATTATATCAATATAATGTATGATATTAAAGTACAAATATCAAGAATCGCCAAGAAATATCAAGAGCCGACTAGTGGATGGCATCACACCTTCAAATAGTAATCGTTAAAATTCACTCAGAATATATGTTTTACACATTATACCATATTTTATCTCAATTAAATTCAAATTATTAAATGTTTTAGCTTCCAATGGGATAAATGCTCTAAACTTGATATGTTACACGTGTCGGCACTGTTGTGGTGATTAATCGACATTCAAATGCTAAAATCTTACATTAAATTTTCCTAACAACACAAGAATACACTTCGACACTTTTTATACAGTGTTGGTTTCTTTCAACTCTCTTGATATATATATACATATATATATACATATATATATATATATATATATATATATATATATATATATATATATATATATATATATATATATATATATATATATATATATATATATATATATTATATAATATATATATATATATATATATATATATATATATATATATATATATATATATATATATATATATATATATATATATATATATATATATATATATATATATATATATATATATATCTATATATATATATATATCTATATATATATATATATATATATATATATATATATATATATATATATATATATATATATATATATATATATATATATACATATATATATACATATATATATATATGAACTCTCGTGATTAATAAAAGTAAGAAATATTAACTTCTCAGACATATTTTCCGATTTTCAGGAATCCATGATTATCCACCTTGGGACATAGTACTGAGTGCTAGAAAGCTTCAGTTATATTCGTATTTTACATCATAAATATAATATGTACATTAAGTTTTAAAGATCGAATATAATTACTTCACTCTGAATTAAGAGAGATAGAAAAATTATTGACAGCCGCATAACAGAAGTCACCACGGAAATATACAGTATATAGTATAACGATATGAGAAAACATATGAAGACATCGCAAACATATTCCATTATAGTTAGGATACCGACTTAGGACGGTCATTTGATATGACAATAGTCAAAAAATTGGTGTGGTTCACCGGTTTACGGGCCCACCTTCCCACCCAACGCAACAACTGAATCCGAATGATTAGTTCATTTCAATACTCTCCTCCATGTAAAACATCAAACATTGCAGCCTCAATTATGATTCAGTACAATCGCAGGCTAACTAGGTAAACACTGGTTAAGTCATCACCACCGGTGTGTCCAGTCGGCAGTGACCTTGATCCCACTTCTAACTCTTCGAAGGATACGTGATTGTCTTTTAACTTTACCTTGTAGTGTAGGTTTCTGTTCACTCTATGGTCACAATTTAATTCTGATATTACATGTTCTTTACAATTCAAATAAGAATTTCCTGCGTTGTATAGTAAAAATACTCAGTATTACGTATTTCATGCATTGTTTATTTTAAGTTTATTGGTTACACCACAAAAATTGTTTCACCAATGTGGAAACGTTCGGCTAATGTGAAACAAAGGAGTGCCAGAAGAGAACCACAAACACTTGGCATGTTTATAGGCCTAACTCCTTTGTTCTTATTGAAAACATACTTAAGTGATCAATCAATGATCAATCAAGTTTTAATCTCATGTTATGTTTCCGTCGCACTCTGTGGACATTGGTAGACATTAATGGACCCATGGAAGAAATTGGATTTCAAGTCCCTTGTGGTGGCTCTGAGTTGCTCAGATTCCATTGAATAAAACATTCCACGATGGGTAGTTATTCTTCTCACATTATAAACATCATGTTTTCTTTTAGTCGATGACACAACTTTCTTTACACCTTTGTACAGAGCTAATAATTGAAATCAATCCGCTCTACTTCAGTCTTGTAATTTTCTGTTTACTCTCCTATATGTTTCAATGATTACTTAATTTACATTTCTGATGTCAATCCCATTTTTACACCATTGAGAACGAATCTGTAGAACTTGGACATGGACAACTATCCTCTATTTCAGACGTGTTATTCGTCTTGCCGCATCACTTATTACCTGTCACATATATTTTTTTGCACGAGCGGGAAGTGTTACGTAGGCTTTTCAATCATCATGTTAGTTATTAATAATTAATCCGACTTATTTGCGAAACGTATAAAATTTTCTTTCATTTAGCCTGCAGGAAAAGTTTGAACTAGCAATGGCAATCCTGTTACGTGATTCCCTGATATTAATCCATGCTTTATCGTGTATTCTGATATAAAACTATGTGAGTTGGCAATTTTGATTTATATCTTAAAAGAGGACACATTAAACGATATTGGACTTCAATAATACTTACAAGCTGCTTGGAAAAAAATAGGATTGCCTGATCTTTATACTGCTAGGAATAAGTTCCATCATCATATGAGTCCAAAACTTACATTTGTCATTTTCCTAAATTGGATTCAAATTTAATTTGTTTAAGATGTTTTGTCATGTAGGCCTGTTTCAAATATGTTCACAAAATATTGGGATTTATATGGGGACAGACGTTCGTCTAGCAGGCCGGTTTGTGTATTATTGAATTGCTATGAGACTGATTTCATGCATCGAAGTTTACAATCTAATTGACATGTTAAATGACATATCTAGATATTTAGATGATATATTAGCAATTGATAACCCTGAATTTGAAACATACAGTAGTGACATTCATCTATCTGAATTTCAATTACACGAAGCCAATATATCTAACAAGAAAACACCTGTATTGGATATGTACATCATTATAATTAACAATAATATACAAATTGACATTCACGATAAACATTACAACTTTAGATTTCCTATTTCAAATGTCTCCTGATTAGAAGGCGATATCCCTACGCTCTCGTCAGATGGTAGAGATATTTTACAATTGGTTCGATTTGCTAGAGCCTACACTTATATTTTTGACTTCCATCCAAAAAAATCTGCAGATCAAATCACCAACAAAATTGCAATGATTTAACTAGAGGTTACATACCGGAAAACGAGTGGCACACTTCCGGAATTGTAATTTCGAATTTCTGGGCCAGGTTTTAAATATCATAAACTTTAAAAGATTTTTAGAAAATTTTACATATTTTATTCAGATCTTTTATTTAACAGTGAAACAATGCCTTTCGGCAATTTATGTCCAGCGTAATCTTTCATCCTATTTGTGATTATTAAACATAAATATTGAGGAAGGTCAAAGATTCCGATATTATCATCATATCGGGTTCAGAAAAAGTATACGTTTTTGACAACAAAAATATGAATAAGAGATCAATGCAAAGACAATAGCTCTTATATTCATTTCCTTTACAACTGTATGCAGACTTTCCCTCAAACACTGAACTCTGACTACATGGTGGTATGGACCCTTTGGCAGGCCTTACCTAAACCATTTTTCAAGATAATACTGAAAGTTGCGTCCTCTTATTAATAGTTAGATTCTTACAGATCAGGGAGCTTAGCTTGCTGTCTTCAGACAGGAAGAGCACGGTTTTTGATATCACATTATATTTTCGATTTTTGATATTTCAATTTTGCTTTCTTATATTCGTAATTATTTTTATAACGTTTCATCTTGGGGCTCCTCTTTATCCTTTTCTTAATAGAGAATTCTTTACAAATTTTAAAATATGTGTTCTTCAATTATACTGATTTTATGAAAGGTGGGTCCGTATACTGGTTAACCACACAGATTGTGTGACGATTGACAACTCATTTGAGCGTCTTATTTTAAAACGATAACTGCTTAGAAATTGAATGTTTGTGATGTCTTTCTGTGGATTCGTCTTTGCACTGCATGTGCGAGGCAAATATTGTCATACGGCTGAGTCATATATCCTTTCTCCTTCTCTTCTAATATCCGACGTTGAATATGAATAAGTTCTAAGTCAAGTATTTTAAAAGATAGCGAGCGGTATTTGTTAAGGTACATCCATTCTACTATGCCAAATAGAGTTATAGGCTATTATCACGGAGCCCTGGAAGAACTAGAGCCAGGATCAGATGCCATGGAGAAGTAAATATCTCCTGCTGACTGATCACACAAGTCATAATATTATTTAAGTTAGTATTACTCGTAGTCATATTAGGTGGTAACGGTAATACCGTACTCACAAACAGTGAAAAGTCATGATGAATAAAATTGTTTTATCTTTCAATTAATCCTCTGAATTTGACAAATCACTCTTACACGAACAAGTAATGTGTCAATAAGAAATAAAGCAACAGTTTATGTTTTCCTTACAGCTAAATTGTGTGTCCGAACAGTTTTGCTAATTAACTGTATATATACGTGTATCTAACATTGATAGAATGAGCCGAGGAAGCTCATTGTTCTTGACGCGTGACTAAGAGGTCTTGGTTTCAAACACTGCATACTGTTCCGTGTCTTGCCTTTAATTAACAGTAAAAACTAAATAGCGTATGAAGGTCTACGTGACACGTATAAGATCCCTCTCTGTCTCGGGTGGGTCTTTCGCATATGTCTTAAATTCTGTTTTTGCATAGGGCAAACTTTGCACAGCGAACAGATGCATGAAGGAACCAAACTGAAGGATTTTGGACCTAGAATTCAAAAGTGAAACCTCTGAGAAGATAAGCCTTCATCACGTTTTTGTCATCTTTCAATACAGGACCGACATCTGATTTTTGAGCACAAATCTGTGTTATTCTACTGTGCCTCTGATATCATGTATGATTTATTATTATCTTATCAAATATTTTGTATAATACAAACAATAGTGATTTTAACAACTCAACAGATATTAGATCACCACCCGTCACTAATTTGTCATTCATAACATTCGCTTGTAAATGAGTACCATTGATGTATTGAAGGTTTTTTTCCATTCAGAACATTTTATTATGAGTGGGGAATACTTCATCATTATCAAATATAACGATTTTATTCAATCACCGTCTACATGAACACAACTGACAGATTATAGTACTTTACCTTATCTGTGAAAAAAAATCTCACTAGAATATGAAGAGATCTATTGATAACAGAATTTTTATTCCTCAAGATCTCCAGTCTACCATGAATAACAAATTAACAGACGATGCAACCATAAATTACACCCTTATCACTATCTTGTCATATTTATTAGGTAGATGATATATACTGACATAAGATACAAAACCGTGGTGATATGTAGCTGTGGCACTCGCTACTACGTACCATGGTGGTAATTCTTTGACCCCTGATAATAACGTTGACCGGGAATCGTAAACGTCTACTATGTAGCCAAACCATACAGATGATACAAGTACAAAATATCCTTGCTGAACCGAAACATTGCTTTGACGCTGAAATATATACGATCGCCTATTTGCTTGTATCATTTAGTCTTATCAAAGCATGTGAAAAATGTGGATAGTAGGTCAACTATAAGCCATTTGTCGCTAACATATAAATGACAAAATATATTTTAAAAAAAGGTCATTTACTCTATGTCAGCTGTTATGAATCACTGAGATATTTTGAAATACTAATACGTCGTAGAATCAGACGATAACAAATGTAACAAACTGCGTATCGAGTAATTTGCGGCATCTCCCAGACGAAGTTGACGTTAAGGGAAATGTTATATTTAGAAATCCCACAAACATATTTTCTTTTCCAAATTATCTTAAATTTGAGAAACCCATAATTTTGGAGAGGAAAATAAACAGATGATTTATTGATAATCTCGGTTCCTTTGTGATATTAAATACTACCATAATGACAATTACTAGAATAAACTGCAAACAAATATGGCAATAACATCTAAGTAGGAATGCTAATGAAAGCATTTAAACACAAAAACCACACAAATCAACACGTGACAATGTAAAATCGATGTAGTCACTGTGACACACATAATATCACATCACAGTTGACATTCATAAATTCAAAAAACTCGAGACCAGGAACTCAGGTGTGATCATCTTCTATTGTGCTAGAGGCATCCGCCATGTTTATCCAATACATACAAAAATACACACACGACTCTGCATACATGAGATAACATGATATAATAAAGATTTATTAAAATGCACCACACCTAACAAGCCTTTCTACAAGATTGTGTTAAGGTCAAATATTCTGCGCTGTTTTCTCTAAAATTAAACTGAATTCTTGTTCATCATTCGTTTTACTAATAACTTTAATCTGTCATATATATATCCTATATTTATCTGATATCATCATACTCCATGCTTTTATCTGCTTACGAAGCTGCAAATTTCTATACGATACAATTTTCTGCAGAATTGTCGTGCTATAAGTAAATAGAAAGCAGATACTCTTATCGCAGGAAATTTCACACCTATTAAATCATATCCAAATGAAAACGCTAATTCTGTTACAAACAGATAATTATAATGTACAAACATATGTGCTAGTATATTTTGCAATATTGTAAATGGGAAGTGAAGACAATTTGTATGCAGAGCATTGATATTTTTGTCATAACATTAGGCGACGGTCCGTAGTGATTCCTGATATTGGTGTATCAATTCATATTTGAATTTTACGACATGACACCGTCATAACAGTGAATTTCATCTGAACTAAGAGTAATTTGTAACATCACTGTATCCTGAAACGGCAGGAAAACCTAAATATTTCACGTGACGCATTATCCATATTGTCTTCCAGCCGAAATGTCAACCTCCATTCACATAAAAATCAATGATTATGAAGATGCAACGTAACTTACCTGACTTTGACTCGAATACCTCACAAATTCAACAAAAGCCATTTTAATCCAAACTCATATCTAGCAGTGACGTAATCAATCAAATGAATTTACTCTACACATAGATATTGATTCAATCAGACAGCTTGAGGCAGTACGAACGGGTAGAATGTAGTGTCATCGGAAGGAATATCTTTCAGTTGAACATTGTCATGGGATGGTCGAATACCTAGCATACTGCCAAACTAAGATTATGTGATGTGCCTAACAGTACATAAATATACAATGACAAGAATCATTTCAGGAAACATCCGCAAAAAGCCAAACCTTCAGCTTGTCACGCCATCGGATGATGGCTCAATATCTTGACAGATAAGGCTTTGCTGATTCTGCAGATTTCAAGAAGATGATTAAAATATCATTACACTTTTGCATGATACACGGATTACACATGTTTTGTTGAAATCTTAGTATTTAGTATTCATCATATGAAATTTGTTCTGATATTTATTCAAATACTTTGTTAGACTTAATTGTCATTATAGTCCCCGGTTTTGTGGTTTGGTAGTTTGGGGGGGGGGGGGAGGAGGAAGGGAGTTGTAGTTGTAGTTGTCGTTGTTGTTTTATAGTGTTTTGTTTCTTTCTTTCTTTCTTTTGTGATTTGACCAGCATGATAGTTTCTAGTGAAAGAAAATATAGATAAGGAAATTTAGGGATAATATCAACAAATATTGATTGTTATACCTCACTGCACGGTTATTTTATATGGTGACTGCATCTGCCTGGTGCATTGCATAGAAATGACCTCTTGCAACAGACCCATCCGAATCAGCTAGGGATCTTTAAGGAGCTACGCCTAACATGACACGACACCTTAGTTTTTACTGCCCCACCCTAAAGACAGAACACATGTATACCTCCGGCGGTGACTGTGTATGTTACGTCAGTGATGCTCATTTCGAAAGTGTAGAATGATACCATGATATGATGGCGTTTGAATCTTGCCTTTTGTATGAGACATTAATTAAAACTAGAGGCCGACTGTCAGTTGGTAATGGCACGTAAACGACCCTAGGCAGCTTTTGATGGACCTGTTACAATGGCCAAAATTACTTTGCAGATATCATAAGAATACAAACCCAAAACGCCCACCCACCCACGGTTTTTTTTTGGGGGGGGGGGGAGGGGTGTGGTGTGTGGAAAGTTGTCATGAAATAAAAGTGAAATATACTGATACAGACCTATGTAGTACAGTTATTTTCAAACTTTTTCACATAATGGATGGAATGTGATATGTTGCCGTACCAGATACCAAATTGCCATTAATTTGAGATCGGAAGACAATTTCTATCATAATTTGCCAGCAACAGCTTGTATCACGAATCTTGGTCGTTTTTGTCCTTGAGTATTGCGCTATTACTCAGAGGAGATGCCATTACATAGGGCTAGTACTGCCGGTAAACGCGTAAAATCAATGACTTGTGATTGATACAAATTATTCCCAATTTGTGTTATGTCTTAGGAAACATATAAGAAGAGTACAAGTGATGGATTTGACCACGTCATCAGAATTCCCAAGGACAAACTTACAGAGTAAGACACTGAGTTATCGGTCCTGGTGGAGTATGTGTGTACTTTAAGACATGAATAGAGTATCGCAAACTGTTATCTTGACATGTTTCTATTGTAATCAACGTAGGTACCCCTTTGTGTCTACCATGATAATTCTATTTGGAAATCGTTACATTCTACATGATGAGACAAAAGTGTTATTATAACCCTATTCTGATACAGCATTAACTTATATAGTTGTGACACTGTTATTTCACAATCCTTTTACACAGTCATGTCATGCGTCTTCAGTTTCTGGGAATTTCTAATAGAACCTCTAAGCAAACAAAAGAAGCCTGGTAATGTTTCAGATTTCAAGGAATCTATGAATATCCACGGAAGCCACTGGTACCACTGTGACAAAAGAAGTTTTGTTTCTGTTATATTCCCCTTTATTACATTTCTAATGTTTTTGTTACCAATTTTTATTTCTTTTTTACTTTTGTTTCTGTTATATTTCCCTTAATTACATTTTAATGTTTTCATTACCATTTTTTTTTTTTTTTGGTCTGTTTTGTTTCGTATTGGGGTATTTTGGGGGTGGGTTTTTTTTTTTTTTTGCATTACCTTTGTGAATCATATCTAGAAAGAATTCAAAAAGCATTTAACTATTCTACATACAATAATTTCTATTCTTTCATCTTACTTTACTAAAACAATCCTTCATGACAGTCCATTTACAAACTCAGATGACACTGTAAATGTCTCAGTTTCATCATGGTCGTCAAGGTGAAACTCTTTAACTGTCACCCTATAGGAAATGTGATATTTGTATAATGTTAACCACATCTGTTTACTTATGATGGAAGTATACAGCATCGGTTTCTCGGTAATAATAATACTCTTCCGCTCGTGGAACAAAAGAAGTGAGTCACAATCATTTATATTCCCTGTTTATCTTTTTACGACATTATTTATGAATGTCCGTGCCATTTAGAGCTCGTCAGACTGATCGATAACTAGAAATTAATTGATCAATTAGGCCTCCCTCGCATTGACTTCTAGACCTAAATTGATTGACCCAGACATAGATTGCAATGAATTTAGTGATCTTAGTTAAATGTCACATAGAATATAGGACAGTAATAAAACATGCATTTAATCCTTATTGTGTCTGTTATATTTGTAAAACTTCTATACCTGAGATTTGAAGTAAGTATTTCTATTCTATATAATTGGGAGCACTTGATAGACAATGGTCTGCAAGACAAGCAGTCGAAAATTGGTTTCTATATTCCTAAAGAATTTATCAAATAAACAGAGGTTTTGTTTTAAAAAATAAGATATGTTGAAGGACAGTGCCTTGCTTTTCCCCTCTTTCGTGCATAGTGCTTTATTTTTTCTTACCAGGAGAGTAGTCGTCATACATCGGCAAATGAATGTCACTTTAACAGCAGAGTTCGATCACGTTACACAGAGAATTGATCATAATGGATATTCCCCAAGCGGCCAACCGTTCCAATGTCATAGTAACTTGTCAACGGACAATCGAGCAGTTTGTGACACACATGGCTTAAATTGAATACATTAACCAAAAGCGCAATACTGATACAACATTAACAAGCCAAGTGAAACTGTTTAACTGTCTCGATATCTGAGATCTATCACAGTTACTGGTATATAACAGATAACAGATATAAACAGACAACAAACCAGAGCCATACGACATCATAAATAAGTAATACTGAGACGAAAGCAGTCAAAAATGAAAGACTTAAACAGCCATCATAGGAAAGATACAAAAAGAAACTATATTAAAGAAAAACTAAAGAAAATATTGGCATCTTGACATTCCAACATAATATGTTTGTTAGTGGTAAGGCAGGCACCAAAAACAGTAGAACACAAGGACAAATCGTGCAATCAGGAGAAGTAAGCACCTTCTAATAGCTTGTCATGTTGGCCGTGAAGTGTCGAGGTTAAATGTAAGTGACAATAAATTTTCAAAGTATAGACTGTGTGTCTACGAAATAAGCATCAAACACATGTGCAAATGGCAAAACAATATAAAATGCACTTCGACAAAATAACCACAATCTTTAATAGTGTATAATGTTATCTTTTACTTTGCATCATTTTTATTCTATAGTATAGGTATTATATATATTTATATATATATTATAATTGCATTCCAAGGATATGAGATATCACGCCTTAAGTCAACATTCGGCATAATTTACGGTCGCTGTAAAGACCTTATTTGCTCATATGTTAGATCTTGTCTGACATGTTGAATTCCTTATGCCAGAGTAGTTAGACAGTCTACGATACCACTTTACAATATTTTATTATTTAAACTGATCATGACATATATCTATTGTGACCACGACTGTTACCTTTTTCTAATTCTGTGATTGCGAATAATACTAATTTGCAAACTTATGGCATTATGACGGGTGTGACCTGTTAGCAGGGAATGCATACTCGCCCACTGCACCTGATCCCACCTCTGTTTAAACAGGGGACCGTGATATACATTATCATGTTGTTTGGACTTTGTATTGTGGAAATCGGATTGGGAATCTCAATTTTTACTGATCATTTGGTCATGTAGGGACTATAATCACGGCCATACTTCTATACAACAAAACATTCTCTACTGGGTAAACATACATGGAGTGTATATTTCATTTTTAGAATTGGAAGAGTGGAAGAATAGATTTCATATATGAGAACCTTAGATAGATTCTTTTGTTCACTTTTCGGTCATTTTGGTTTTAACACTGCTCTTAAAAAAATTATATATTTTGAGAATTTCAATTATTTGGCCACGAGCATCACTGAAGAGACACAAGTTGTCGAAATGAATATATGGTACAATAAATTAAAAGGTGTATATGTTCTATATTTATATAAACACCAATATTATACGTAATGAGAGAAATGATATAAAGTCGACGAAATGTTTTTATTTCTTTTATTTTTTTAACTGACAAATTAATATTATGTATTTTGTTTTTAATTTTTATTATTTCATAACATTTTGTATTATTTTAGAGACTCTCATACAAGTATTATCTGACCTTGAATACATATACAACATCAATCACGATATATAAATCGGATATAACATAACAATCTAACAAAATATTTTATCCTACAAATTTCATTATTTTCATACTCCGAATACATATCACACTAAGTGTTTGATATATTATTTAGATCAGGTCTTTTTTCCAAACACTTTCCAAGACATTTCGAGTTCTGCTATTGAAATCTTAATATCGCAGAACATGAACTAATGTTGGTGAATGACACTTGAGGGAAAATATAAGACAGCATTGACTTCGTCGTACATTGCACTAATGAAATGTCATATCGACATGAATTTACTGTCAATGCTGTGAACACACAAAAAATAATTTTGCATGGTTGGTTGGATTGATAAGACAAAAAGATCAGTTGCTCCAACAGAGTAAGCATCTCCTGTTACTTAACAACGACAGCAACTTATTTCTCGTAAATATTTTGTTTCTTGGTTAATAAGTAATTTAGCTGGTCAGTTTGTTTGATGAACTTTGTTGTGAGTTTACCCTAAAGATAACATGATATGATAAAGTGACTACGAATTGGTTTCTACAGGATATTAGTAAAGGGTATTTCTTACCAGCAGGAGATGCTTTTCTTTCCCCGTGCACGGATCCCATTCTTTCTTGAGGTTCGTACATACTTATCTATTAAATTTAATCATCATTTTATCATCTTACTGAAACAATTGTATCCCAGCAAATGTATCTCTTGTCTAATTGATTTTTCTCTTTCATTTCATCGAGCAGGAAAAAAGAAAGAGAAAATAATGCAAATTATTACTAACGAAAAAAAAACCTACACGATTCTGCTGTCATAAGTCAAATATTTCAAAAATTAAAACAATTTGATACGCACATATTCGAGGAAATTTAATGAAACAAATACTAATGCACCATTGAATACAGGTAATACGTATCATAAATTAATAAATAAGATAATAAAAAGTTACGAAGAAGCAGGTAATAATGCCTAGATGATGCTCAATCCAATCACATATATGTATGAACTATCTTTTATGTATGAGAGTTTTCTAGAAAACTTGGTCTTAACAGCGGGGTATTGTCTGATTATGAGTTTATTTATAAATTCATTTGAAATCGTAAGCCAACCTAGATTAATAAAACATTTCATTTTATTTCTGCTACTATCGAAATAAGTAAAGATAATCTCGGTATGTTGCATCAAACTTTGAATCTTGGAACTAACATTTACATTATCAGCACTTAATAGGTATTACCTATTGATTGCTAGTAGATATTATATGTGTGGTAGCATAGGACAGCTATTCGGGAAGGTGCGCGCTGTAATGTTCAGTGTGATCACTTGCCAGTTGTGACGTAAACAGAAACGTAGCATTCTTTTTTTTTTTTTTTTTTTTACTTTTATTAATAATACATGTAGGACAAACATATAATAAACATATAACAATGAAACATAGACGACAAGACAATACACATCCAATACACATCTTTCACTCACAGATTTTCTCTCTCATTCATTTCTCGTCTTATTCAATTCTACATACTTTAGTTCATGGTGCAACTGAACCATATATTTTGAATGTATAAGTATTCTGAAGATAGTGTATTGAATCATAAATATTTTCTTTCAAATATAAAAATATATTATTAAAAGGGAAGAAAAAAGGTATCATATACTGAAATGTATATTGTTTACGCAATACATGAAATATAAATGTATTCAATTGTCAAGTAGTCAAGTAGTGCAAGTAAAGCAATGATATATATATATATATATATATATATATATATATATATATATATATATATATATATATATATATATATATATATATATATATATATATATATATATATATATATATATATATATATATATATATATATATATATATATATATATATATATATATATATATATATATATATATATATATATATATATATATATATATATATATATATATATATATATATATATATATATATATATATATATATATATATATATATATATATGCATGTACATACACACATAAACATAAACATAATAACACACACACACACACACACAGACATATATATATTATATAAATATATCATGTACTGAAATGTATTGTTTATACAACATATGAAATATAAGTGTATTCAATTGACAAGTAGTACTAGTAGTGTAATGAGGTATACATATATATTCACACATATATACACATAAACATACACATAAAAACATACACACATATATACGGTATATATACATATACATACACACATACATATACACATATATACATATACCGGTAAGTATATTGTTGAATATATGCATTGATGATAATTAGATATTAAGTTCACAATAGTTAAAGTATGAGCAAGTTGTATAATAATAATGATAATATAGTTTAGGCTACAAACAAGTTTTTCCAAGTGTGCCATCGCTTATTAAATTCATCTTCACCTCCTTTTCTAAGATACATGTACCTTTCAGTCTCATAGTAATTCAACAAATATGTTTTAAAACCACAGAAAGTCATATTGGCACTTTGTCTTGATTTTATATAAATGAAACATTTAAGGAGAATAATAATTAAGTTTAATGTATTACAATTATATTGATGAACTCCAAATATTATATTGGATGGTGATAAGAAAATATTTAAATTTGTGTTAAAACGAATCCAGTTTTCTAATTCCATCCACAAAGCTCTAACTGGATTACAAAGGACAAATAAGTGAACGATAGTCTCTGATTCTGTATTACATACATTGCATAAAGGAGAATTCTTAATTTTAATGATATTTAACAGTTTATTTGTAGCCAATATTCTATGAATTATTCTGACCTGAAACCATCTCAATTTAGTGTCTTTTGTGATTCTAAAAGGATTTTAAAATGTTTGTTTCCAAAAGTTAGAGGGTGTATTTAATAAATTTAAACTAGGGTCATTTACCCATTTTAATTTACATTTTGGTTTTTTATATGCAGATTTGATTAAAATTTCATATATGTCCTTGCAGCCTTTTTCAGAAGCCAAAATAATTTTCAAAAAAGCAGGCAAACAAGGCAATTTACTTTTATGAGGGCTATCTTTGAGGACTGGCCACACTTTTACTAAAGATTTAACCAAACCGAAATATGTTGTAAAAGGTAGATTTACTGAAAAATTGTTGCATAACTCTTGATGAGAGAGTACATCACCATTATTTTTTAGTAAGTCTTGGACAAAGATAAATCCTTTTTTGTAAAGATTTTGAATGACCATAGATTTACTATCAACTCTAATAAGGGGATTATACCATAGTGGGGAAAGCAGAATTTCATTTATAGACTGGGGGTCACTTTTGTTTGAAATTCCATAAGAGAAGTTAATACTTCTTTCCAGAAAGGATTCGCAGTATTCCGAATCAGTTTATTTATATAATCTACACCAAAATGGGAAATGGCTTTAATATCACTATTTATTGTTATGCTAAATACGCGGGTCCAAATGCAATCTGAGCGAAATAGTCTGCGAATCCATGTAATTTTTAATGATTTAATGAAATTTTCAATATCAATCATTCTGCATCCCCCCTCTTGGTAATCCTGAATGATGGTATTTCTAGAAATTCTATCTTTTTTGTTATTCCAAATAAAGTTATAGAAATTTTTTTGAAGTTGATTGATATTTTTAGTAGCAGGTTTTGGTAATGATATGAAAAGATATGTTAATTTTGGTAAAAGAATGGATTTTACTACTGTAATTTTACCAAGAGTAGTGAGATTTCTCCTTGACCAAGATTTAATATTTTTAATAATAGTTTGTACACCCTCATCAAAGTTAAGTTTCTCAACATTCTCTAAATTTGCAGTAAAATTTATACCTAAAATGTTGAAAGGTTCATTTGTCCAAGTAAGATTGGTATCAGTACATAAATTTTCAGTGGAGTTACATTTAGAGCCAATCCAGATAGCTTTTGTTTTAGTAATATTTGGTTTCAGACCAGAATATTTCGAGAATTGGAATAATAAGTCCAATGCGCTTTTGAGACATTTTTCAGTACCATCGAGAAAAAGTGCTGTATCATCAGCATATTGCAACAGACATACATTATGAGGTCCAATATTGATACCTTTAATATGGTGATTTTGGCGAACAAGTATTCCCATAATCTCTACACATAGGAGAAAGATATATGGAGAAACAGGATCGCCCTGACGGCAGCCGCGCCCTATTTTAAAGAATTTAGAGAAAATACCATTCTGCAAAACGCAAAGAGAAGCTTCATTATTTAAAATTTTTATCCAATTTATAAGATTTGGTCCAAAATTGAAAAAACTAAGAGATTTGTACAAAAACTTCCAGGAAACCGAATCAAAAGCTTTTTCAAAATCTATTAAAAGAAACATTCCAGGAATATTGTTTTCTTTAGCTGAGTATAGTGTATCATAGATTAGACGGGTATTTTCTCCAATAAATCTACCTTTCAGGAAACCTCTTTGATTTTCATGTATAAGAAAATTTAAAACAGACTTAATTCTATTAGCTATACATGATGACAGAATTTTATATTGTACATTCAAGAGTGATATGGGGCGCCAGTTCTTCAAATATTCACGAGGCTTATCTCCCTTTGGCAGAAACGTAGCATGCTATATACAAGTATATGGAAGATTTAGAAGCACTCGTTACAAAACGTTATGATCTCAACAAAGATATTTGGATCCGATGTTGAATCGATTCTACGATAGAAGTTTGAATTTAATACTTAACTAATTATTAATTATTTGTTTACCTTTTTACTTATACTAAGACTATAGATCTTTAGCGATGAATAATATAAAGATTTATACAGTAATGGTCAACGCACAGATAATGACACATTTTACGCGGTGGGGGCGGGGTTAAAAAAGGGGGTGTGTCTTTTAACAAAACTACAATTTTAAATATCGAAAGACCTTGTAGTATAAGTACTTTCAGTTAAGCTGCTCAACCAGGGTTATATATGTGCTAGACTAGCAACGTCACTGAGGAAGTTCTACGGTCGTTACGAGACTCTTACTACTCCATATGATATCTCGTTATCCAGACTTTTAAATGATATTCTGGACTGAGACCGATTCCGATCATTTTACACAGTTTTGACACCTTCTATACTAGAAGGTTACCTATTTTGACCTCCATATATGAATACATATGGAATTTACACGATTTGACTCTTTCTACTGGGTATATGTGACGGGGCTTTCTCTCCCCGGGCACCTGATCTCACTCCATCATAAGGGTTCACATATGCTCTTCAAGTAGACATATTTTGTTATTTTCACTTGGTTTTCATTTTCATTGATTTTGTATGTCCTCTGATTTCATGATTTTAAGACTTGTGGTTTGGATTTCTATATCATCTTTACATATACAAAAAATAAATATATATATATATTTGACGGTAATGGGAAAAATTCCTAGCAGCTATTAAAAAGTTATCTGGTGGCAATTAAAATGAGCAGTACCCTCGTTACTTATGGCGAAAACAAAGTATTTAAAGTATTTAAACAACAAACAATTCCTGAACGAAATTAAACAATTGAAAATTGCTAGTAGCGTTATAGATAGTCTACAAAATTATAGGTGTCTTTTTGTTTCAAGTCTGGTTTTGTATGACTGCCATTTTACGAGAGTATAGTTATCTGTGAATTATTCGAATTGGTATTCTGGAAAAAAAATATTCATGTATTGGGTCTTTCCGTTATACAGAGTTATTTCCCATATGAGCAGATGTCTGACGTCAAACCATTGTAATGTCAAATATTTCTATGGAAACTGTTGTAAAATCACGGGAAATGATATAGAAATAGTATGACGTCTCTATGGTCTGACGTCAGATACCTGCTCATATGGGAAATAACTCTGTATAACGATAAGAGCTAACTATCTGATACAATCCATTGCATTACAATCCAGGAGTCGTGTAAGATAGGACAAATATGTATGGAAAAATTAAATGAACAATTCAAAACATTGAATCTAGAATCCAACCTTATTTTTAGATTTCGAAGGAAGCTGAGTATAAATCATTAAGATTTCTCTTATCAGCGGCTATACAGTGCATTCTGTCTGTTGATAGTAACACAAAAGTAAAATAAAGTTAACAACCGTTAAATAAACAATCTGTTAAGCACACAGTTGTTACTTATAAAATGACAAGGGGAGCTGTACTAGATGGTTTCTACAGCTTTATAGATGTTGATATTCTGTTTCCCAATGCAAGAAAGTGTCTGGGACGAGTGGAGTATTCAGCAGGAATATGATATAAATCTGGAGATGAAATCTGCAGACACTGTTTACGTAGATCATATGTATAACAATGTGTGATAATTGCCAAGAACACATATTTATGTGCAAATAATAGCCGAGAAAAAGGACGTGTTGAAAAGAAAGGGCGAATGGATTGCTTAGTATGTTTTCCATACCCACACGACGCGAAGTTCTACAAATTTACATGGAGAGAGAATATTGTAGCTATGATTGAATAATTGGGACATTTTCAATGGTTTAGAAATGTTCTCAGGATATACGAAGTAAATTTGTTTGGACTTGAAAGTTAAAATATAAATATTAACGTGCGGGTGATCTATAGATCATATATAAGTTTAACTTTTATGCTCTTTGATTCTTACAAATGGAATTACAAAAATGGGGAAATGAAAATTTTAAGTTAATGCCCTTTCGTGTTTCGAACTTAACATGTACATTTATATAATACTAGGTAAGAGTTTTACCAGAAAACATACAAACATATGATTCATCTACTTAAAGAAAACCTCTTCATTAAGTTCGCTTTCATAGGTTATCAAATTTATTCATATTTTATAAACTTGTGCATTTATATGTATCCATCGTTTTGGGCTATTAATGATTAGTCATTAAGTTATTTTCCTTATTACGGACTTTGTTTAATTGGGTTTCAGGTGGATAGTTACTATGTTTCTATAAACCTCATTGTTATCAACTATTGAGATCTTCTCTAGTAATTCTTAGTTGTTACTGAACGTGTCAATATCTGATTCATATAAGTTCATGCATACGGAAGGATATTGCTGTGCTCCTCATGACATTTGTATCATATCCAATGTGTCTGTTTGGGTTACAATGCAATGTGTCTGGTTCCTTAAAATGCAAAATACGTATTATTTGATTGTTCTTATGGTCATGCCACATGACTTCCTAAATCATTGGCTGGGGGAAATCCTGTTCATATTCTCTCTATCTTCAATAGAAATGGAATGAGTAAATGCTTTCTCAATCATCATCATCATCATCATCATCATCAACTTCATTATCATTATTATTATTATCATCATCATCATCACTGTCATTATCATTATCATTATTATTATTATTATTAGTAGTAGTAGTAGTAGTAGTAGTAGTAGTAGTAGTAGTAGTAGTAGTAGTAGTAGTAGTAGTAGTAGTAGTATTTGTATTATCATTATTAGTATTATTATTTAAGCACGTGTGGCTCGGTGGATACGGTTTTCAGCTCGTGACAGAGAGGTCCCGGGTTCGACTCCCGCCCTGGGATCACTAGTGTTCTGTCTTTCGTGTGAGACAATAAAGACCGAGGTCCCATGTCAATGTAGGAGTGGCACGTAAACATCCCTCACTGTTTCGGGTGAGTCCTTTGCAAAGGTCTAAATTTCTATGCAGTTATCATTATTATTATTATTATTATTATTATTATTATTATTATTATTATTATTATTATTAAAAATTACTTTTAACAAATACAAATCTTAACATTTTTTTAAACTGTAAACGAATCTTAACTTGTGTGCATATAACATAATTTCCAGTGTCAGACATTTCTGCAACGTTCGTCTAATGATTAGGAACTACTGTTAATCACTATTTATTTGCGCGGATATTTCCGCGTAGAACATTACATGTGCATTAGATATATTTGAATATTAAAATAAGAGCGGCATAATATTAGCGATGACTTTATTTTTGCGTCAAGTAAGTGATCTGGATTTGCGCTCAATTTGCGTTTCCTAGAGACATATTTCGTACCTGTTGAAATAAATCTCAACAATATAAATCATGTATCGAGCTATACAACTGCTTGAAGTATATTGGATCAATTCTAGAACAAGAAATGTATATAAAAACACAACATGCAACTAAGACAACCAATTAAAATCGATATCAAATGCTGACTGGGTATTAGTCAGCATGTCTTTGTCATTAATGACGCAATATGTATCACCCGATGCTTATAGAACTCTTTTTCAGATTTATAGCAGTTCCAGAAAGGTCAGCTCAGTACGGGTAGATACATCTGTGTCGAATGATGACGTTACTATACTATAATGGATGTTTGTAATGGCATTGGGTGGATGCTCCGGAGAAAGAGGGACAGGTGCAGGCTCTGTCTACCGTCATTTACAATAATTTAAATAATGACAACAAAATTCCAATAAGGGTAAATGAGACAGATATGTAAATTTCAAAAACATATTTGAAAAAAAAAATGTGATGTGTTTATTCTCATCTCGACATTAACGGCAATGTTATTTGTTATAAGTTTTGATATGGTCATTGTTTTATTTGCTTGTTTTCAATTTTTCCAATTTTCTTAAAAAACATGGGTTATTTGAAGTGCACTTACGTTCTAAAATGTCCCATTAGGATAAGACAATGATTCTAGTGTACTTTGTACTGATAAAATTCACATCAAATACAGAACCTTTCCAAGTAAATCGTAATTCGTAATCTAATGCAACCAGAAAATTATAAGATCAATGTTGAATTATTATGTTATTATGTACCAGAAAAAAAGATTATTGCTGTCTTTATTATTATTATTGGAAGTATTTTAAACATATTTCGTAAAAAAAAAACTTTCATAATGATATTACCTTTACAAATTAAGTTTACATTTTGTACATCTGTCGAGCAACCGTTTGCTACAAGCAGCAAAAAAAATTGTAAGTGCCAGACATTTACATGTAGGGTAAAGTGGTAAGATATCGAGCGGTTGTCCTTAAGGAACATCCATTCTATTAGAAAATAAGTGATGTTGGCTATCACGGACTCCTGGAGAACTTAATACTTCCTCAAATTCGGGGGCATCCTCACTGAAACTAAATTGAAATGTCTTACACTCTCAGTTTTTAAGATATGACGATTTAATTGAAACAATTGAAATATGAAACATGACAAGTGATCGACTTATCCCAGACGTCCGACATGACTAACTCCTGATAATTATTAATTTTCATGTATATCCCTTGCAAACCAGTGGGGATTAGACGTTATAGTTCTTGGCCGAGTTCGAATCACCTCATGATCGTGTCCGTGTCCTGGCAGTATAACTAGAGTAATACATGTTTTCTACGAGATGTAGCAAATTCAACGGACAGTTATGCACGTAGGGACTTTAACTCTGTCGTGTCAAAAGTTGTTTAACCATGGCACCAATTCACTGCAAGGTCGATACCAAAATCTTATCATTACAATATGGAAACTCGTCCGGAATGTTAAATAATGTTCTCTATCAAGACCTCTTCCGGCCCTTTTAAATATCCAGTTTGAAAAATATTCGATGAATTCTAATGGATGTTGGTGACTGGTGTTGCAATCATTAGAAGATGCTTTCTCTAACCGGGCATCTTATCACACTCCCTTTGGAGATTCAATTGTGCCCTAGGAAGGAATTGTTTAGTTTTCTTTGTGCTTTTCCATTTTATTGATTTTATATGCCCTTCGGTTTCATGATTTATTTTCTACTGAGTTTATTTTATCCATCATCTATAGTTTGATCTATAATTTACCATAACAAAGTCACATGCGATGTCTATTGCATTACATGAAAATAACTTCAGAGAACTGAATTTTGCGCAACGAAAATGGGTAAAAGTTATATTCACTATATGGTGCTGCCACCATATACGTAAATCAAGTTATCTACGAATGATGCTAACCAGTTGACTGGCTGGTCTTAAATTACCGGGGGTTGTTTGGGGATATTTTTAATTCCATATTCTGTCAGGCCTAACATGGCTTGAACAAATGTTTTCTACATACCTCAATACGAGATAATTATATATGATAAATTTTATTGCAAAACATAAAATATACACCGGTACTTGGTATTTAGCAAAGGTAAGAGGATTTTCATGATCATCGTATGAAAATGACAGAGAAGGTAAAAAGTTTTGTCTTAACATTTCATGAAATATCACAAATACACAGAGGTAACACATAAATAAATCATAAAAATAGTTTACTTATGTTATTCAACAATTCTCGAGAGGTTTAGATATATTACTTTAACTTTCGTTTTCTCTTACATCATATATAATAATGGTCTATATTACAATTCCAACTAATAACCATGGTATTGAACTCAGATAAGCTAACCAACTAAAACAATATGCACTATCAATAGAGATTACTAATAAATATAAGTAATCTGAGAAAGACAAATAAAATGTGTTATTTTAAATTCATAACAAGGATTATGCCAGCAAACAATATAATCCAACTTATTTACTTGTATGTATTATACAACATTTATGGCAAACCATACATAACAAAGCTAAAAGAATGATTTGATGGAAAATGCCATTTATATTGCAGTTTTACAAATTTCTTGAGATCAACTTCTAACAATAAAGACTAGTTGGTCAATGCTTTTTTTTTCGTGATTTATGATATATATAAACAATAACCTGTTCATACTCATAATACACATATCATCTATCATATTAGAAAAAAGATAAATCAATATCGTCTTTCTAATCAAACCTAACATCTGAAGAGAGGTAACTCTTGGGGAACATAACAATTGGAAATTAAATATTTTGAGATTCTGAGCCCAAAAAAATATCCATACCTTTATCATTACTTATCAATACTTGTGCATTTTCATTTACCTAGTAATCTTAAAAGAATCATGCATTACATATATTTTTGCTTTTCAACACTATCCTTTATTTTGTAAAGGTTTAAAGTTTGGGTGACTTTCAGTACATTGAAAATCGTCCCTACAATTAAAATTCCTAGTAGTCACAGTTCTTAATTTTTACAGTGCACAATATCACAAAACAGTAAACTGTTCACTCTCATAGTATGATTCTATGAATACATAATCTAAATCCTAGACATATGTATTTGTGATTTATTTTAACACAGATACATGTATATTTCCCTTTTGGGTAGGTCTCTGAAATCAAAGAATTTCTATGGAAGATTTTTGTTCGACTCTTCATGCAGTTTTACATCAGTTTCCATAGATATATATCCTCTGTCAGATACATAATCAAAAGGTAGATAACTCTGTGAAAAAAACTAATGACATGTGTATGACAATTTCTGGTGTAGGAATGGGAACTCGCACACTTAATTTTAAATTGATTACTATTTCATGTATTATTTGTCAGTCATAAAGAAAAGTGTTATTTGATGTTCGGATGCATTGTAATGGATATAGCGATTAATTAAATGAAATTAATACTTCCAATGGTTACAATGGTTATGATTTCCTGTTATTAAATTTCCTGACATTATTTTTCATTTGCTTTATCAATTTATCATGTTGCAGTTTCAATGTCTTTTACGCTTTTTCTTCTTTTTACGACTTTTTTCTTTTTTGTTTTTCAATATATTTTCAAGAAATGAAACTTCATTTTTCCAAACTGCTCTACAATAACTATATAAGCACTTGTATGTTCATATAGAAGAACATGTAAGAACATGTATATGTATATATAAATGCATACTTTTCATAATTATAAAATTCATATAATATAGAAAAAATCCAAGAATAATTTTTCATTTAATATAACTCTGAAGCAAGATTTATACAGCGAACGCAGCTACTTAGGTATGAAGGTGAAGGCCACTAGTAAATCTAGGGTGTTTATAACACAAGCACTTAAATTGATATAAAAAAGTAGATTTTGTTGGTTTCTTTGCAATAATCTTATTGAAATAGATTCAGTTTTTATAGAACAGTATATAAAATATTCCATCCAGTTCAGTATTCAGTGCTGTGCAACAATTCTGCAGTCATTCATCTCATTTATATAGATTTCACCTTCCAAGTGCTAGTCAAAAATTCTATAATTCGTTGAAAAAATCCTCAAGTTCCTAGTCAAATTTCATACACTTCATAGCACCAAACTCTATTTGCTTCTTATGTATAATTGTGTTGAAACCCATTAGCTGCTGGCAATAAATCACAACCTTTTAGATCCTTGTTTTGACATTAAACACCCAAGTTTAGTAAAGAGTATTAAATATTATCCACCAAAGTACAAAATTCTGACTTCTACTTTTATTCATTGTGCCACATCACTCCTTTTTTCTTATAATTTTTCTTATATTATCATAAATCTATAATACAACAATGTAATCATACACTACTGTATGGAAGGATTCAATACATGTTTTTCCAATTGTGCACGATGTGAGTGGCTTAATGTCGGATAAAATACCTTTTGCTCCTGTTCTCTTTATTACATCCATGGTTGGAATTCGATACCAAATTGACACAAATTCATACATCATTACATCATAAGTTTGGTATGCACTGAGATGTGAAAGGTACATTTTTTCACTTCTTTCAATGGATAGTGGCTCCGACTCAACCTTCTTTGAGCAAAGTATACTATTTTCATAGTAAACACTTTTTATATACTAATATGGAATAAATTTGGGAAAGAAATTGGATACAATGAAAGGAATGATTTTTCAACCAATTATTCATGGGGATTTTTATTTATTTTATAAATGTGCTATCATTAATAATATAAAATGTTCTATGAACAATCACGATACTAAATCTACTAAATCTACTTGCAGTTTGAACACAACAGAGAATATGGCACTTGTAACAAACAACATTTTGTGCAAACATCAGTAAAATTATATAAAAATCAATGTGCAAATGAGCAATCAATCACTTTCATTAGCAACTATTAAAATTAAACATTTACCCTTTCTGTAAATGCAACAAAATTTAAAATGATCAAATGATTACATGTAAAAGTACTTGTAAAAAGTACTAAAAATAGACAAGGGCAATCATTGGTTAATTATGAAATTCTTTTAAATGTGCTATAAAAATGACAAATAATAATGCTTCTGTCTGACTCTGATCATAAGATATAAACAATAATCCATAAACAGCTTGATTAATTTTTCCACTCACTAATCTTTGTAATACATGACGTCAGAAGTTGTGTAAATGCTACTTTTCCCTGGGTTTTAATTATGATGTTACATGTAATATTCAAACTGTTTTATGACATCACAGAAAAATGAAGTCAATAGTTGTGCAGCAAGTTGAACCTGAAGCCTTTAATTTACTCAAGCTTCCCTATGAAATCAGGTGAATGGATATTTTTAGATATCTCTATGAGAAATACTGAAGCAGAAAGAATGGTAACTTTTATGAATTTTATAATAATTCAATAAGAATTTTATGAAAATGCAAAAACCTCCATCATTCTAATAGCACTTAAAAGCTTTTTTTTATATCTACTAGCATACTCTTCTACTTTAACCAATTATATATGATTTCTCAATTTGAATCATGTATTGAATTTTTATCACATAATGATAATAATCACAAAGTTTTTTCTAAGTCATGACCTTGTACCCACACTTCAATATTAAACATAATCACACCGGTCAAGAAGAACTTCAGTAAAAAACACGCAAAATTTAGACTTGAAAAAAAAAAATGGACAGGTCATGCTATCTTACAAAGACCTTGCTACACTAAAATTTAGTTACACATTAGCAAGTGACAATTGTGTACTTTCAGCTCACTTAAACTGAGATAAGCTAATACAAGTCTATATAAGTAGTTGGCATTTTTTCTTCATGAAGGGGCCAATTCCCTTGAACATTTAATGTAAGTTCCCTGTTGTGATTTCAGCAACAATACACTCGGATGATCCAGACAAGTGACTTTGAATGAGGTGTAAGCTTTATAAGGATTTAACGTCAATTTCTATGTAAGCTCTGGTATTATCAACATTGTATTTTTAACAGTTATAGCCTTAAGTGACAAAGTAAAGTCTTTGATATACAATGTATGCAAATTCTTCAGGGAATCCAGACGCTAATATTCAAATATAAACTTTAATGTTTATGAAATACTACTGCACCACTGCATAGATGCATAACTGCCTAAGGTAATCTCACACTTTATACCTCTGTTCTCATAAAAAATGGGGCTCTGACATCACTTCCACTTTGAAATTGGAATCCATTCTATATTGTATCACTTCCCTTTACCAACCATTCAAGTTTTAAAGGCACTTACTTTCACAGCACATACCACTATACATTTGAATATCCACATTCATTTAATACAGAAATATAAATGTTTGCAGTTAAAATGCAGTTAAATGTACTGTTCAATTTTATGGGGTTTTTTTTCATTCAATGAAAAACCTGAGGTAAAAGAGTGAAGAAAAGAATAAGTAAGAGAGATCAACGTTGCATATTTGCTTTTCTCTTTTTGTTTTTTTTTCTTAACTCTCCTGTTAAATATGAACATAAATCGAAATTCATTGTGGACTTAATGCCAGTTCCATAATTTCTCATTTTGAGACAAGCATTTTATTGTTGATTATATTTTTGTCACAACACTTCTGGCTCTTTTCTCATAAATAATACAAAAAAATAAATAAAATAAAACCTTTGAACTTGAGTTATATTTTTTCTTTCTTAAAGTCTGCATGTTCCAATATCATATATAAAATATACTACTTCTGAGGTAAAACAACAAGAAACCACTAAAGACACTATGGCTGGATTACAAAGCAAATTTAAAACAAGGTCAAGATCATAAGGTCAAAATTCATGGTATAAATTGAAAGCTCTGTTCATAAATATACTATGTATTTAGTATCAAAGCCCTACCTCTTGGATTCAAAAGATATGGCCTTAATTAAACTTTTTTAAAAGCCAGTCAAAGTCCAAGGTCAAAAGTCATATCATAATTTGAAAGCTCTGGTCATAAGGAACCAAGGTGTGAAATACTATGTTTATAATCCTCTTTATTGCTGAAATTTTGCTTCAACCATAATTTTGACGGACTGACATCCAGATGGACGGACATCTCCAATCTATAGACAGGAATTGCTTTGTATTCACGCCAAAAATTGTAGATACAATGTTATCACATTTTGTCTTATTCCTCACAGAATGACCTCAAACATATATATTCTACCAATATAAATCCACAATCGAGTACTTATTTTTAAACGATTTATATTTGAAACTATACGGTTGAGGAACAGTATCCAGCTAAGACCAGTTAACAGCTACTGTCATTAGGAATATTCAATGCGTGAATTTACAAAAAAAAAATTATATCTAATTGTAGATGCACTATGTATTGGAGAAAATCAATTGATAATATCTTGTAAAATCATGTTTCAAAATCTGAAATATCCAATTGGCTCGGAGCTGGTCCTTTACCAGTGAAGAATCGTCTCCCCAAAATCCACTGTGCATATTTGACAGGAGAGTTCACTGATCTAACAATTAGATAGCACATCTAAAACTAGGGGGTAGTCTTTCATAATGGGCCACTTCAACTTTTCTTTGTCCAATTCGTTGCTTTTTTCTGTCAACGTCCTAATGGCTGCCAGCCTGTCCAGAATTTTACATATTCTCATTTGCGGATTATGATTGTTCCTCTTTGCTACAATACTTAGACCTGACAAAAGTTTCCACTGAAGATTCGATACTTTCTCAGGTTCCTCTAAATAACAACGATCTGCAAAAAAAAATGGAATATTCATGTAATCATGTATGCATTCTATTTACATCTACCTGAAATCTGTACTCTTCACAATGTAGTATACCGTATAACTAGAAATTTTCGCGAGATACTAACTTTCATGAGTAATTTAAACATGCAAAAATTAGCTACCCTGAAAATTTGTACTCAAAAAAATGGGGGCCAAACTGGTGTCAATATCATCCCTGTTTCTCAATGGACCATGGATGTCTAGGGGGCAAAACGAGTAAAAATCCAGGGGATCTATGACAAACTCAAATTATGGGTACTACGTATGTTCAATTATAAAACTCTAATTTATAAAGCCAAAGATTTCGTTATGTCATTGGTTTCACACATTTGTCGATATCTAACAAGCAATTATCAACACATTGTACATGTCTGTATTCCCTTAATTTGTTTGTTTACATGTTTTTGATACTGAATCACGAAACTTGATACTCGCGAAAATTTCCGGTTATACAGTATCTAACATCTTTTAGCATATTTATTCTTTCAAAATACATTAAATATTTTCATTGATACCACTTGATCAGAAAACTGCATCATTACATTGTGCATTTCATTCATAATTTATCCACCATTTTTTAACATTGCAATTAAATGAAAAATAAAACTTAACTTCATATCATGTGCTGAAGCAGTTACAGGGTACATTTTGTATACCTAAGAAAGTCTGCTGACAAAGTACCACGATTATTGGGGGAAAAGGTATTCATTAACGTCAAATTACCAATAACTTTAACATTAACTTTTAGCCTTTTGACAAAAAAATCAGTAAAGAAAATCCATTTCATAATTCAGGGGAAACTGTGATGCAAGTTTCATAATTAAAGATGACAGGTAGAGAAATAAAGATAAAAATGAAATGAAAATAAAGGTTTTAATATAAGTTGTAACAAATGTGCCTATCTGTTTACATATAATACCTATCTAGTTCATTTTTCAATCAATTATCTAATCTACAAAGAGTTAAGAAAGACAAAATTGGCAAAACATAGATACTGATAAATTGTTGGACTATATGGCTGATGCAAAAGGAATTTTCCTTTAATCTAGTTGAAGCAGAAAACTTATTAGTCAGTACCAGAAGGTCCCAAAACAAGACTTACCAGTAAACGTTGTTACTACTCCTTGAACAAGAATGATTTCTTCTTCACTTAAATCCAAAGCAAGTACGGTTTTTGTGAAATTAAAAGTATCATCAAGAAAATCTTTTTCAATAAAAAAATGCACAGAACTCTCATGGAAGTCACTGATTCCTGTTATAACTCGTAAATCTGGTTCAATAAATCGGTAATTTACAAAGAACCAGAACTCAAAGTGTGAGGCTGAAATAGAGAAAAAAGTCATTTGTTAAACCATTTTTTTCAATGATTATACTACAATTTTTATCATAGTACTAATAGCTCCATATATTAAAACATACATAAGCATTTTTCTCCATTTCACAGCACAAGTATTTCAAGATCTCCTATTTAATGTAAAATGTAAAGTAAATTTCCCTTAAAAAGATTTGGATAATTAAGTTTTAAAAGAATGTCACAAAACGAACAGCATTTCATATTCCAACTATTTTACATGTAATTAACTAAAACAGAACTACTAACTGACATTTATAATGGAAATAATAGACAAATCTTAGAAATGTAATTGAGGCTCATGCACTATCACAACTACAATAACTTCAACATACATGAGCACTTTGTGATTGTTATGACGTCATATAATTATGACATAAGTTGCCCACATAAGGGTGCCCATATGGAAAACAATGGATTTGGTAGGTGACTAAATGCAAACTGTGACAGACTTTAGTAGTTGAGATACTCCGTATTTAGTTAATTTTCCTTTATTGCACTAGCTCTTTGAAGAACACACAGCTATCTTAAGTTAACAGAGAAGTCCTCTATAACATTACCAAAGGAAGAGGATGCAGAGAAGACATGGGATATTGTGACCTAAAATGCCAAAGGTCAAGGGTAAGAGTTTCTCAGGTCTTCTTTACTTCCTAGAGATAGCAAAGTGCCTGCTTCCTATTAAGTATCCGTAATATAACTGAATATTTCAATAGAAAATCCATCCTATTGTACATATGAGAATACTTGCCTCATATCCACATAAGAAGTCAGTTCAAAAACATGTCAACCAGTATTAATTTATGTTACATACAGAGGTTGACCCTAAACTATTTGAATGGAGGAATAATTGAATACATAGGAGGTACAAATGGGTGCAGTCCTAAAGTAATATACACATTAACGAGAAAAGCAGACACAAGGACTGCCATATAATATAACAAAAGAAATTACCGTGTAGACATATAATAAAGTATTTATGAAAAGCGTTCTTTTTTCAGTTTGGTATTTATTTTATTAATCTACTTATTTATTTACATTTATTTATATGCATGTATGTATTTATTTATTTATCATTATTACTTATATTTATTACTATCATTAATAATTTTTTTTTCATTTAATTTATTTATCATTATTACTTATATTTATTACTATCATTAATAATTTTTTTTTCATTTAATTTATTTTTCATTATTCATAATTATTATTATTATTATCATTATCACTATAATTACTATTATCATTATTATTATTATCAATGAAATAAAAATGAATTTTATTATATCAATATTCAGAATTGCATCCAGTATTCTTAAAATTCAATCCGTTTCATTCAATTTTAAATATTTTTTGCACAAGTACACATTCTTTTATTTATATACATGTATGCAATGTATGGGTCAATCTTCCTTCAAATCCTTCTATATGTACATGTAAATATTAGTTTTAAGATGTAAGCAAGCTAACCTGACAGTCAAATATGTTAACATGGTCTCGTTACTACAGATGTGTGTGCTCAGCAGTCCTGAGTGCACAAGAAAAGCAAACTTCACATTAACATGATATTTACATAATGTTATGCTAGGACTGCACCTCACTGTATGACACACAAGTTCTGTTCACCTTTTATGGCATCTGAGGTACGTAAATAAAACTACAATTGGCCACTTTCCAATTCAGCATCCCCTAGTGGATATCCCAAGATTCCAAAAACAAAATGGCTAAGACTGATTGCATAACGTAGCAAGAGTGAATTTGATCTTTTATCACACGACTTGTATATAAATCATTAGCTATTTAACAATAAATATAAGAAAATAGGTATACATTGTTTCAATTTACTGCACCATATACACATACTGACAACATACGATTTTTCAGCAAGGCTCAAGGCCAAAACCAGGGAAATGCACAGTATCAATATTTGAAGGACAAACCAATTATCAAAGTGGATTAAAAAAATTAATTTTTTGAAATTAAGTTATCCAATGATTGTTTCTTTAATGTTCTTGTACAACAGTGGCTTATAATTGAAGAAATTGGTCAGATAAGTGTAATCTGCTTGAATAATTAACCAATTCTAGAGAAAGTATAATTCTACTGTAGTGCATGTTTATAAACATAAAGCTCTGCATGGACACGAAATGTCTCTCATGCATACCAAGTATCCTATTATAGCTAAACAGCCTTCTGACACTTATAAGGGAGATAACTCATACTTAACTACCTTTTATGAGAGCCGTTTGATCATGAACACTCAGATCCGTATAACCCGGAATTGTTCGCACAAAGTCCACCATGACTGTAATTGATACCTCCATCTTCTCTACAAGTTCCCTCATGACTGTCTGTCTGTCATCAATATCTAATCCAGTTTCAGAGTACACCTCATTCCATACTCGTTTAGGAATAACAGACAGAGATCCAAAAACTTCCAGTTTAGCTTTGTATTCATTCTGTTGGAGAAGATGTTTCACAAATATTTAAAAGTTTTAAGATTAAGATTTATTTATGCCCCTAGGATGGCTTCCAAAAATATCATAACAAGCTTTAACTGACAAACTTCATTATCAAAGAGTCTTTACTATTCTTGAAATATTTACTTTTAAAGTTTCAAATATTTGAAAAAGAAATCACCGTTCCTTTTCGTTTTACATAGCATAATGGTAACAAGCTTCTGCTATACTGGTAGTGTACCAGTTACCGGCTAAGACCAGTTACCGGCGACTATGTTGTTTTTGCTTTTGAAACGTGAGTTTATGAGATTTTTTCACGGGATTGTCTGCAATACATAGGATACTAAATATTACATATCAAAATTTCATTAATGCACGTTTTGAATACCCTTAATAACATAGTAGCCGGTAACTGGTCTTAGCCAGGGACTGGTTCTTCGCCAGTATCAAAATTGAAGACTTTGTCTTTCCTTGGTAGCTATATCATTTTCTTTGAATTCAAGATTTCCTTCAGTATAGTAAAATGCATATTAATACAGTAACTTGAATTTGACTTTTTCTTTTTTTTTTTTTTGATATTTACAAATTTATTTCTTTTGATGAAACAAATACGGAATCTATTTCAGAAGCAGGTTAGTCTTCTTGTAGTACATTTCTACCTTAATTGTATTTCAACCACACAATGAAAAAAACTCACAATCTCTTTAACTCTTTGAAAAGATTCTGTTGATTTCATATGTTTGTTCATTTTGTGACAGAAAACCAAGGTGATGTCAAGCATAGAGCTACAATGACTCATTTACCAAAGTAAATATTATAATTAATAATCATCTTTTTAAATGGGAAATAAACATTATTACAAATTCTTCAGAAATTCACTCACATAGACCTTCATCTGTCTCTGGCGTGTGCATTCCCAGTCCTTAAACAACAGTGTTTCCGGTGTACTCTGTATCTGGACATCTCTCAAAACTTTCAACAGATTGTCCAATTCATCCTCTGGAAGTGAATCCTCCATTGGCCTACCATCTTTAGCCAGAAGTTTATGCACCTCGACAGTGTCTTTTGTTCTTTTCTCATACGTATATCTTCCTGTCTTTATAGCTGACAATAGTTTTATACAAATTAGCGTCTTAGTATACTATAAAATTCTTTGGCCCAGATTTTCAAAAGTTTGGAAATGTTGCCTATATTTAAACATATACTATGCATAGTAAGTTTCTTTGCTCATCCCAAGCCGGTGTGGTCTAGTGGATGAGGTGCTCGGCTCATGACCTAGAGGTCTCAGGTTCAATTCCCGCCCTGGGCTCACCGGTATTCTGTCTTTCGAATGAGACAGTAAAAATCGAGGTCCTGTGTCACAGTAGGCGTGGCACGTAAAAGATCCTTTACAGCTTCGGGTGGGTCCCTTGCAAAGGGAGAAATTTCTATGTAATGCATCAGCCAGATGCCGTCACCATATACGTGAAATAACCATGGAGTGGCGTAAAACAAGAATCAATCAATCAATCAATTTGCTCATCCCTTGTGTGGTATTATCAGACTGTCTTTTAATTTTCCTTTTCTGTTCCTTTAATTTTTATACTTAAGTTGCTTATTTCTTGTCTTATGTAATGACAAGGTTATTCAGTTACACATGTATGGTGATGACATCTTCATAATACGATTCACAGAAATTTCTATCTAGATATACATCAGACCCACCCGAAATGCAAATCTTTAACATGCAATTGTCTACCGTGACAAATGATGTTGAATTTTATTGTCAAAAAAACAGGATGAGAACAAGCCACCACCAAGGTTTAAACCCAGGTCTTCTGAGCACAAAGCAAAGCATGCTCTAGACTAAAAATGTGCCAACTCAAAATTTTTTTTTCACTTTTAACATCGTTGTCAATGAATTATTCATAATTATACCTTCCGTTGACAATCCAAACAATGGGCAGCTAGCAATTCTTAAAGCATTATGCCTATCCTAACAACGTTTAATGATTTCATATTAGATAGAATAAGTAGTCCTCCAAAGGGAAGTAAAATACACTAAAAGAAACAACACAAACACTCTTTGCCGCAAATTTTCGGCCTCCTGGCCTTTATCAAGCAATTGTTATGACTGTGGCACAAACAAAAATGTTCCACAGTAGACACTCACTGACCCCTGAAATTCAGAGGTGAGACCAGGTGCCCAGAGATGTGAGCATCTCCTGTTTGGCTAGCCACACCCACCATGAATGCCCTTACATAAAGATGATACAAACGTAATTCTGCACTGTACATATACATGAATGTGAACAAACACTGAGTAGAAAGTGCCAATGTCGTATAACATCAGGAAAAAGGGTATAGTAACACTTAACAGTTCAAACTCTCTGCTGGGAACTTTTTTACGAACTCCACACTGCAAAGGGAATAAGTTCCTATTACAGGTAAAATTGTAATGGAAGATCTCAACACTCCCTTTAAGGGTTCATCTCAGATTGACCTCATGTGCTGACCAATCAGTGATCTTTTTATTGAAGCTATAAGAAAAGGTATGATTATAATTAGACTGTATAGTTTCTTACCTGTTTTAGACATGCCGACAGCAAGACACTTTTGATATCTACAGAATCCACATACGTTCTGTTTGCCAGGGCCCAGCACACACACTCCTTTCTCTTTCTTCCCTTTACATTTATATTCTTGATGCTTTTCTTGAACTTTTATAATACTTCTTCTAAAGAAACCCTTTCGGAAACAAGTAAATATTATGGGACATTATCATATTGCACAATAAGCAATACATTGAAATTCACCTATTTTTGATGTAAGGTACATTGTACTACCAATCTGATTAAAACCATATCTTTATTCCGCTTCTCTATTTGTCCCATTGTGAATAAAGATCTTGCGTAACCCCATAAGGGGTCATGTTCTCGTGAACTCTGATGACGTTTCAGTCACCGAAACTGTTATTTCCCATAGCCAATCAATGACTCGGCTAGGCACGTGAAAGTGACACAAAATGTAACAAATACCATTCAAAAACTACCTTGTAGGTTACACACACTGAGGATGTTAGTTTCACTCCTAGAAATTTGTAGCCGATTCACTGATTGGCTGAAAATCAGAGTTCTTCAGAACATGACCCATTACGGGACCCTGATTTAAATACTCTTTTCAAATATGCTACAATAACAATAATACCGCTTCAAATTGAGTTTCTAATCAAAACACTATCCTTTATCACTGCAAAATTATAAAGGTGACTGAACTCGCAAAAACTGAAAATTGAATTATCTACATATGTATGTAAATCATTCAAAAAACATAATTCTAACCATCAATTTCTGCAATATCACACATTATCATAGCTGTTGTCATTTTGAGGACAGATATATAAATGAAGCGATTCCATTTGAAAATCAACATCTTTTTATATCCTTCAATATGTTTAACCTACATGGTTTTACCAAAATACATGCATTTGAATTTTCATTAATGTTCTCTCAGAAGCAAAACTGTCATGTCACCCTGTTAAAAGTCTAATATGCTTGTTATAGACTGACCTCTGACTGCTCTTACCTTACAAGCCTCACATGTATTAACACCATAATGAAAACCAGACGCAGGATCTCCACAAACTCGACATGGAGGAAGGAATGCTCCATTTGTCTGTCCTGCCTTTGACGACTTGCTGCGCAACAGTCCAACAACAGTATTCAAATCTGTTTCACTACTAGTGTCACTATGGCAACTGGATGGCACACTACTGGCAGATGCACTGCTGCTATTGTCACTTTCACTATTTGTACTTCCAGAGCGTGCTTTATTAGCTTGCTTGTCAACACTGCTTTTGCTATTGTTATTTATATGGTTTAAACAGACATTCTGTGTTTCATTATCTTGCTGCATTTCTCCTGACCTTACATCATACACTGGCGAATTTAGCAAGGTTAGATTGTTGCCACAGCCGTCTACCAGGATATCATTTTCACAAGCGTTTTGAATGCATACATTATCAGGACATGAGGCACTGTGAGAGAGAGAACTAGAGCTTGAATCATCATCTGCATTTATGTCATTAGACTGTGAACTGTCTGTACCTATAGAGCAAACAAATCCGGTACCTACTTCTTCTGTCATATCTATATCTTGTAACGTAATCAAGGAGTCATAGAAACTGAACTGGTACTCATGGTTATTGCATGTATCATTGACTTGATCCAATTCTTCCAGCTTCAGAATCACTCCCAGGGATTCCATAGCTGTCATAGACTGCAAGTAAGATTCCAACGTCGAAAATTTAGACATTTTTCAGAATAAAGTTTGAACCACAAACACTATCATACATCTTTTGATTAATATATCACACAATCATAATTCACAAGGAATATTGCAAGTGTCTGTTTTAAATATGTCTATTTGTACACAAATGTGATAAAAAATGTCCAAGCATACTTAACGCACGCCTAATGTGCACATCGTATCTAACTATCCCCATAAACTGAGTATCACAGATCCAAGATCTTCCGTCAGGAAACTTTGTACAGTGGAAGCACATTATGGTAGGTGATCTAGCTTCGAATAATAAGTTTTAAAATTATCATCAAAATAATCAACATCCAGGTATACTTCTAACACCTGAAGTTGTAAACTTTAAGTCATCCCTGATCATGTATATACACAAACAAATTACTTATGAATATGTGTGTGTGTGTTATAAAAAAACCCCACTTGCAATCCTTTATCCAATTGCTAAGTCATATCTCATGCAATATCTAAAGGCTATTTCAGCATATCTAAAACTTGTTAAAAGTCCAGGACATGTGATATCTTAATACAGAAGAAAGGATGGGATGTGAGCAGGAAGTGATGTTATGCAATGGATATAATTAGAATCACTTGATTCATAGACTTGTGTTTTATTTTATGACCCCTTTAAGATTTGCATATGACTCATCGATGCAAGATGGGGGGATTGCACAATAAATTGTTAATAGACCATGTCACATCCATTGTACACTATAACCTTTTATTTTTTAGTCATGAACTACTGATTTAGGGATGATTAAAGTACATATGGAAGTCTGTAAATACTTTGTATTACCAAGTCAGGGCCCTTACATAATGTCATTAATGAACATGCATTGATGCAATGAAGAAACAATACATTGATAGAATTAAACAAAGAGAAGGAGTAAGAACAGAGAAAAAAACTGATTCCAAAAAAACCAGACCGTACAATTTCACCGACTATGTGACTAACAATATCCAAGTAGGAAAGTACAGTATTCAAATCCCCCCCCCCCCCCCTTTTAATATTGGGAATAAAACTATATTTGTACATTACGAATTAGACGCATTGGCATGTACTTTCCAGTTATTATGCTGCATTTTACATAAATAATATTTACCATTCCATAACACATAACATGCAGTTTTACTTGTCATGAAAGACATGATGATGCAAGGTGTTTCCTTCGCCAGAATTTACTCTGTCTATAATTCCATTAAGATCAAACCGCTAACTTGTTTATTTCCGGTTTGTGATTTCATTGCAAAGAAATCAGCTGTTGAGTACTTTTGGATAATGTGTCAAAAATATGAAAATATTTATAAAATTTCACATTCTTGATAAAATGCACTTCCATTCGGTGTCATGTCCCAATTAAGACTTTTCATGACAAAGAAGAAAAGTCTGAAAAAATCCGAAAGAACGAATGTCCTGAATTGTGACTGCAATCGGAGCACTTGATTAACACTATTTCAAGACTAGTTATGAATGCATACCTTGTAATACTGATTTATGTATAATAAAAAGCTGAAAGTTCAGCAAAACATGCTGAAAAATAAAGCTTCTTGCTTACCTCTATTTTAAAACTGTATTATATGTTTACTCTCGATTCATTTTTCTCATATGCATGTAAATATAGGCATATTTGGCAGTCTATTGTAGTCAAAGGTGTTTTGCATGCTCATCACTTTTTCCTATTTTTAAGATGTTAAACACATGTAATAAAAGTCATACAATGCGTTGGCCTTGAGCATTATGCCACGGGGCACTTACCTGTACAACCGGGCAAGATAAACATTGCCATAACATCACGTGATTCGGGTAGCAAAGCCTCTGATTGTCAAATAAGTCATTATCTACTGTACATAAATCGACGGAAATCCAAACATTGTCTTATATATGGCTATTACCGTCTTCTAAAGTAAATAATTAGTGAGAACAGAAAGGGGGAGTTTACCAACCGGCTTTTCAACCCCGGTTGCATGGTCTCTTCACAGGAATATTTCTTAAGATTATCATTTCAGATATTGTTTAGCTCCTTTCTGCTACCATTTTGCATCTGAGTTCTATCTATCTATCTATCGATCGATCGATCGATCGATCTATCTATCTATCTATCTATCTATCTAACTAACTATCGATCGATCGGTCGGTCCGTCCGTCCGTCCGTCCGTCCATCCTTTTTTCTTTCTTTCTTTCTACTTTAGTCATATCACCGAAGAGATAACCGCATTGTCATCAATGCACCAGGAGTTTGCGTGAACATTACTACGTACAAAACTCGAACGTAATTATTGAAAAAAGAAAAGAAAAGAAAAAACATAGATACTAGATCAATGTTTTTGAGACGTTCCTTTGCGTTCAGTGTACTAATATAGAATTACGCTGATTGTGAGGGAACGTCTCAAGATATAAATTTCGAGTATTTAAAGCCAGTATAGGTAAATCAGAAAAAGCGGAGAAGAAAGAGAATCAATCTGATTAAAACCATATCTTTATTCCGCTTCTCTATTTGTTCCATTTCGTATTCCGTTTCCCTGGTTGCTCATTGCGTATTTAAAGATCTGTTGAAACCCCGTAAGGGTTCACGTTCTGGTGACCTTTGATTTTCAGCCAATCAGTGGATCGGCTACAAACACCCACAGCTTGCGTGGCACACAAGGTAGTTTTTGAACGGTGTTTGTTACATATTGCGTCACTATCATGTGCCTAGTCGAGTCACTGATTGGCTATGGGAAATACGTACGGTTCCGGTGACTGAGACGTCATCAGAGGTCACAAGAACATGAACCGTTACGGGGCTTCACCAGATCTTAATACGCAATGGAACAAATAGAGAAGCGGAATATATGGAGAAATGCGTCCGCTTTTTTCTCTTTAATATTCATGAGCGAAACCACGTGATTTTTACGACACCGAAGAGTTCCACTACCGCAGAAATTTAAACATGAGGAAGAAAGATAGATTTCAACAAACTCGTGTGAGGGTGTCCCATTCGCATACGCCAAAATCATGATTATGTAGATCTATATAAAGAAAAATATTCGGTGGAGAGGATAATTAGCAAAAGAGTAAGTATATGTATCAATATTACGACATTAAATCATCAGAGAAGTCAGCATACAAAACGATCCAGTGGCAGTACATTGTCGCTGTCACTGGATTGAAAAGATCTATTTCTGTTGTTTTATGCGGATATGAAATGCACAAAATATAAATATTATGATAGTTGTGTTCATTTAAAAATATTAACTACATCTTCTGATTCACAAAACTGTTTTAAATGAACTCAAAAGCATTTGAAATGGTCATGTGTTCATATATATATATATATATATATATATATATATATATATATATATATATATATATATATATATATATATATATATATATATATATATATATATATATATATATATATATATATATATATATATATATATATATATATATATATATATATATATTCCTATATCTAGTACGGGGCCCCGACGGGGTTACACGTATAACGCGTTCGTGTAAATGAATGTAATATGAAATAAAATGAAAAAAAAAAATTAAATCCCCTGATGATTTCCATCTTGCAGTTCAAAATAAATAGAACGCCCGTTGTCTATGGAGTATATATCTTCTTTATTTAAAATATCGCTTATAATATACTACCCAGTCGGCGCCCCATGAATGTTTTAAGTAGAGTTGAAAAATCACATTTTTACACATATTTAGATGTAATTCGCCGAAAATATATTCAACATTCCATAATAATGTTTGTTGATACAGATTATTTGCATCTGGAAAAAATGGATACACCCATGGCGCTTTGCATATATTAATTGGAATCATCATTGTTTTGGGTCAAAATGTCACAAATTCGTAAAATCTCCAATATCTGTGTAGGTTTTACGGTCCTCTTCGCTTGGAAATTTCAGTTTTAATTCGCCGGAGTTATATTTGACCTACAAATCAGCTTTTCACATCATTTTGATCGTACTGGTGTAGGGAAAACAGTACTACCATAGCAGAAAATGTCCGGATTAATGTATTCATTTTTCACCAATTTTCTTATTATTTCCTTATATATTCCTATACAGCATATTAGACTAGAGAAATCCCATATGACGGATATGCAAATTAGTTAAACGGGCGCATTTCTCCATATGATAAAGATATGGTTTTAATTAGATTGAGAAAGAATGAAAAAATTAACAACTTTGGTTAAACATGCACCAGACTACATAGAATGTTGCGTAACACTACAATAAATATAGAACATATATACTTTTTAATTTAGTGCACCATATGCGCATTTCGACAACATATGTCTCTTCAGTGACGCTCATGGCCAAATGATTGGAATTCCCAAAATATATAAATATTTGTAGAGCAGTGTTGAAACCAAAACTGACCGAAAAGTGAACCAAAGAATGACAGAGAAAATATTTTGTTATTTCTGATCTGGTCTTCAATATATTTATTGCTTTTACCTTGAACAGAACATAGATAACGTCACTCAAAGTTGCAAAAAGAAATTTATTTGGATTGTAATCGTTATTCTTAGGAGATTTAAATGATATACAATTAATACTCATTATGACTGCAATCTTAACTTGTATGGATAAACACTACTAAGACATCGCGGCGGTTGTCCTCGGTTGACGGAAGATGTTTACTCCTCCAATGATGATTCCATCATCCGGATATCAGTGGCTATTGTTTCTTACAGAATAGATTAAAAGTTTACTAATATAACTACCAAGTACGTATGCTCCGATAATGGAATATATTTTTATGCTCAATAAGTAAAATTCCGTGATCTAATTTCTTTATTTAATTGGCAAAATGCCAAAATTTGACTGTTTCAGAGTTGTAGTTCTCTCTTCATCATAAAATGTGCTTGTGCTCTCCTAAAGTATGAAATTACTTTATATTATTGTTTTTTTGTCACTTTTCATATTGATCAAAAACGCATCTGCTTACAGTTGTCTTAAAATCTATATCACTCAATCCCCATACAAGTTAACGCATGCATTTTGTTGGACTTGCTCAAGTCCCTCTATTATGACCATTTTATGATTCTTTTATTTGATTCAATAGACAAGTATCACTGGAGACCACGAGTAATTGTTCCTGATTGGGGATACTAGAAATCTGGAGTTGATTTCGCACTGAGAAAACAAACCATGCTCCATACGATGATGGCAGCTGATGAATTGTTTTCTGATATGGAGAAAGAAGATTATACAAGTCCCTCTATTTTTCTTACTCATTAAATACATACATGTATATTCTCTAGATAATTGATAATGGAAAAGTAAAAAATAATAAATAGAGGGATTTGAGCAAGTTTACTATTTTGTGTGAATGTGATCCAGATTTTGACATAAATGGTCGCGTTATATAATTCATTCTACAAATTATATATTTGAATTAAAACATGCCGAGCCAGGACTAGCGTTACCAGGCAATTGACATGTTGAACGCTGTTAGCAGAGCATTTGGCTGCACGAGATGGATCATAACTTTATTAGTTCGTCGTTTAAGACTGACTGGCAGCGTTGAAGATCGTCCTCGAAGGAGTGGATCACATGCAACTATGGTCTGCGATGACAGTTACGCAGCGTTGAAGCATCTCCGTCAACCTCATTTGCTAGCAACTGTTACGACCAGATTTTTTGGTGTCAAAGCACAAACTATCCGTAACAGCTTAAGGGCTAGAAATAGGCCGATACGAGCTTACACGCAATATTTCTTACAGATTTTACACCTGCTCAACGCAATGCTCGAGTTAATTGATGTAGACGTTATTTACGTTTTACGAGGAATGACTAAAATAGCGGTTTGTTTACTGACGAATCAATGTTCAACTTAAGTCATAGTGATGATCGAGCCAGGGTTTACTGTCGACAGGAAGAACGATATACTGATGCATGTGTCCTTCAAAGAGATGCATGTGTCCTTCAAAGAGATGCATGTGTCCTTCAAAGAAACATGTTTGGCGGTGACAGTGTTATGATATGGGGTGGAATCATGGGCAGCGGGAAAACGCACCTTGTAGTAGTAAATGGTATTTTAAATACACAGACCTATATTAATTAGATTCTAGCTCCAGAAGTAGTTCCCTTCATTCAGAGACATGCGCAAGGGGTCACCTTGCAACACAACAATGCTCGTCCGCAAACCGCGCGACTTACTCAACACTACCTTCAACGAAATAAAGTTAACGTCCTCCCAGGCCCAGCAAATAGCCCTGATCTCGTCAGATCATTTATGTGGGATTTATTGGGTAGAAGTGTGCACATGCAACATCTATTGACCATTCAGGAGCTACAAAATGCTATCATAGCAGATTGGAATAATCTAGCCCCTAATGTGATAAGACGTTACGTCAACAGCATGCAAAGTAGAATTCGTGCTGTTTTTTCCGATATTAAGCAATTATGGATTGATTTGACGATGAAATGTTAATTTTCCATTCCAATCATAATTTTGTGATTTTCTGAAATGACCCCTTACACCTTTCTCGGCCTATTGTCATTGAAATGCTTATTAAATTTTGACAAGATTATTAACTGTTATCACAAGATATCTAAATTACTTATAAAACAATTTGAAAAAGTAACATTTACAGTGTAGGGAATAACTCATATTGTATACAGTGGATACTTTCTTTATTTTATTTTCATTTTTTTTTTTTTTTTTTTTTTTTTTTTTTTTTTTTTGCTCAGTATACTTATTTGACGTTAATGATACCAAAAGGAAGTTATAATTGAAACTCAGTTTCTAGAAAACTTTTCCACAAAGTTCGGCAAAGAAAATTCAAATTCAGAAAACATTGTAATCCACATGTTGTTGTGGATCATCGCAAACACCTTGAGTCTTGTACTGCGCCACCTAGAGAGTGATGCAAACTTTTCAATTGTGCATTGCACTCTGATTTTACAAGGCAACAATGACACTTTGACGAGTCGTTTCTAAACTATTGTAGAAGAGATAAAGTTCTGAACATTGTCCACGCTGACTATTAGTCAGGGCTCGTGTAAATCATGGCCCTTAGCTTGCTTTCGAATGGACAAAGCTATGTTGAGGTCACAATATATATTTGATAGTAAAATTTATTCATCAATACTACTCCTGTTTATATTATTATGAATTCTCAATTAGAGTGAACCGTTGATCCGTGTTCGTTATACGAAATATTTTTGATAAATATTTGAATCTGTATTCTTTGAATGTACTGCCTCAATCGAAACACCATCGCCATTTGTTAGAAACGGAAGCCCCACAGCTCAGTGATATATACCGAATCGCTTCAATTCTTCGGCCTATCTCCGTTGTCGGTCTAAGTAGGTCTGTTGGAAGAATACGTGTACCTCAAGTGGAATGTCTAGGTTTGGACTGAAACCTGGCCACATCTTTTTCTCTGTCTAGTAAATGCAATATGTTCGTACGAACAGAAATATCAGGGAAGAAGTCACATAATAATTAAACAATTTAATAGAGAAATCATAGAAACGTACAAATCATAACGCTATAAAGTTGCAACAAAATGGAAAAGAGTATACTGTATAAATTTAATATCTTTTAAATTTACACTATAATCGACAAGAGCAACGCCTAACGTGGCATAATACGCACGTCGCTTAGTTTGTAGGAATGAAATTTGAAAGTATTGAAACATTTCCCCTTTGCCAACAATTCTGTGAGATATTATTCAAATCCATGCAATGGGTAAGAGTTATGGATTTACTAAATATTTACCCATCCTATGCATTGTGTCCTTGTCCTTGCAAATATGACATTGGTTCAAGTCATGACACTCCCTCGAGTCCTCGGCAACAATTCTCTGAAATATTTATCAAATCCATGCAAGGGGTAAAAAGTTATAGCCAGGGCAAATATTTATCCATCATTCATATTACCACAACTGTAAAGTATCTTTTTTCCTTAGTAAAATATGCCACGTGCTAGCTCGTAGAATGAAACATATTACTACAACTATAGTGTCGTTTTCCTTAGTAAAATAGGCCCCGTGCTAACTCGTAGAATAAGTCATATTACTACAACTATAAAGTGTCATTTTTCCTTAGTAAAATAGGCCTCAGACTAGCTCGTAGAATGATTCCTATTACTACAACTATAAAGTGTCATTTTTCCTTAGTACAATAGGCCTCAGACTAGCTCGTAGAATGATTCCTATTACTACAACTATAAAGTGTCATTTTTCTTTAGTAAAATAGGCCTCAGACTAGCTCGTAGAATGATTCCTATTACTACAACTATAAAGTGTCAATTTTCTTTAGTAAGATAGGTCTCAGGCTAGCTCGTAGACTGATCCCTATTACTACAATTATAAAGTGTCATTTTTCCTTAGTAAAATAGGCCTCAGACAAGCTCGTATAATGATGCCTATTACTACAATTATAAATTGTCAATTTTTCTTAGTAAAATAGGCCTCAGACTAGCTCGTAGAATGATCCCTATTACTACAATTATAAAGTGTCATTTTTCCTTAGTAAAATAGGCCTCAGACTAGCTCGTAGAATGAGTTCTATTACTACAACTATAAAGTGTAACAACAACCGTCTTTGTACCATACTACACAGTTCGTACTTTATATACACAAGTATTTTACATGAGTATTCCATAACCAATGTATATTTCTTATATTTCTAAGTAGGCTTTCGACAGCTATTCTGTAACAAGTGTGAATGTTAGAATATGGATTTCTGCTTTCTATGATAATAATACATGTATTTCGATATGTATCAAATGGTAATGATAACTCATTTCAATAATGTACACATTTGGGACTTTATTCCTGTTTCGGGCATACATTTTAGAATTTTTGGTACACTTAGTTTTACGTGAACCATTTGGTTTTTCTCTAGCATCCTCCCACTTTCGCATAACATCAGCATAGAATCATGTTACAGAATATCACACAAATCGACAATTCTATTGAATATTTCCTGGATCATACATCGTTAAGCTGTTGTTGTTGTCGTTGTGGTTGTTGCTGTCGTCGTCGTCGTCGTTGTTGTTGTTGTTGTTGTTGTTGTTGTTGTTGTTGTTGTTGTTGTTGTTCCTGCTACTGTTGTTCTTGCTGCTGCTGTTGTTGCAAGTCGATGTAGCTCTCCTGTACACACCTCAGATATGTACTCTTGTGTACAATGTAAAGATGATGAATGGAGTGGTATAAAAGTTGTATAATGTCTTTCTTTTGCGTATGGTCAGTTGATCATGGTGAGAGATGATTTGTGACCAAGCAGTCACCTTTATAAAAGTCACCTTGATATAAAGAAAATGCGGGAGTTCATATCAAGGACAGACAAATCACCTTATTGAAATGCCCTATCGTATGAAGAGGGCGAGGCGTAAACCTTTATAACTGAATATAGTATGTACAAAAATATCTAATTTCTACATTATTTCCCCATCTCTATGTATTTGTTAAACTTGACGAAAGGTTATATATACTATATGTATTTATAGTTACAATAATAAACATATTTAATAGATTGCCCATATACGTATGAGGTTTGACGTGTATATTTTGACAAAATGAGGCTCCTTGAAACATCATGGTACATACACATACACCGTTAAGAATGTATTTTAACATAACGCTTTTTTAAAAAAAGGCATTGTCATACTTTGACATCTCGTTGACAAAAACAAGTTTCAGTGACTGAAATACACAGCAATGCTCATATTTTTACATCTTTGGTTCCAAATCTCAGTTTCATTGATATGGATATCAGTGAATGTATAATATTAAATGCCTAAAACGCCCATATTATGACGTCACAAAGTTCAAGATATGGTTGTGGTTTGCCGATCAAGGCTCTCTTTATCATGACAAATCGTCCTGTCATCATTCGTGGGCAGTCAATAAGTATCAACTCTTTGGGTGTCGGTGGCCCTTTGTAATAATTACAAGTCTGAGTTATGTGTTCTCTGGTATAACCTGTCAGAATGTACATATCATGGAATCTGTCACCTGCAACATAATCCAAAACATAAATACATTCACCCAGTGTTTAAAAATAACAACCCGCTTTACTGAGAGACAGCAAGTAATCATGACAGACACCATGTATGTCCCGATATTTATTATTACCACTGGGTCGATCCCCGCGGGTGTCCTCAGCCCACTTTTTTATTACCTCTGCACTGACTGGAATGTATACATGTACTTCAAATTTGCCGTTGCAAAAATGTTTGGTAAATATTCTAAAACTAAATAGTATCTCCCTCGTGCATAGCTCTGTCCTTTGATGGGTATTTAACAATACTTTAATGTCAATTTGGAAATGAGTAAGCTCTTCAGACATTCATATTTAGATTTTCATAATTTAGGCTTTGAGCACCTAAGAGGAGCCATAAGTTGTCGAAATGTGCATATGGAACACCAAATTAGTACACGAATATATGTTCCGATATTTATTACTCATGACACACACGGACACGGAAGAACCAGATATTAGAAGATGTCATGGAGGAGTAAGCATCTACTGTCGACAGAAAACAACCGCCTCGATCCATTTGTTCAAAATCGGAAATATGAAATAGTTAGAGAATAAATTGATAAGAAACACCTTTAAAAGGAAAAACTTCTACTGAGATAATTTTTCGTTTAAATAAATCGCCAAGAGAAGAGTGTTTCAATTTGAAAAGAAAAATAACGAGATATAATATTCAAATACTGCAGCAAACTAAAATAGATTTATCAAATAGTCAAGTAATTTGTATAAAAGGGTGCATGCTATATTAAAATTTTACATAAAATATCACTAATGGCAAAGGAATCCTGTGAATTTTTCTATATTGACTGCACACTTGAAAAGAAGTTTTGAAGAGTCTAAAATTTATTTTTCTCAAAATGATATTACTAAATCCAAATGTTATAGAAATGGTAACTTTTTCATGAAGTGTAATCACTAAACTCACGGAAGGAATAAATGCCTTTGCATACTCTGAGTTTCTCATTTCACTACCCACACCCGAAATGAAAGTTTGGAATGTACAGACAGTGTCACCGTTAGAGATTGACTTAAGTCAAAGAGACTTATCTATAATTATCATCTCATCTTAAATCTTAGGCTTCATAAAATTCAAATAACAGAACAACCCTAGGCCTATTCAACTTACAATGTTGATTAGCTTTAGCTACTGTTATTCCGATCTTGATTATTTTCTGTGTTTCTCCTAAATCCACAAACCACCATGGCCATGAGTCATCCAAGGCAGTGTGAGTAGCTGTAAGGCATTTGTCATCTACAAACCCTGTGCCGTCCAATGCATGCTCTGCCCTAAGACGTACACTGTTCTTGTCACTGGATTGTTCTGCATATTTGCCTACTAATGAACCTGGAACTGATCAAAAATAAACTTGAGAACATTCTTTACGTGCTGATTTTAAAACTTTATATACAATGATACTTTCTAAACAGTCGCCTTAATAAGTAATTTCGCATATTCATCTAGATTTTTTAATGCTCACTTTCAATGCAAAACACATTTGTGTCAAGGTCACAGCTACATAAATCTCACGTTTATGTTTGTCCTTAGGTGACCTTTACATGCTTGTTTTTCTAAATTTTGATACCTTTTGACTCTTTAGCAACCCAAATGAGATCAAGAGAAAATGGAATGTGAAGATTACAATAAACATTACATATTTATTATTCAAAGAGACAAAATATAGTTAAGTACGTAATACATTGAATTACGTTTGCAGTATAAGACTAAATTAGATAGATTTGCAATAAAATGAGTTCATTAAATTGATGTCCTTTCTGTGTATTTCATGTGTCAATGGATTACTCACCACATTTTCTCGAATTCGATAAGGTTTACATTATCGACTAATAATCCTTAAAATTCAAGGATATGGAAATGTATTTACAGACACCATTTTGTCTATAATTTTCGTCATTACAGTATCAAAATATTGTATTAGTATAAACCTAAAATGCGAAAATGACGTTTTTCGTTAAGTAAGTCATCAAAGTTATCAGAATAAATGCAGTTATAATACTTGTTGTGATTTTTCAAATTCTGATGTCTTCAAATTCTTTTTAATAATAGTCTCGTGATATCGTCACATTTCTCTTCTGTTGGAGTTTCTACTAGTAAATGTGATAGAAGGAGACAGACAAGTTAAGGTATCTTTTATGGTAAGTGAATATAATACGCACGTCACTTGAGCGCTTATTTGTAGGGCTACAGTTCGTCACGAGACCGACAAATTAGTGGCACAAACTGTTACCACCTAACCCATATCACAGAAAACCGTGAAACAGTTAAATACGTAATAATAATTTATATAATAGATTGGTAATAATACGTATTAATAATTCTTAATATACAAAAAAATCATCAACAGGTTAATCAGGTTGAGAGGTCATTGAAACATTAACCCGAACAGTATTATGGAATTAAATCAGATATCAAAAAAGAAAGTGATATCAGTATGATGAAAGATGTGAGTGAAAGCGAGTTACGTTGCCTGATTCGTAGGAGTCGCGAGTAATAGACAGAGGGGACGAGGTGCAGAATCTTTAATAATCCAGACGAAAACACAAAAGAAGATGAGAACAAAAACATTGTGGAAGCCACATTTTATTACAATGCAATCACATTGCCCACTATAGGCGGTAAAATACTAGACAACAGTTGATATGGTTTTACGGAAATGACAAACATTAATTTTTTTAAGATCACTGTGTATTACATCGATAATACTGTGATATGACTCAATCAATATTCTCTCACTGAAATCAGTAAAGTCTTAATTATTAGATAATTGATAATAACTGGAATTAAATATAATATGTCATAATTCATAAATAATTAATGCTCATTAATTTGAATCGAAGTTGTGTATAGAGATTGTTAGAATATCACACTATGCATAATTTGCTTTACTCAATAACGTGATGAAGAAATATACATTTGAAAATATGAATAATTTATAGGTATAAAATGAAATGCAAATACATTACTTAATAGCATCATAATGGGCAAAAATTTGATTTATAAGACATGTTGTGAACTAAAAGTTGAATATTGGGAATTTCTTTTAATTGTACAAAGTTATCAACTCTGCAATACTTTAGTACTGTGATTCACTAGGTGAGCTGTTATAAAATATCTAATGCTGCAGATATAAAAATCAGAAAACAGATATATAAAAACAATATTTAAAAAAAACGTTCATAAATGAAAAGCATTTAAATAATTAATATTAATATTGCATCCAGCAACCCCCCCCCCCCCAACACATTAACACTTTTTATGGATTCCAAATTTTGCGCCGAACAGAAGATAGATTGCACGCATACAACAAATGTACTAATAATATGACACAATATTTTTCAATTGAAATGTGGTACAATATATTAAAGAAAAATTCTCATTGTCGGAAAAAACCAAGTCTTTTGCTTTATATAACTTCATTCCTAGGAAAACAGCCACCTGTGAGTACAAAAACATATATGAAAATATAAAACAAAATATTTGAATATTGATATATGCTGTCCATTTTTCATACTTTCTTAGATAAATTTCAAAGAGACTGTGTATATAAAAAGAAAAAGACATCTTCCATATAAAGTAGGAGTAGCATATACATGTAATAAATGAATTTCAGCAAATCGATAATGCAATTGTGTATCAATGTATCATAGATAATTTTGATATATTCCCCTATAAATTAGGAATGGATCACAAATTACATGCAATTAATTAATTGATATAGCATAAATACCTTATGCAGTAATGGAATGATAAAGAGTCCATTTTTATATTGTAGTACAGTACAATGTAGCTGTTGACCGCAGCAAGTTTTTAGATATGAAAAGAGAAATTTATAGATATAAAAACAAAGATTCAAAACTTGCCAAAATTTACACATGCGTAAAACAAACTAACAATTATCTTTTGTTTAATGTCGGGCTCGACTTGTGCAAATTGAGAAAATATACATGATTCAAGCAAAAGTTAACTAAGGTTTCGATATCATGATAGATGTTGTCAATGTTTCTAGTGGGATTGTTGAATAGGTAAAAGTTCTGTGTCATGATTCCGGCAGATATCTTGCTGTACACGAAAAGTAATCTAGGCGTAAGGTATACATCAAATTGGTATAAATAGCCGGTTCGAATCGTGGACTGGGCATCCATTTCTAAATGCACCTTTGTGTCACGATAATGAAAAGGTAAACAAGTCTGACAAAATATTCTTATTCAATGTCACAGCTTAATAAACAATGCTATTTAAATTAAAAAGGTAATCAGTGTAAAGTTAGATATAGACCTGTCACCGACAAATTACTGTTGTAATAAACTCTATTATTTTATAAGAACTCCGTTTTCAGTCATCTCAGGAAGAGTATCATTTTCATTTAGTGCATAATAATTGTTTCAAATTAAATATCGGAAGAAATCTACGGATATTAAGCAGCATATTGTTCGGAAATTCCAGCCTCATAGGATAATGGGAGTAGAAACAAATCAACAAACCAACATTCATCATTGTATTTGATATGAAATACTCCAGTACTGTACTTGTCTTTTATATTTTTTTCCTTAAAACTCAAAGTTTATATCCGATTTCCAGCGCTTATGCCAATACTTTTATTATAACTTTCATTCATTCATTGGCAATTCTCTTACATGATATCATATAACATTATATTATTTTTATTTCCCAACACGGTTATATTTAGTTTTTATTCATTTCCTACTTTATCTGCGAAAAAAATGCTCTGAAAAGACTTAGCAATATTATTGTTGGCATTATCAATTAATTTTAACACATAGCTTAAATGATTCATTTAAAGACTAGCATATCACATCATTGATCTCTTTTTGCACATACATACGATGCATTAAATCACTTCAAAACATTGCATCTTTAATAGCTTTTCTGGAAACTGTTTGTGACACCATACATCTCGTTCGGTTCACAGCATCATAATCCAGTTCAGTATATGATATCTTAATCCAGTTCAGTGTATGGCATCAATTATCTATTCCAGTGCATGTCATTATTATTCCATTTTATTATATGTCATTCTTAATACAGTGTAGTTTATGACATCAGAAATCCAGTTGGGTATCTGACATCATTAATCTAGTTGAGTATATTGAATCATCAATGCAGATCAGTATAGAAATCCTTTATTTTTTCACTATATGAAATCCTTAATACAGTTCAGCATATGACGCTCTTTATCCAATCCAATACACGGCATTATAGGGCCAGGCTAGTGTGTGGCACATTACGTCCAGACAATTAGTGGCATCATTACTCCATTTCAGTATAAGCAATTGCTTATCCAGTTCACCGTATGATATCTTATAAACAATTTTGTACACGTGTATACCACTATAAATCTATATATGTATGCGTCACTTCTCTTGTTCGGTTCAAGACATGGTTAATCAAGTTGCGTACTTGTATATTTCCAGTGTGACATAATTTAGATGCGTTTAATGCGTAGTATTCGCTTAAGGGATGCCAATTGCCGCATTTGACACGATAATTTGTTTCCATTCTTTATATAAGCATATATCTATTAACAAAATGTTGCAGAAGTTTACACTCTATGAACATCATTATTTGCATAATGATGTGTTCTATCACTCATAGGGATAAGTATTATATATGTCATAGTCACTATACTTCCACAAGTATTTTTTTTTTCTTCCGTGATTTACATAAAGACATAAAAGGAACATGAACGATTATAACAGAGTCTTTATCTATTAAAAAACAAATAAGCTCTTAAATGTTGGGGGAGGGGGAATATTCCACATACACTTGAGAAGAGAAGACGAAACTGAATTGACCATGTGGTAATATCTATTCTGGGAGAAACAAAGATCAGAGGCATTGTACTAACTAACAGGTAAAGGCGTCGCAAAATACACGTTGAAACAGCAGTGACTATGCTGACTTGTACAGAATGATGATTGACATGTTTCTGTACATTACAAAGATGCCTTTGGATTATTTCGTTGAAACTGATATAATCATTTATAGCAATACATTAGATTCGACAGATAATTAATTATTTTGTATGCTCCTGACGGAAACTGTGGAAGTCTGAATTAAATGTAACAGAAACTAATCATCCAAATAACCTAAAGCAGATCCAGAAAGCCATACAAGGAGAAACCTATTCTTCAGAAATTTACAAACCTTTATTACAGTGTGTGTGTTTCATATATATGTGCATAGCAAGCATTGAGAATTGAACTGATATATAATGAAATGAACAAATGTTTACCGCTAGATATATCGCAAGTCCATAAGTATGAACAAATCAATTTTTTCTGTTGGTAAGAAAACATCTTTAATGGTGTATAATGATTTAAATGAATCATTAAAATGTAAAAGCTTTCTGAATAATTAAATTGAGAATTTTGTATTATAAACGGTCTTCGATGGTCGGATATTTGATTAAGTTTGAATTGACGAAAATAAACTTTCTAATTCAAACACGAATATCATATATTCGATATGAAGACTTTGGATCCTTTTAAAAGTAATTATAATTACACATATCTCACAATCTTTAACGTGCAAAACATATCGAAAAAGTATCAGAGTGTTCGCAATCACATAAATGTGTTTACAAAAATTTTCTTTGACAAACGAAACGATTATTCATGTTTGCTCAAATGCAGTATTATAATGAGGGGAGGTATTTGCAAATATTTCATTTACTTACACTGTGTCGATCGAATCGTATAAATCTATAAATTCCTCTACGATACACAAATAATTTTTCTGCATTCTACTAAAATTGCATACAATGTAATCACTAACTGCAGATTTGTATCGGGTTATTTGCGGGAAAGAAAGAGCAATTTCTTTTGAAATGCTTCCCTGAATAAACACCGAAAATCGCCATCTTTGGAAAACTTTTGGATTGGTTGAGTCGACTTTGGATATTTACAATAGCAGACATTTCCAATGGCGAAACCAGGGATCTGACATTACCATAAATCGACTTTCGAGGTTTTTCGACAATGCTTTATATCTATTTTAGTTTAAAAAGTTGATTATGACAGATGAGAAAGATAACAATTGGGTCAAATACAATTCATTTGAAAAATTAATTTCCCAAAACAAATTAAATATGTATGCAATTATAAATAAAGTGAAAATATTGTAATCGTTCTTACGAACTTATACAATAATACACAAATGCTCAAATATTTACGACAACAGCTAATAAATTTTACTTCAGGTATCTGCAAGCACATTTTAATATACATTGTAATTTCTCAAATCACACAACCAATCGCTGAAAAAACTATATCACAGAAAATTAGAACAGAACCGTATATTTAAAAAAAAGCAATTATAACTAATGGAATGATTCATTATTGATCCAAATATTATTTGCTTGGAGGTTTAGAAGACTATATACTGGTATTATTTCGGATTTTTTTCTTGTGAAATGCATGCGAATGTTAAAGGAAGAAGTTTGCGTCTAAATAATTCCAAACCTATTCCCTCAACTACCGGCGGTATCTACCACAATACAAGTTAAAGTGATACAGATGCCATAATAATAGATAAAATGTTAGACTGATTGATTGATTGATTTTTTGTTTAACGTCACACCACCAATATTTTACGTATATGCTGACGGCATCTTCTTGATGCGGGGCATACAAGTTTTGACCTTTGCCACGGACCCACCCGAAGCAGTGAGGAATCTTGCCATGCATACCACGGGACCTCGGTTTTTACTGTTTCATCCGAAAGACAAGACACCGTCATGACCATAGCGGGACTCGAACCCCGGCCTCCCGATCAGGAGACGAGCGCGATACCACTAGGCCACGCCGGCTTGAATAAGATGTAAGAGATTGACCAATGATGAAATATGTTGTGTGAAACCGTTTGCACCTAGCGCCTCTGTCAGATAAACTATCACTGTTTATACAGATTGAGTGGTGTATCGTTGTTGTACATGGAAAGGAATTGAAAAGCGGGCATTCAGAATTTGTCCTTGACATTATGGCTTTATTTCCCATGAATACCAACTATACGAAATAATTGTTTATATTTCATATGAGCCATAAGTAGAAATTCCTCATTGACATTGATAGTACTTTGCTATTAAGTCTGTTTTGTACACGGACAATTTGATAATATATGGCAACCTCAATTTTTCTAATTCTGTGATCAAGTAACATAATCTTATATAGTAACAGATGAACAAACTTTATTACGCATGCGCTACTCATAGAATATGAACATAACCGTCTTCTGTTTATACAGCAAGATTTTTCGCTAATGGAAATATTTAGATATAATACGAAAACATCTTTGTAAGGACAAAACTTTTTCATTGTCTTGATTTCAGAAGCAAATCCAGCACGGATTACCTGTTTTGTATTTTTGTTTTCTTTTTGAACTTTACAATCATTATCTTTTCTTGTGAATATTCTTTTCATATGGAACGTTTTTATGCTTTTTACAAATTATAATATGACGAGAATCAAATTGACAATTGACAATTCTGTGACACTTTAGATGACGCAGAAATATTATACACAGTGGGAAGAAGATTACACCATTTCAATTTTCTCAATACATGCCTGCTAAACATTACTTCTAGCAGAAATTAATTAAGTGCCTTTACAAACTGCGCAATTGCTTAGATTTCAATGTATCTTTAAATAGCGATATTGCAATCAAATTTATCTGCAAAAAGCCATATTGCAAAACAAAAATAAATTATCCGCAAAAATTACTGATATGATATTTTTATGTCCGTACTCACCCCGTTCATAATACGTTAGCATAGGAGAATGACCGGAGGTCTGTGGCACAAACCAATCCAGCAATGAGCAATAGCCCGATTCAAACAGGAACGCCACACACGAAGACGCCAGTGAGCATTCGTTCCCACATCCAAGAACCGTTAAATCAGAAGTTTTAGATAAAACTATGGAGTCATTCGGATAGTCGGTTTGCACTGTTTGCAAGTAAACAAACTCTCTAAACCCTGCATCAATTTCCAAGAATAGGAAACCTGTAAAAAATATGATAATAATAATAATAATAATAATAATAATAATAATAATAATAATAATAATAATAATAATAATGATAATGATAATAATAATAATAATGATGATGATGATGATGATGATGATGATGATGATGATGATGATGATGATGATGATGATGACTCATCCACTCACTGCAACAGCAGAATAATGGACACACATTAAAAAATGTAAAGAAAAAAATCATCTCTATGGAGATCAGTGGTCAACAAGTGTCTCAAGTTGAGAGGTCATAAATACATATAAACACGTTTATTTTTATATATTTTGAGAATTCCAATCATTCGGCCATAAGCATCACTGAAGAGACATAACTTGTCGAAATGCGTATATGGTGCACTAAATTAAAAGGTATATATGTTCTATATTTATTATAACCACTAGGCCGGTGTCACTGCTGGTAGACTGATAGTTCCCGAGGGCATCATAAGTCTACTTTTCAGTGCTTTTGTACTGACATGAAATATATACTTCAAATTTCCAGTCATCAAATTTAGTAAATCACTCTAAAACTAAGGAGTATCTCCTTCATGTATAGCTCTGTCCTTAGATAATTTGGTTTACTTTTCGGTCAGTTTGGCTTCAACATTGCTCTTCAAATTTTTATATATTTTGAGAATTCCAATCATTCGGCCACGAACGTCACTGAAGAGACATAACTTGTCGAAATGTGCATATGGTGCACTAAATTAAAAGGTATATATGTTCTATATTTATTAGTAATCCAGAAAAAAAATTATTAAAAGTGACATCAAAATGAAGAAACAGTCTGGAAGCGAGCTCAGACCCTTTATATGTAGGGGTCCTGACTAACAGTCAAAGGGTACGAGGTTCGGGACCATGTCTTCTCTGGTGGAGATTTCAACAAGGCCCCTCATTTAATCATCACGCCTTGTCAGTCAGCATGCATCGTTTAAATAAAAGTCTGTATAAGGCTGTAGAGGGGCCCAATACAAGACTTATAGTCTTTTTTATGATCTCCGGGTCATATTGTCATAAGAGACAATTAATCAGTAGGAGAAAAACAATTTACCCCTGATGTTCGATGATGAATGAGAAATTCACAAACCTCTATATCAGGTTAACTATAGCCCATGTCTCGTCACGCTTCAACATAGACAAAGTGACTTGACACTTGTTTGTGGATTTCTCAATCATAAAAGGACATTAGAAGTGGACTCTATTAATCAGTGGTAGCCGACACTCATCTGACGCATTGCTCAAATGCCTGTTTATTTGTAATTTCGGGAAAGGGTGGTAGCTGCCCAGGAACAAAATTTTGACTAGCCAATCAGGAGACCCTTACAATCCTCGTGGTAGCTTGTCTCTGGTCAACCAACAGAAAGATGTTTATTTCATCAAGAAACGTGATCTTAAATCACAAATTGTAAAAAGGAAGGGAGACATATATATAAGTCATTTACTAGCGTTCTTTCGTTAAGGGCAAAGTTAATAATATGTCAGATTTATTAAGTATAAATTTTGCGTCATTATAGGAACGAAAGCGAAATATTAAGAAAGCATGCTGTATCGTTTCACGTTTTCAATTGACATTCAAAAAGGAAACATTATTAGCTACATGTATACAGAAGCCTAATTACGTATTACACAAAACTATTACACATAAATATAAGACCATGTATACGTCTTTTAATTTATATCACCATATGCACATTTCTACAGCTTATATCTCTTCAGTGATTTCAAGGCCGAAAATGTTGATATCGAAACTGAAAATATATGAGGAGTAAACTAATAACTAGGATAACCCCTATTAAAAGTCAAAAGCCTATATAAGGACATAATTCTGCATAAGAGAGATACTTTTCTTTTTAGAATATTTAAAATAATCTGCTTGTTTTCATGTAATTGCCGTAATATTTAATGGGTTTATTAATGAAAGACCGACTTTAGGTTGGGGTGGGAGTGTTACTTATTCCTCCTTACAAGAAAATACAAATATTAATGCATCATATTGTAGCGCAAAACGGTAAAAAAGTGGTTGGTAGATTTTATGGGCTATCATGCTTTAGCGCATCTGTAACTCGAGTAGAGGTTCCGACGTGCTTATCTTCCGTTGGAGTTAATGTATTTGATATTAGCGTGGCCATTACTTAGCGCACATGGCGCAGCTCTTATACCGTTAAAATATGAATCCCGCTAAAATAAGCACACGTACAGTATAGGATGGAATAATACTTGACCACGATTATACCAATAATAATGAACCGATTTCTCTTCTATTCGACGTTTACAATTACGTTTTCAACCAATGTTGAACCGTAAGGTTTTAAATAAGGGGAAAATGTCACATTCAAACGTTGAAAATACCTTTCACTTAAAGATATTGATCTCAATAACAATATCATACTTTTTATCAAAGAAAAAAGAGGAGTTTCTGGCTCAGTTATGTGGCAGAATTCACCATGGAGCTTTACTGTACATGAATATAAATAATATACTAGCACATATCAAATATCATTTTTCTTACTTAACATTTCACCATTGAAATACATCATCATGACATCAAATTGCGAAAGATGCAATAGTAATATACTACAAAGAATTCAAATTCAAACCACTGAAATAAATGTGCAGTGATAAGCAGTAGTTTTTCTACAGACTGAGCAAAGAAAATAAGACGTGAAAAGAAGATAGGAACTAACAAAATAGCGGTCTATGATATTATGTTTTAATAGTCTTCCGAAAGCTGGATGTGCAATACATTCATTGATGCAATTTAAGCAGTAAGAAAATGGCTGTGAAAAGCTGAAAGAGGAATTATGAAAAATAATAACATAAAGCACCAAAAAGGAATACCCGTGTGTATCATTGAACAAAATAACATTAATAGATATTCTTTAAAATCAGACACGATATTACAACAACATTCCTATATCAAATATACATATGACTCAATAATAAACAAAATCCATCCCAGATAAGAACAAGAGGTCCAAGTGGGTCTATATCGCTCACCTGGGTACCTAGATTATCAGTCATGCAGGAAGGAAGAAGTTATCCATTTTTTGCATTACTGTGACTAAGTCAACACAAATGTTGAAAATATGTCGAACTTTATTTCAGACCAGAATAAAAAATAACTGTTTGTTGCACATCCACTCAGGTGATTTTGATATTAAGCATTTGCTTTGTCCCTGCAAGATGTGATTCAGGGCAACAAGTTTTTCATTTTCTTTAGGTGGAGCCTTTTGTTGACTGGGTCATGAACAACAATTGCTGCAAATATTGTCCAGATCCAACTTAAAATGGCCTAATTTCATCTGAAAACTTATTTAGATGTGTAAAGAAATGAAAAAAAAATTGACCACAGCTGGATTTGAACCGTTACTCTCCATATTTTAATTACCAAGTGGTATATGTACAATTGTGAAACCTAGTTTTCAGACATGGTGGCATTATCTGTTGACCAATTTGGATGAAATGTACAAAAATGATAGAGGACCTTTAGTACTTCATGTATACCATGTTTCATTAAAATCTTTCATGTGGTATAACAGTAGAACTTAAAAATGTGAAGAACTGTCCCTATACACCCTCATTTGGAAGTCTTAAAAAATCATATAAAAATCAAAAAAATTGACAAAATTCTTTCAAAGTATCATTCCTCACCATAATTATGATAACAAAAGTCCGTAAGAAATCATCATTATCAATTAACTAGGAAATATGACACTTTTCTGCATTGAAATCACAAAGTCCAAACAAATTTCGAAAAAAAATTCTAAAACTTGATTTTGGAAGGGAACCAAAATGACAATATGTCGTCACTCATCCCACTAGATCATTTCTATGCATTCTGTTTCTCTCTGTTTACAGCCAGTATGAAATAGAATATTGTCGAATCAAAGAAGGGTACTCTTTTGTGACCTACTTTTGACCATGGTGGCGCCACCTGTAAAGAGGTCTGGACGAAAACAACAGAATTTGAAGGGGATCATAAGTGAATTATTTCTACCAAGGTTTATCAAATCCTTCTAACAGTTTGGCAGAAAAAGTTGAAAATGTGAAAAATGGCCAACCCCCCCCCCCTTTCTTTTGGAAGTCTTTAAAAATTCATAAAATTGAGATATTGACAGAATTCTTTCACTATAATATTCCTTACCATATTTATGATCAAATAGTCATTAAGAAATCATCAATATCAATTAACTGAAAAACATGAAACTTTTCTGCATTAAAATTACAAAGTCCAGAAACACGTCAAAAAGAGTAAATTTTTGTTTGACGGATCTTAACCCCGAACACAATTTTTGATGACCCATCTTTATAGATTGTTGAAATGCAATTGGTTTCCTCATTTATGCAACGGTTCTGGAGGAGAAGATTTTTGAAGAAGGGTACCGTTTTGGGCACTTTTGGCCCCACCCTGGATCCACCGCTGAGGGAAACTGGATCCGAACACAATTTTAGTAGGAGACATTGAGTACATCATATATACAAAGTTTGATCCAAATCTACAATGCAGTTCCAGAGAAGAAGTCGAAAATGTGAAAAAGTTAACTACGGACGGACGACAACGACGACTGACGGCGCACTATGACTATAGTTCATTTGAGCCTTTGGCTCAGGTAAGCTAAAACCAGATAACGACAAATATATTAAAAATATTGTCATAGAATTAATTGTTTTTATCTTGATCAAGTTACGGACTTAAAGCAGGCAATTATAAATACAAACAATTGATGTATGTACACGGTTTTAGCCATGTCTTCTTGTCACCAAAAAAAAAATCAAATATCAAAATTCTAAGAAAACAACACAACTCCAGCGTAATAATCGAAGGGTTAAGAACTTTAAATGAAAATGTAAAACAGTTACAGAACTAAATTATTGAAAATGCTTAACATATTTAAAGAAAAAAATACTAATCAGAAACTATATGCGTTTCTTAGAAAAAAAACTATATAATTATAAAAATTTCATGTTTGATGTCTTTTAAAATAAACATCAAAACATTTGATATACGTACTTATTAGTGAAATACACATCATGTTATAAACTCCATTTTTTGAAAACAGATGCATTTTCAAAACACTCAGTTTTAGATATATCTGTTGATATAATATCTAAAAGCTCTAACTCAAAAATTCATATGGCTATAACTGTAACAGATCAAAATATATCAGTGCCTTTCAGTTATAAATATTAATGGCATTGGCAACAATGTAGCGTTAGAAATCAATAAAAAGCAAGCGCTTTGCATACATATATCGTTAAATTTTCTTTTAAAAAGCAGCATTTCTTTAATAAAAGTACTTTTCCATCATAATTCTGTTTAACATACACTTCTCCAAAACTTTGCATTCAAATTACTTTTCATTTACATTTTCATTTTAGAAATGTAGAATAGATGGCTTTCAAGAATTACATGAGGCCAATTGTACATCGAACGCTACATTCATGTGTACAATTCCCAAATTAAGTTTTAGCCGATCGGTATGCCTAATGCCACAAACATTAGCATCTTTCCTTTGGGTCAACCTACAAGTAAATGACATTTAAATTCAATAATATTGAATTATAGCAAGTTTATTTCTTGCTTATGTACGTGATAAAAACTTAAGAGGAGATTTAAAAACTAAAGAGAAGACAGAAGACATCTGAGTCCGGCACCAAAAACTGAGAAAAAAATTACGTCAATTATTTCATTTTAATTTATTCCATTATCAAACATTTAATAAATTGACTTGCAGAAGGGTTGTATTCTATGGATTTAATTCTATTTATTGATAGAATAAAATGCAATATAATCCCAATTATTATTTCATTGTTGAACAGAAGAATATGAAAAATATGACATAATTTATTTCTCCGTTTATGGCGCCGGGCCCAGAAATTACAATCAAAATTATTAGTCAAATCCGAATTAAAACAAATATAATGTTAATGGTACTTTGATTATTCTAAACTAAGAGATAATTGGTGAATCTATAACGGGTTTGTCTAAAGTTTTTCAGAGGAAATAAGGACCTGAAGCTCGGCTCCTCTGACTGTTAGTCAAATGGTTGGGATAGGTTTAAATCCAAAATATCATTCACAATTCTGGACATCAAAATGTAATATTTTGCTAATAAATTTTTCTAATAATGTAATAGATTTCTATCAAATTCTTCGTTTCACTAAAATACTTTTTCATATTTCAATAGTATGCACAGTATCAGATACGTTTATATCTTATCGATTGAATGATACAATATTCATTTCTACACTACCGTCTCAAATCTTGTCATTCAAACTAAGTGCAATGCCCGTATTAATGATAGTGTTCCTCTGCAATATGCAAGTACCTATTCGTCTTTTAAACTGAAATAAAATTTGTTTAAATCAACAACCAATGATTAATTCCATCTTCATTGCAGAATAATTAGATTACAGTTCTGTTCGATACATTAATCTTTATTTCGGTTTCCAGAATTTATTAATTTAATTTCTATGTTAATGATGACCATGTCAATATTAACTTTTCTAAAGACCTTACTGTTGGTGTCACTGGTTAACAACGGGTCGCTAGCCTCCTTACAACACGCTGATTTACATGAGTTTTGTTCATGTTTAATTGCGTTTCCTAATTAGTAGAGATATATTCTACAATTTGTGTTTATGAAATATACAACTGGCCACCAAGTTACCCATGCAGGGATATGTTAAAGTACGTCTGAAATCGTCACTGAGGAAGTTCTACGGTCGCTATGGGGATCTTGTACGAAAATATGATGTGCCTCTTTCTAGAATGATTGATATATTCTGGAATGCGACTAAATGACACCGTATGTACAGTTAAGAAACCAAAAATCTTGATTTTGACATGTTTCTTAAGAACTGCTGTGACGGGTGATGCATGCAAACAGGAGACGCTTACTCTCCCCGGGCACCTGGTCTCACCTCGGAATTTTTCAGTATTTTGGGGTTCACAACAGTTTTTTTTAAACTTACACGATTTTGTATCTGTCCTTGGACCTAGAGAATGATTAACGGTTTGGTACTTCTTCGATATTGATATAGAACATCTCAAAAAAGATCTTCTATAATATCACAGAATAAGATTATTTATAATACTTTATCAACGGAATATTTCCACTAATCAGAAAACTGAAAGTATACTGAATCAATATCGAAGAAGTACCAAACCGTTAATCATTTTCAAAGTCCAAGGACAGATACAAAATTGTGTAAGTTTCAAAAATGAACTATTGTGAACCCCGAAATACTGAAAAATTCCGAGGTGAGACCAGGTGCCCGGGGAGAGTAAGCGTCTCCTCTGCATACATCAACCGTCACAGCAGTTCTCAAGAAACATGTCAAAATCAAGAGTTTTGGCTTCTTAATTGTACATACGAAAGTACAAAACTGGTATACAAAGTCATACTTGGTGTTCACTGAACAGGTCATTTAGTCGCATTCCAGAATATTATCAATCATTCTAGAAAGAGGCACATCATATTTTCGTACAAGATTCCCATAGCGACCGTAGAACTTCCTCGGTGAAGATTTCAGACGTTCTTTAACATATCCCTGCATGAGCAACTTAGTGGCCAGTCGTTTGGCCCTTGGAATAAAACCGTCGTATAGAGAACAGGCTCTTGCGTACCTTATAAGTTGAGATATAAAAACTCCATACGCAGGTGAGAACGGGATATTGCTGCAAAGACCGGAAGTGAGTAATTTGGAAGTAAAAATTCTCACGTTTGTCATACAGAGAGGTGTTTAAATGACCATCACTGTCGAAAGTTAAAAATATATCCAGATACGAAGCGGAATTATTGCTCTCGGTTGTCTCTTTTATCTCAAGTTCATGGGGATAGATTTCGTGTATGTAATCCTCAAAGTTAGGATTATTGATTGTGGAGAACATGTTTTGAATAAATTCTGCCTCATACGAATATAAGAAAATGTCAGCAAGAAGACGGGCACAGTTAGTTTCCATGGGAATGCCAATGATTTGCTAAAAAATGTTCCCTCCAAACACCACGAAAATATTGTCTATCAAAAATTGCAGCATTTTGATGATTTGATCTTCGGTATACTTGTGTTCTGCATCAGAGTGTTCTTTTACAAAATATGTACCTTCCCGCCCAATGACAAGATACTTATATCTACGATTTCCATTTTTATGGAAAAAAGAATTTCGAATAATTGTAGCAAATCTGTTTTTGAGCTTTTGATGCGGATTTGTAGTGTAGAGCGTGGAGAAGTCAAAAGATTTGATGCTGAAAATATTATTAAATTTCGGAGATTTTAGATTCTCTAAAAGTTCTTTAGAATTCTTGAGGGTCCACATCTGATTTATTCCGCTTCTGGAGTATGCGGTATCACAGTAAATTTGAAGACCATACTTGGAAGGACCAGCAATGAAACGATGTTTGTAAGGGGTTTTGTGCATTTTTGGAATCCATTAAATATAAGGTAATTCAAGGTCAGAGTTTGTCGTGGTAATTCCAAAAGACTCGAGGACAGATTTGTGGCTTTGAAGTATTTCGGAAATAGATAAATTTGTTTGTGTGTATGTTGGATTTCCAGGTGCAGGCTCCACTTCTTCCTTTTTTTTGACCATGGCCTGGCATATTCCTCGCATGCATCCATAACAGTTTTTGAAATTTTCACGCCAGGTGAACAAATAGGACTCTCTATATTTAGGATCTTTCTTTAGGAGGTCTCGTAATTTCCTGTTATGGACTATATTGAGGTCACCAGTTACAACATGGCCGCATGGAGGGTAAAACATGGAGGGTGAAACATGTATAGGATGGAAGGTCTTTTGGAATGTTATGTGAATCAAGACACTGTAAAACAATTTTATAATTAAATATTTTAGAGGACAAAGAAGATGTATAGCTGCAAGAAATACAAGGCGACTCCTGATGTTTGAAATATGGAGGGATTTTATCCTTTTAACCTATCGTTCAAAATGTTACTCATATTAAGAGCATCAATCCCATTGTTTGCAAATTTCATTTTAAAGAAGGGGCGAATGTTATCACCAATAGGTATAGTTATTTTAATTTCTATAGTGAGTTTTCTCATACAACTCCGTCAGATATCGTTTCCTTCCTTTTGCAATAATTTAAGTACTTAAGGATTCACTTCTTACACAGCGTGAAATATAACCATTGTAACATTTCGTCTCTAGTGTTCGGAAATCTGTTGTTAATCAATAACACTTATAGGTATTATCTAACATTTATTAACAATTTTAACCTGTACAGCCACAGTTGATCTTGATGAATTTCTATTATATAATTTTTAAGCTGAGCAAATTTCATTTTAATATATATGCACAACCTCTGTAATTGACTGAGATAAAGCTTTCAAGACCTATGTATTTTATTTCTGTATAAAGTACATTGATCCGTGACGTCATAACGCCCCATATTTGACCCACTTTTCAACATAAAAAGCGATGTTTGGCAGACTTTTGATTGTTCAGCTTATGACGTCATAATGAAAGGTTCGACATTTCCAATCTTGCGTGACGTCATTAAAGTCGTATTTTGCGCTAAAGTGCTTGACATTCGACGAAAGTATGTCATTCTGGATAAACGTTACGTTGGTTGTCATGGGACACCGGCTGTTTCTTTCAACTTATAATTTCCCTCCGGAATGATTTAATGATGCAGTCATGCATAGCTCTGTCCTTAGATAGATTCTTTGGTTCACTTTTTTGGTCCTTTTGATTCAACACTGCTCTTCAAAGATTTATATATTTTGAGAATTCCAATCATTTGGCCACGAGCATCACTGAAGAAAAAAGAGGAGTTACCGGCTCAGTTATGTGGCAGAAGTCACCATGGAGACATAAGTTGTCGAAATGCGCATATGGTGCACTAAATTATAAGGTATATATGTTCTATATTTATTATAAATAGGAAATGGAAGTTTCCAGTATGATATTTTGGAGTTAAAAGCGCATATATATAGAATAAGTGTCCTATTTTGTGTTTTCATGCAGGAATAAAGTACAATGTCTGATGCATTTATGAGATATATTGCGCGTTATATATCAACCACGGACATGTGGATCATAGAAGCACCAGCACTTAAATAAATATCACAAAAATATTTTAGTGAAATGCATTCGTAGTTATCACTGAAAACGGTCGACTGATATGATAATCGTTACCTATTGGTGTGGGTAACCGGTCTATGGGTCTTATGCATGTATCATATCTTATTCACACACGCGGATTCATATGTCTTATCTATTACAGGTACATGTATTTTTATGTTACTTTTAGAAATAGTTCATGGCTTAACTTAAAACATCAAAACTCTTTTACCTAATTAATAGTTACAATGGTGTTTATCCTTTATATTTAAATTAAAGACAACCTACACGTCAAAACCATATCTAGTAACTTGATTTGTTTGACAGCAACGGAACAAAGCCAATACAGAGAAGCCAAAATGGGCTTATATTGCTCATCCGAGAAACTTAAGCAAAAGAGAAAACAGAAGACATCTGACAAAGCTGTATGACAAAACTCACCAAGGACCTGCACACAAAAAAAAATGATAATAGTAGAATATACACGGAACGACATTACAAAAATATTCGATTGTGATGTGGTTAAGACACCGACTTAGTACGGCCAATTAAAGTAACAAATGTCACTCAATTGGTGTGGTTAACCGGTTTACGGGCTCCCACCTTCCCGGTCACCGCAAAGGAGCACAATCAAAGGACAAACATTTAAAAATTTATAGATAATCCTCTATGTAGAAAGCAAAGGATCAACAGGTTTCTCAAGGAGAGAGGTCATAAAAATTTATTACACACGAAAAATGTATAGAATGATATGATGCTATCAAAAATATGTAAGGAGACATCAACGTAAGTTATCCGTGTTCTGCCCGTCTGTAAGCGAACAATAGGAGTCCCGACTAACAGTCAGAGGGGACGAGGATCAGGATCTTGTCTCCTCTGAAAAGGTTTGGACAAGAACCGTCATAGAATCCCCACCGCGCTGTTAGTCAGCGTGCGTGCAACGCTCAATCAGAAGTCTGCATTGGGTTGTAGAAGGACCCAATACAAGACCTATGGTCTTAGCGATGATCTCGGAGTCATACCGTCGATGTCGAAGGTGTTTAATAATTTTAGAATCAGCCGATATAAAATTATCGGAACCTTTGACCGTCCTTAGTTTGTACACTAGATCACTGTAGAAATTGGGATGTGAAATTCCTATGGATACATATTGTTGAAAAGTAATATTTCCAAATTTAGATAAAATGTCTATAAGATCTATAAAATTTACCAAACGTTTTTCGAAGTTTATGATATCTATAACCCTGAATAAGAAGTTTTAAAGTAATCTGAGAATCTTTTTCGTGAAAATCCAAAACGTTAGTGCATGCTCTAGCAAACCGACCCAATGGGAGGTATCGTCCGTTTGGCGGCGCATGTGTACTATCAGTTAGTAACATCGATTGGAATTAGCAACCTTATGACGTCATTTTTGCGGGCATATGTTTTATTTCCTACATAAATATTAGGACCGCAGTTAATGACGGTATCTCCCACTGACTAATACAAATACCATATGATGGAAGCCTTGGAACATCACCATCCAGATAAGGGAAATTTACAATAGGAAATCCAAAGTCATCACGTTTATCATATACATTGGTATGAATATTGTTGTTAATAATTTTAATATTTAAGTCCAAAAAAGGCGTTTCCTGGTCGGAAGTATTGGCTTTGTTTAACTGAAGTTCAGATGGATAAATGTCAGTGATATAGTTTTCAAACTAGGGTTATCGATAACTAAAATATCATCAAGATATCTAGAGGTGTCATTGAACTTATCAATAAGGTCGAAACGTTCAGAAGTTTGAATAGAATGCATTCTTTCTCATAACAGTATAGAAATAAATCTGCTATAAAGGGAGTGCAGTTAGTGCCCATAGGAATCCCAATAATCTGTTGATAAGGCTTGCCATTAAATTGTACATAAATGTTATCCATCAAAAATGTACATAAATATTATCCATAAAAATGTGATGGCATTACACAACTCAAACGACAAAATTAAGAAGTATTTCTCATATAAATGTATAATTTTTCAGTGTTGTCATTCAGTTGTTAATGTTTAATTACCAATCTGAATTTGTTTTTGCAAAGAAGAAACTACATTGTACTTGGCCAAACCATCGATCCATCCCTATGCTCATCTACCCAATGAATCAACAATAAGTGATATTGCGTTATCAGTCCTGCTAACTTTCATCAAAAACCCTCAACTAATTCTGAAGTAGATGTCAATCGAATCTTAGTATTTTGAGCACTCATCCTGCGTTTTAATATTAAAACAATTGACTACAAATCATTGTTTTACAATTCTTCACGATAATATTTATTTTCCAAAAATCAATGCAATACATTATATGCAGCCTACGAAGATGAAAGAAATCACTGGAAAGTGTGAAAGAACCACCAATTTCGAAAAGAAAAACGTCACTTCAGCACTTTAAATCACCATCAAGAACACTAAAAACATTCTGATGCATGTCGGTTTTCATTTTGTATCCAATCTGAAGGTTTAAAAAGGTCTATGTCTGGTCCTATATCTACGTAGCTGTCAATTTGGTCGAAACTTGTAGTAAGGTTTTTATTTGTACTTGATTCTTATCACGTTTCATCAAAGATTGTTCGATGTGCTAAAGGATCTTCTAATATTTAAGATTTCCGCTTTGACAAGCAGCAAATCATATGTGTAGCTATACATTGGACCCAACTTTGTAAATACCATATGCTCCACAACACTCTTTGTAAGTTCTCTATATACTGTTAAAATCTTTCATTGAATTTCGGTAACTAACAAAATGAGTCTTAAAGAATGCCAATCTAAACTTTTACGGTTTTATGTTAAATATAAGAAAAACAGATCTTAACAGAGGTGTGAAATAATATTTATAATGTAGAATGATAAAAGAATATCTTAATGGCATTTAGTACTACATAACAAGGTCTGTCTTTATACTTACTCCCTCTGGATATTGCCGAGATTTCATAAAACTAAGGTATAACTCGCCACTAGAAATGCAAGGTACATATAAATTTTTCTGGTGTCGCATATGTTTATTCATACATTATATACATTGATATACATGTTTACATGCATGTAGACTGGATTATGAAGTAAATTTTTTTCTAAATTTTATGCTTCATAGTACTTTACTTGCATAGATTTAACCATGCTTCTGCCTATACAATAATTGATTGTAATTCGAAGTGAATTTTATGGTCACTATAATTACTTCATTACCAAAATATGATTTCATTTTCTATTTGCCATATGTGTTTTATAGTGGTATATGTTAGGCCGATTATACTAAGTATGACTTGAACTCCTGTCTTAACTGTGATAACATCGGGTTCATTGCGACATTGACACAACGAAATGCTTATTCTTGCATGGCACCTGATCCATCGCTATGTTTTTCCTTTTTCTTTTTTAATGATCATTATTATTTGTTTTACCTATAATGCCTCAATTATTCTTATGGCATAATATGAAGTAAGTTGTTATTAATATAACATATTAACACTTTGGTGTTTTGTATTTTTAAATGTACGTCCTTTGATTGTTCTGCTGTTACGGTGAGTGGGAAGGTGGGCCCGTAAACCGGTTAACCACACCGTTTGTTTGGCTTTTGTCAAATTAAATGGCCGTCCTAAGTCGGTATCGTATTTGCACTACAATCAAATATTTTTGTAATGGGTTATATGTTCTAGTATATTATTTATATTCATGTATTGTATAGCTCCATGGTGACTTCTGCCACATAACTGAGCCAGTAACTCCTCTTTTTTCTTTATATAGACATCAATTCCGTATTGATTATTGATATATACTAAGATAAAAAGCAAGCATACTATATTGATCTATATCCAATCCATAAATGCATGTTAGATCTTGTTGTCGAAATTCACTATATAAATATAGAGCATATATACCTTAGACCAACGTGATGATTTCTTTCAAAAATTGGAAACACATACTTCATTTGTGATGACGGTCCTTAAGCATTATTTATTACCTGGGGCCAGTTGTTAAGCTATCCAGTGGTTAAAGTTTGAGAGACAATTAATTTGATTTGTGAGATTCCTGTATAGATACCTTAATTACTTTACAATGCTGGTTTCATTTGCTACAAATCAGTACACAGACTTTGACTTAAAGTCTACTAATTTCAAAGATATAGGCAGATGAAATTTGACCATTGGTTAGCTTAAGCATTGGTTATATTTTTGAACAACTGGCTCCTGATTTGTGACGTTAGGTGCAATATGACCCTATCCATGAATATTGATAATGTATGTAATTGTTTTAGTTCATTTCCTTTCTATCAAAATCAATAAAGAAAAAGCAAATCTTAATTTCATTAAAAAAAACACACACACACAGTAACTGGTGCATTTTCACAATGGCACATACAAAAACATGCCATATCAAAATGAGCAAATCTGTGTAATCATTGGTAATCAGATGCGAGGTCATTTACCTGGAAAAGAATGTCCTATATGGCAATTCCCATCATTCATGTTGAGTGAAAGTAACTTTATTAATAAATCATGATTAATGATACGACACAGACATCCAGTATTTTGAAAACTAATCTGATGAATATTGAAATTTAATATCTCTTCAGCGATGCCTCTGGCCGAAACTCTGAAATCCAAAGTATAAGTATAAATATTTGAAGAGCAAACCAATTATTGAATTAACCTTATTCTAAGAACCAAAGAACCAATCTAAGGACAGTGTTTCGCAAGAAGGAGATAATCCTTGGTTTGAAAATAATTTACAATCATTTATCACATTAATTTTTAATTTTAAAACATTGAAATTAATACTTCATACAGTACACTTTAATCTACATTCTTCATTTATTTCAGAAATATATTTCTTCACTTGAATGTATACACCATATTTAGTTTCCAATTCCACAGGGCTCTTAAAAACAGTGACCTTAAGTTACACCATTTGATCAATATATTCCAATTTGAGAATTTACAGTTTTCGCTAATATTGCAGTTGATATTAATTTCAATCTATATTCGTATTTAATGATTGCTGAAAGGACTTTGTACCGTAAATTTCCTTGCAATTCATTATATGTATCTGTCTACATTAATAAACACAATGCACATATACTAGTATGCAAGTCATATATAATTATTTCCTACCCTTCAGTCGTCTCTATTTTTTAGTAAATTAAACTCAGTACAGCTTCACAGCCTTTTTTAATCTTATCATATAAGTAAATAATGTATGTATAACATATCGCCTTCTAATACACAGCATAATTCAGCATGTATGTTTAATTTGCAAAAGCAAACTTAGCTGTAAATGAGTGCCAATGTCGAATTTCATATTTTCCTTTGTTCATTCCATTGATGCATCCCCAGTCAAAATAAAATAATTATTGTATATGCTTATTTAATGTTAACCTCCATTATTAATTTATGTTACTCTTCAGCTAATGATCGTTTTACCCATATAAAATATGAATACAAATATGAATACAAAGCTTCACCTTCGTAATATTTTGGTGGACATTGTTATTCATTTTTCGTCCAAATTTTGTGGAAGAGAAAACTGAAGACATCTGACAAAGCTGTATGACAAAAATCACCGAGGACATGCACACAAAAGGTAAATTCCTGGATCATGATCTAGCAAAACTGGATATCTGAATGAAAATTTGAAATAAATATCTGACATTTAAATATTTGAATAACAATTTTAAATAACGATATAACAAGTGGATGTCTGAATGACAATTTGAAATAAAGATATGACAAGTTGATGTCAGAATGACTATTTGAAATAAAGATCTTACATGTGAATATCTGAATGGCAATTCGAAATAATGATCAGACAAATGGATATTTAAATGACAAGTTGACATAAGAATCTGGCAAGTGGATACTTTTATCTGAATGATAAAAAGGCATATTGATCTGACAAGTCGATATCTAAATGATATTTTTAAATCTAGACCTAAAAAGTAGATATATGAATGATAATTTGACATATTGATCTGATAAATGGATATCCGAATGACATTTTCAAATAAAGATCTGATGAGGGGATATCTGAAGAACATTTTAATAAAGGTCTGACAAGTGTATATCTGAATGACAATTTGATATAAATATGTGACAAATGAATATCTGGATAAAATTTGACATAACATTCTGACAAGTAGATATCTGAGTGACAATTTTAACATGAAGATCTTACAAGAGGACATTTAAATGACAATTCGATATAATGATCTGATAAATGGACATCAAAATAAAGCAACCGTACAGAACATCTGCGAGCTTCAGTTTATTTATGATTGTAGTCATGAAAATCAGCATAAAAACCTTTAAAAGTGGTATCCTGTAGAAAGTATGAATTGTACCAATATTTTCTTTTCAATAGAATCGGGAAAAAATCATCTCCTATATATTGAATATTTCCCTTGTAAAACTATCTGCAACAACGCCTTTTGTGTTAAGTGATGAAAAGCATACGTAGCATAGTTATATGGCAATATTCCAAATCGTTACGATTCTATTTGTTCCTACTTTAATTGTAGTGAAAGTAATTTCTCCATAAAATCACACACTATGGGGAGTCCTAATATTGAGTAATATTAATATTGCACGAAGCAATTTTAATGTGTGGCAGAAAACTTTTGTGCCAGAATAAAAAATATCATTCATTTTACATAACAATTCCCTCATAGCCTATGTCCTGCTCCCAGGCATGACATACTTATTATTCAACTTACGAATGCTTAAGCTCATTTTAATGCAGTTTTACAGTAATGAAGTTACATATGAAGTTTACCGTAGTGAACCAAATACAGAGTCTAAGTCTTACCACGAGGGGATGTCAGGTTATACTATTTACCGCTTTGGGCGCGCTTTTTTCTTCACGTTTTCACACTTTTAAGATTTTTCTATTTTTCTATTCGTACTTCAGTCATTATTTATAATCGGTGTTTTGATACACTAGACCAATTTAATTTGTGTGCGTACGACATATCTCCATTTCTTTTATTTCGTGGAATTTCTCATCTTCTTCTTGACTTCAGTATTTTATATATCTATTTTATGTATCGATTAGTCATTATTGTAATAGATAACAAAATAAACAAAACACGGACTATGCCTAACTTGCGATATACGACCGTCGTCATCCACTTGAAGTAAAGAGGATGCTTCTACATAGGGCAAGAATTACGTAATAACACATTAGTATAAAATAGGCGCCATCCACTTGTTATAAAGAGAATGTGTACTAAGTAGTGCCAATGGCTGCGTCTCTTTATAAAATAGGCGCCACCCACTTGTAATAAAGAGAATGTGTACTAAGTAGTGCCAATGGCTGCGTCTGTTTATGGTGTATAAAATCATTATATCAACAATGCGTTTATTGTGTGGCTTTAACTTTCGGTCTCTGACCTTGAATAACAATGGACATTGCCGTTTGGAATCAAAGAGTATGTGTACCAAGTTTGATATTATTCAACACTTGTAAATTGTTTACAAGGTTTATCAATAATGTCTAGGGTGTGTCCCTTTGACCTTTGATCCTTGGTTTTGAAAAATAAAAGCCTCTTCCTCTCGGCTAGTATCAGAAGTATCTGTATCATTGTGGCAGTTCTAGCCCAAATGATTTGGTATGTATCATGTTTACCAGCGTTATCAAAAATTGTTTAGCAAGTGACCTCGACATTTGAACTTGAAAACAATAAGCATGGTAGGTATGTAATAAAAATTCGATATGTATCTTGTTTTTAAAATTTATCAACAGCTTTAGCATGTGATCATATGATAATGACCTTTGACCCCTAAACTTCAAAACATTGCAGGTGTCTCTTTTCTCAACCAGTAGTATATCTACCAAGTATAATGGTTTTAACCCATTTGGTCTGAAACATGTTTACTCATGTTAACAGTGTGTTACCTTGAACTTTTGACATCTAACCCTGAAGGAAAAAAGGGCATCGTCCTCCTGTCATAAGAAGTATATGTATCAAGTCCAGTGGCGGATTTGCAGCCATTTTTGGTGCAAAATCTGGATTTTTACTAGTAAATATGTGGCCAAAAGAGAGCCCCCCCCCCTCTAAATCCGCCACTGAAGTCCGATATCGTAGTCCAAACGGTTCAGTCTGTAACTTGTTTACAAAGATAATCAATAATGTTTTGTATGTAACCTTGGCCTTTGTTTTCTGACTTTAAAAATAATTTGCGTCGTACCTTTTACATCCAGAATATGAATACATAATTGGATAGTGCTAGTCCAAACGGTAGGGCTGCAGATATGTTAACAAACTTGATCGATACTTCTTCTACATCTTCTTCTCTCGTTCATTTATATATGCATAATTGCATATATTTCAACTTAAAATTTATATAAAATCTAAATCCACTTCACACTTACAAACTCAGTGTACATATGCATGTTTATTCTAAAACATACAACTTATCAATAGAAAGGACACACTAAGTTAAAGTATAGTTTATAACAGTGTGGAGAAGAATAAGAATGCGAAGGAAGAGTACTTCTTCTGACAGGAGGACGAGATAGTTTCTATTTCGAACAATATAAAATAATTATTCTTCTTCAAACTGGCACTTTAATCTTACTCTCTCTCTCTCTCTCTGTGTGTGTGTGTGTGTGTGTGTGTGTGTGTGTGTGTGTGTGTGTGTGTTAAAGACATTCAATATGAAAGTATATCAGACGGAGAACTTTTTTATCATACCTTGTACATGATTCACGCATTACACTAATGCATACATATGAAATATACTCGGAAATATTCTTTATCTTGTAACACTTTAAAAGGGAATCTGCATATAACTACCTCTGAAACTAGTGGTAAATTCATGGACCACAGCTGTGGCTAGAATCTGTTGATTTACTGACAATCATCCCTTGCCTCATTTCTAAAATAAGATTCATGGCAAGTTGAATCAAAAGCTCGAGATATTTCAACAATCGACACGTTCATTTACTGTTATTATACCGTTCTTCGAAAAAGAGTGATTTTTATTGCTTTGCTGCTGTCGGTCGGCCGTTGCCGTTGTTGTTGTTGGAGGAAAATGGTTACAAATCAAGACTGATATAAAATTTTATAATATATTATCTTACATTATATGACAACAGAGAAAACCTCCGTGTTTTAATTAAGAGAGAGAGAGAGAGAGAGAGAGAGAGAGAGAGTCGACGACACATCTGTATAGAGCCTACAATAGAGCGCCTATATGGGGTTCGAAACCGGGCCACCTTGACCTCTTAGCCAGATATGCTACAGACAGCGCTTGTGTTGGATATATGATACCTCACTCAGTTAATTAATATTATTGTGTTCTTTACCGTAAAACATATAATTGAAAACAACATAAACAAAAGAGCTCTAAACACAAATTGTCGGCCACTTTACCATTATCAAGTGAAATACGCGATGTTACCTGTAATAGAATTTAACGTCGTTTATTTCACTTGATGAAGGCCAAGTGGTCGAAAAATTTGTGAAAAGTGTGTTTTTTATTTATCTATACAAAGCCTTCCCCATGGAAGAATTTACTTGCTTGAAAAATATCATAACTAGCAATTAGATATACTTTACTGGATTTTCTATTTATTATTTATTCCTAATTGTTCTATTCCATTACGTGTCACAATAATTGTTGAAGACGATGGCTTCTACGTCTTTGATGTAAAACTGTAAACAAATCTGTAAAAGAAAAATCTTTCATAGTTTCTTTTATGTTTATGTGATAAAACGCGTTTGTTTCCTTTACTTATCATCTTCAAAGCTATGTTAATGTTTCTTGATGTCACTATACAGGTTAAGGTCTGTCCCTGGAGGTTGTTTGAGTTCAATAAATATTACAATAAATACTGCTTTTACACTTAGTAATGGTATTGTTTGTCTAATCGCTCTGAATCTTAATGGGCTCTTTGCTATATTATTAAGCATTGGAAGCAAGTGTATCTGCTATTTGGCCCAAAAATTCACTCACTTAAAACAGGTGACCTTTTTGCACAGTTTGAATTTGCACAAATAAACACAAGAAAGGTGGTTGTTGAAGACAGGTTATTATCTAATATAGGTGGTCTCTAAATCAGGTTCGATTGTATTAAGTCGATGACTTTTCATATACTGCTGAGATATAGATAAAAGGGACACCACAACACAACACAACACCCCCCCCCCCTTTCCTCCCATTTCAGAAAGTGAAGGAAGTGAGTTTGTGACATCTCCACCCCACCCTTTCAGAACAATTACATATAAGTATGAACATTTATCAAAAATTCCAAACAAATACCAGGAAGTATTTATTTTCATAATGAAACCATAGAAAAATGAAAAAAAAAATGCCTGAAAATTGTTTCAGTTTTAGTGTTTATGATTTTCAATGAGACCTGCAAGTTATGTTCCTCTTCTTTTTCATACTTATATACGCCACTGTGTCGTACATGTATTTGGCGTCACAGTCTAATCAGCATTTTTCTTGACATTTTAAAGATTAATCAAGATGTGTTTGTGAAACACTAATGCCGCTGAATTCCAACCAATTATTAAATTTTTGAAAAGTGGGTCATAGGCCACAAGTTGAAAACTTTTTGTTTCAACTTCATAGTAATAACATACGAAATACAAACTTGAATCCTTATACTGTTCGTTATATACATGTACATGTATTTGAATCTACGTATGTTTATGTCTGAACATTTGATTTAAAAAATTGTAATTATATTTATTGTGTTTTTCTTGAGACCATTGTATTCACTCGAAGCCGCTATATCTTAGTGATTGAGGTGTTCGGCAAGTGACAGAAAGGTCCCGTGTTCGACACCCGCCATCTGTGAATTGGTGTTCTATTTATAAAAGATCCCTCACTTCTTCGGATGGCTTCGTTTCAAAGGTATAAATTTCTATGCAACACATCAGCAGATGCCGTCACCATATACGCAAAATAATTGTGGAATGACGTAAAGCAATAATCAATCAATCAATCAATGTATTCACTGGTTTATGAGAGCAAAGAATCTTGAATTTTGAATCTTACCAGTTATGACTTATTTTATTATTATTCTTATTTTATTTTTAGTGGACAGACATATAGGCCAAACTTGTATGTCCCAGAATCTACAATAACTTGGGCTTCAAATCCTTGATTGTTCCTATTGCCTTCCTATTACTTATCAGGTACTGTGTTGTAAGCGTTTTGAACACTTTCCGCAAACAAGGCCAATATTGATAGTGTTCATTGATCATTACAGACGCAATTAAGCCAATACTGAAAATTACCGATACTTTTGAAAAACAAACATGCGATGTGAAGCGATTCCACGACACACACACACAGAAAGAGAGAGAGAGAGAGAGAGAGAGAGAGAGAGAGAGAGAGAGAGAGATTACGTTGTTTATGAAATAATGTTAATGATTATTTGCATTTTTTTTTTTTTTTTTTTTTGTTATTATACTTTTTCTGACAGAAGAAAAAAATATTGATTTTGAAAATTAAGAATAATATTATTGTTGAATTGGCTTCCACCCAGGAAATGTGTCTTGGTCAATTATTTATTGATTTTATCACTACACACACCAGGATTATTTCATCCATATGGTGGCGGCACCTACCTAGCATATCAATAATTTTCATTTATGCATCGGAGCCATATATTAGTTGATTGATTGATTGATTATTGTTTTACGTCACTACACGATTATTTCACGTATATGGTGACGGCATCTGCCTGATGCATTGCATACAAATTTAGACCTTTGCAACGGACCCACCCAAAGCAGTGAGGGATCTTTTAAGAGCTACGCCTACCGTGACACGGGACCTCGATTTTTACCGTCTCATCCGAAAGACAGAACACCGGTGTGCCCAGGGCGGGAGTCGAACCCGGGACTTCTCGATCACGAGCCGAGCACCTTATCCACTAGGCCACACCGGCTTGACCATATATGGGAGAAAACAGAGACAGGAACGGATACACCACAGACCCTGGACAAGGCCAAAGCTATATATTTTTACATTTAGAAAAGCGGCGCTATAGAAAAACGTTTGGTGGATAGAAATTGCATATAAAGTTTCTACACCAATACATATATTTACATGGAGTAGATATTGCTACAAAAATAAGAACATCTTGAAAAAAAAAACCCCAATTTTTCATAACAGTAGGGTTGATAGCTACCATTATGCATTATCCAAAACCATTTTATACGCCTGTCAAGCTTTTTACCTTTACTCCTCATGCCAAGACAAAGGCGACTATTGTTTTTCAAGATCAGATGTCTAAGGTCAAGGTCGTAACACTACTTGGTAGGAAACCCTTGTAGACAGGATACTGCCCAAACCGTTGGGGCTAAGACTGTCATACTTGGTACACTTACTCTTCATGCCAAGACATAGACGCTTATTGTTTTTCAAGGTCAAAGGTCAAGGTCGTAGAACTACTAGGTTAGAATACCTTGTAAGCAGGATACAGAGTGAACATTGCTCTTGTTGCCTTAGTCAGACATCATGCTCATATCCAAAAGTTTCGACCTGACAACTATGATAGTTATGCTGGATAAAATACTGACAATGCCCTTTTTCACAAGATGAATAGATCATTCCTGTATTGTAATTTCTTCAAAATCAATACAAAAACAAGATGTGATTGCTAATCCATGAATGCCCCTGGCAGCAACAAAGTCCAAATGAGGCAAATTTTGCAATGTCCTCTGTCTTGATTACACCCTATCCCGTCGGAGTACGCATGTGAAATACGAAAGCCCTATCTCTCATGAATCAAAAGTTATAACCAATGTTAAAGTTTTTTAAATGTAGACCAAGGTCAAGGTCCGAAGGTCAACAAGAACAAGGCCTAACGTGGCATAATATGCCCGTTGATTAATTTGAAGGGATGAAATTTCAAAATATGGAAACTTTCTCCTTTTGCCAACAATTCTGTGAAATGTTATTCAACTCCGTGCAATGGGTTAAAAGTTATGGACCAGACAAAGACTTGCCCATTATATGCACTGTGACCTTGTCCTTGCAGATATGACCTTGGTTCAAAATCAAGACACACCCTTGGGTCCTGGCCAGCGATTCTGTGAAATATTACTCATCCATACAAGAGGTATAAAGTTATGGCCCAGACAAATACTTACCCATCATGTGCAGTGTGACCTTGACCTTGAAGACTTAACCTTGGTTCAAGGTCATGACACACCCTTGGGTTCTGGACAACAATTATGTGAAATATTATTTAAATCTATGCAAGGTGTAAAAAGTTATGGCTTGGACAAAAATCTAACCTACATAAGCATTGTGACCATGACCTTGCAGATATGACCTTGAAAATAAATAAGGTTTATCCTAGTCATAGGAAATAAATATGCAAAGTTCAAAGTTCCAGCATAATTATTTGGGTCTGTACCTTGTTTACAATTTGCATTCTCAAAATTTTTGCTATTTTTACCCCAAATGTGACCTTGACCTTTATCTTGATATTGAAAACAATAGCGTTTGTCCTAATGCCATAAGAAATAAGTGTACATATACCAAGTTTGAAAGTCCTAGCCTAAACGGTATGATCTGCATTGTGTTAACAAAGTGTGGACAGACCCTCGGACCCATGGACACACAGACCTACAACGCCATACCATATGTCCGTCTACAACGGACATATAAAAATTAGTGTACTGATGGAAAGGCCTTGTTACAAGGAATACGCATGTGAAATATGAAAGCCCTAGCTACTATGTTTCAAAAGTTACAACCAATGTAAATATTTTGAAATGTCGATCAAAGGTCAATGTCACAAGGTCCAAAATTACTGTACAAACAGAAATGTCATGCCACAAGGAATACACATGTGAAATATGAACGCTGTATCTCTTACAGTTGAAAAACTATAACCAATGTTTAAGTTTTTTTGTCACAGACAGACAGACTGGCCAAAACCCAGATGCCTCCATACCTTTGAATGCAGAGTATAATGAGGAAGGAAGAGTACATAGAAAACAATCCAGACACCCTGTGTCAGGTGCCTGAACCAAAATCACACATGTATGCACATCTACAACATATATCCAACAAGCTAAGACTATAAATTGACATGCAGGGTTTTCAATAAAAATTATCTGAAGAGGTGGGTTAGAAATTTGAGCCTTATCAATTTGAGCACTGTATGCGTCAATGTAAGTAGTAAATTTGAGATTAGAAGAAATACGAACCATCAATTTCCGTCATTTGAAGGGGCGGTATTTCGCTGTGTGTTGGCTGTTATTGAAATCTCTGGACGTGGAGGATAGCATACTATAAATGTTCAATGCCATATGGTCAGAACGACGGATGGCAGATATTTGCATGACGTTGACAGATATTAACCATAAAAACTAACAAGATTAACTTGCTGTACATGTAAAACAAGAAATTACACAAAAATTTTATTGTTTCATAAACAAAAGCCTAGTATTTTGAATATACTTTTTATTACAATATCGACAAATAAGTACAAAGTCTAATATGGAGATTCATTAAAACAAACGTATATGTAAAACAAAATATTAGGTAAATATAGCCCTCTAGAAATAATAAGACAGAGGACACAAAAAAGTCATATTAGACTTTAATTATGAAACTGTAGTCTATAATTCAGACTTTGGGCCACTTAATTCTTAAAAATTGATTTCCCCTCAATTTGGAACAGGAAATACATGTACTCTATTGTATTCCTGACTAAGGTCACTAAAATTCTTTTGATCAGTTTCAAATTCAACCTTTGTTAAATGATTATCAACTCTCACAATTTAAACACTTAAGATTATAACAATCACCATCATTGTTCATCAATTTTTGGTTTATGACAAGAATACCATTCTCTAAAATGTAATGGCACCAAAAGCTACCAAGCTATTATAAAGAAAAACCAAGCTTTCTACAGCATTTTCGTGAAACCAGACAGTGTAAAACTGGTTTTTTGTCTGTGTTTTCTTTAAGATGTCAAAAGAAAAGTGTGATGAAATTGATACAAGATATATAATCATAGTTTAAATTTGCCAGGTAATGCGATATAAAACTTTGTCAAAACAACCTATGTACAAAGATAAACATAGAGAAAATAAATAGACATGATCTTTGTATTTCATTACAGCAAATATGAACTAAGAGATGATTTAAACTTTTTGATTTAAATACTATAGTCCATAAATGAAACTGAGACAAGTTTTTCTAAATACAAATCTCCATATCTCTAAAAATAAAAAGGAGTAAAAACATATTTACTAATGCATTAAATATACTTGCATATACAGTGAATGAAAAACATGTTAAACTGAAAAAGTCTAACATAATTATTGCACATAATGTGGACAAAAACATGCTGCTACAAAATAGTAGATTCTGACTGAAGAGAAACTGTTAGAGTGCTGGTGTAAAATAAACAAAAAAAAAGCCACAATGTCAGCCTGCTATCTTTTTATGCTAAGGTATAATATATGTAGTATATAGAATGTGACAAAACACAAAAAAAAGTATTGGATTACTTACAATGAAGAAAAGACAATGTTGTGAAAATTTAAAGCTGAAGTGAGTATTAAAAATGTATTTTAAATAATAATGTAGTAACATAAAGCATTGTTCTTTGTTCGCGGTCAAGTAGTATAATCTTTCATGAAATATATTTTATATTCATGGAAGTACATACAATCTATGACTAATCAAGATTTGTACCGTAATAAGAAATATGTCTGTGGTATACGTGTAGTTGCCATTACAATCAAAAAGACTGATGAGTACCGAAGCATCTTCTTATTTGCGTAGAATAAATATTTGAAAACAATGAGGGCACTGATTATACATGTAGTACTCGGCTCAGTTTGTGTTCTTTACAAATTATACTAGCTAGAAAATTCATTGTTGAGCAAACAGCTGATCATCAGTAGTTTTCATAAATCATAATTTTCTGACAAAAAGATAGTACTGTCACAAATACAAAACTATGGATAATAGTAGACAACGATTAGTCTTGCACGCTGTCCCATTCTAAATCCATCCTCTTTAAAGTTGCTACCTATAAATAAAAGATAGACCATAAATATCATGAACATTATTACAAAAGACATTATGTCTTACTTAACAAATGTCAAAAAATAATTTACTATTGTGTAAATCGGCAAATGTGAAATTATGATTGGCTGTCCTTTTTTTTCCTATACTCTATAAAATGTTAAAACAAGGTATTCTTGTCTTGAATTAAATCATAAGGATTATTTTTAACAATTTTGCATATTGTTTCTCAAATTGCAAAATTGTGAAAGATAATCCTAAAATAATTTGAAAAAAAAAAATATGTCTTCAATTGTCTTCATGATATTTTCTAATAAAATGTATCTTTATGTTTCTTGCTGGTACTTTCCATTTTATACAACTCTCATATCAAATAAAGCAAATAGTAAACAAGCAGAAAACAATACATTGATTGATTGATTGATTACTGTTTTAAGTCAAGTGCTCCACGATTATTTCACGTACTAGTATATGGTGACGGCATCTGCCTGATGCATTGCATACAAATTTAGACCTTTGCAAGGGACCCATCTGAAGCAGTGAGGGATCTTTTATGTGCCACACCTACCATGACATGGAACCTCGGATTTTACTGTCTCATCCAAAAGACAGAACACTGGTGTGCCCAGGGTGAGAGTTGACCTCAGGACCTCTCGATCACGAGCCCAGCACCTTATCCAGTAGGCCACACCAGCTTGAAGAACAATACATGAATAGAAAGTACACATGGTACATCCACTAATTTCTCCTGTTAAAGCTGTTGCGAAATATGCCAATGAGGAGGAGCTAGCAATATTATAGTGATCTCATAATTGCTGTACAACATTTGCTGAGTACATGTATATAAAAAGTAACTTTTACATAATACACATATACAGGTAAACTTCAATATTTCGACATTGGATATCTCTACAACCTGGTTTATTTGACATCAGTCGTTGGTCCCAACATTTTTCTTTAATAATCTAATCAAATTTAGCCCAGACATCTCGACATGCCATAAGTTGACTAGCATGCTTATCTAGACTTCATTTTCCAGTCCCCTTATCAAAATTTATCTGGTTTAACTCGACATTGGCTTCCTTTTAACGAATTATAACTGTAATCTAGCCTTATTGATAAATTGATCATTACGCAACATGCATAATTACTTGACTGTATCATAAGTGTGTAAGCTGTCAAAACTTTTTTTACCTAAATGATAAAACTGAATGATAATTGCAGATAACAATCGATTAAATGTTCATTCTAGGACGAAATCGGTGATTCATGTAATTACAAGAATATCGGCACACTTCAAATAACTGTATCTATCATGAAAACATTTAAAGGGCATTCATTCTCATTCTGTCATCAAATCTGTTAATACTATGTCAGAGACAGGTTTTCCTACCCTCTCATTTTCGGGAAATCCCCGCTCCGACGGTTGGCTAAACTCAAATGGTCAGGTACGAAGTAAACTCAAGTTCGCTCTATCGAGACGAAATATCTTGATGATTGTGAAATGAAACACTGATTGTAAATTTATTATCATACGTGAATAATACAAATCACTAACAATTATTTGCTGGGCTTACATCTTGTTATTGCTATGATATTAGGGGGCTAAATTTATATTCTATCCAGCGATAATCAAAAACAACTTCGACACAAATCATTTCTCAAATTTACTCTCAGGTTGGATATCTCGACCTACCAATATCTCGACATATTTTTCTTGGTCCCTATGATGTCGAGATATCGAAGTTTGACTACATATATCACAGCGTTCAAACTCAAGAATCAGCTTAGAGAATTGTTAACAGTACTAATTTTAAACAAGAAACACCATATTTAGATGTACAAATATACATGTAGATGGTTTTCAGTGACAATAATTTAGTTGGGGTAACCTCCCGTTGACAGAAATGCTTGGGGTCATGCAGGAGTCTCTGCCTCATATCCATACTAGTTCTACGTAATTATTTTGAGAAATCTGATAATATTTAAACGTCTTCCGAAAAAAAAAATTTGCAAAACTTTCTTTACAATGTTTAATATCCCAAAACTTGCAAAAAAAACAACATCCAAAATTTGGAAAAAAAAGTTTGACATAGTTTTGTTAATTTATGAACAAATTCAGCCATATACCTCAAAGAGGGCAGACAACTTGTCACGAGGGAAGAAACTCCAATGACATTTTGCGTCAATGAAATTTATCTATAATGCCTTACCCATTTAAAGTATAGCGCATGACTTTTGGTCCCTGAATGGATTGTCCGACTGATTAACACCCACAACAAGGGCATCTTCATTCGCATGTTGAGTGGTATACTTCAAGATTCTGAAAGATATAACAGGAAAAACCAACATCATCACAAGTTACAAACACTGATATATATGTAATGATGCATCAAAAGGTGAAATGTATCAACATCTTGCCGACAATTTTTGTATGCAATATTACATGTGTACTTATGTAAGCCAATCAATAATCTATATTAGATATACATAGCATGTTTCAGATTGTCATCTCATACGCTTATTATTGAAAATGGACGATTTAGAAACGAAATAAGATCTAACTGATTGTGTAAATTATGTAATTTAAATGATATTGAAGACGAATTTCATTTTATACTCACTTGTCCATTTTATCATGATTTAAGACAATTGTATATCAAGCCATACTATTATAGAAAACCCAGTGTATTTAAATTAGTTCAATTGCTTAGTGTTAATAATGTAAATGAATTACAGAAGTTGGGTAAATACTTGTATATATATATATCATGTAAAAGAAGAAATGATAACATATAATTGCACTAAGATATCTGTTCACTCTCATTCTATATTATGTTCCGTTCACCTTGTACATATTGTATATATTGTATATATTGTAATATCATGTAACTGATGTGTCATTTGACATAAGGAATAAAGAAATGATGTATATATACACATATCTATACTAAACAAAGTGAACGATATCGTGAACATGTAATGTATTATGAATACTACTACTACTGATAGCACTCCCCTCTTGTGATGATACATATCACAATACACCGTCACAACCAACAATACAATATTTTCTGTTGAATTCATTTCAATAAAACCTTTTCACTGAAAAAGGATGGATACATAATGTTCGGTTTTTAACAAAATCAATAATTTTTTATAAATCTCACACATCTTAAGTATCAGAACAATGTATTGATATTCAATTGAAAATGAAATTCCCATTTCAAAATTAAACAAAAATTTTCTGGATTTGCTTGTAAAAGAGTTATCTTCCTTTAATACCATTACAAAAGGAAATCTGTGTCTGCTTTGTTGATAGATGATAGTGTCTATAATTATTGTTCTGTAGTTTAAAACAGCTGAAATTACAATGAACTGCAAAAATGATATATCCTTCATTTTCATCAAAATAAGGGACATTTCAAGGGCATTTTGGTATTTCCATAGGCATTTCAGTAAATCTGTGGCATTTCAGAAATAGATTACCGTATTTACTCGAATATAATACGCACCCGAGTATAATACGCACCCCCCAAAATGACCTCGAAAATCACGAAAAAACGTCTAACTCCGTGTATAATACGCAGGGGGAAAATCCAAAACAAGATGTAAATTTCGTGTTGAAACAGCAAGACCGCGAGCTGAATTTGCTTTGCCGTATACCTTTTACAGTGTAATCGCGTAACGTGTATTATTATCAAAAGCGGCATAGAACGACCAGCCTTTATTCATCGTGTGATATCAACGCTTTTCTCTCTTTCATTTCATTTACAATCAAACTCCCATAGACTTAAAATGTTTTAACTAGTACCCTCGTCCCAAACGATCGCTTCATTATTTTTCTCTCGTTAGAATGAACGTGCGTGTCTACTATACTATCAGGGACTTTACGCGGAGATCGCAAATGTTTCTGAAGACAAAATATTTATATATAAAACTAATGAATAAATGTTATCCAAACTGTCGATGCTCGTGCCGTTACGGTCAAGTAGTTTCACCTGTTGCGTAACTATCGATTAACCAAATTAAGGATAAATCATTATATCACCCGTACAATTTGCTAATCAGAAACCATTGCTAAATAACACGGCACAAGTATTCTGCCACATTGTAGACTTTACTCCTTATATTGCCTTGGGCATTTACTACGGGAAGCAGACAGTATACAGACAATAGATATATCTCGCGCCTCGTGGGTTTGATCGACGGCTTTAGATACTTTAACGGACACACGCACCCCTCTAAATCCGCCAATGAAGCTTAAAAGCGTGGAAAAAAGTTCCAGATTTCTAACCCTATGTATAATACGCAGTGAGAAAATGAGGGGTAAAATTGGCGAAAAAAAGTGCGTATTATATTCGAGTAAATACGGTAGGTCATTTTCCAACTTCAAATACTGTAAGGAACCTAATGCTGCACAAACTACTTTTTGTCAGAATTTCCATTTAGGCATTACGACGTTAATGACTGGTTGGGGACATCACAAACATATGACATAAATCTGAGCAAAAAACTTCAGATGTCCAGTATTGCCCCTTAGGCCTTGCATCACAAAAAATTTGAAAAAGGTCTATTTGGACTTGGAGTTAACTTAAGACTACACTTGAGTACCTAGATGATCAGTCATGCAGAAAGGAAGAAGTCATTTATTTTTGCATTACTGTGACTACCGGTACATGTAAGTCAACACAAATGTTGAAAATATGTCAGATTTTATTTCAGACCAGAATAAAAAACAACAACACTTTCATGCACATTCATTATGGTGATTTTATGATGATGGGATGAGATGATATTAAGCATTTGCTTTGTCTCTGAAAGATGTGATTCAGGGCAACAAGTTAGTCATTTTCTTTAGGTGGGGCCTTTTGTTGACTGATTTCAAGTCCGGATCATGAACAACAATTGTTCAAATATTGTTCAGATCCAACTTAAAATGGCCTAATTTCATATGTTGAGTGTTGTGAAACATCTAAAAACTTATTTAGAAGTGTAAAGATATAAAAAAATTTTGAACACAGCTAGATTTGAACCCGCTACTCTCCATATTTTAATTACCAAGTGGTATATGTACCATTGTGAGACCTATTTTCTGGCCATGGTGGAACCACCTGTTGACCAATATGGATGAAATGCACAAAATTGATAGAGGACCTATAGTATCGGTACTTCATGTTTACCATGTTTCATCAAAATCTTTTATGCAGTATAACAGCAGAAGTTAAAAATGTGAAGAAATGTCCCTATACACCCTCATTTGGAAGTCTTACAAATTCATAGAAAATCCAAAAATTGAGACATTGACAAAATTCTTTCAAAATAACATTCCTTACCATAATTATGATCACTATAATCCCTAATATGACACTTTTCTCCATTGAAATCACCAAGTCCAAAAACAATGTTGAAAAAACTTCAAAAAATTTCATTTCCGAAGGGAACCAAAATGACAATACTTCTTCACTCATCCCTCTAGATCATATCTATGCATTCTCTTTGTTTCTGTATACAGCCAGTATGAAAAAGAAGATTGTCAATGGAGGGTACTCTTTTGTGACCTACTTTTGACTGTGTTGGCACTAGCTGTAAAGAGGTCTGTACGAAAACAACAGAATTCTTTTTTGGAAGTTTTAAAAACCTCATACAAAATCCAAAAATTCAGATAATGACAAAATTCTTTCACAATAATATTCCTTACCATAATTATGATCAAAATAGTCCACAAGAAATCATCATTATCAATTCACTCAATCACTGAAAAACATGACACTTTTATGCATTGAAATTACTATATGTAGGTCCAAAAAAATGTCGAAAAAAATTAAAAAATTTGACTTTGGAACAGAACCAAAACTAACAACACTTCCTCACATATCCCTCTAGATCATTCCTATGCATTCACTTTGTCTCTGTATGCACCTGGTCTGCAGAAGAAGTCTGTCAAAGTAGGACACCCTCTGTGACCTACTTTTGTCTGTGATAGAGCCACCTATTGATGGATTGGGACAAAAAAGAACACCACTTGTTGGGGACCAAGAGTACTTTATTCCTATCAAGTTTCATAGAAATCTGTTCAGCAGTTCTTGAGAAGAATCCGAAAATTAGAAAAGTTTACGATGGACGGTGCTCTATAAATATAGTTCACTTGAGCCTTTGGTTCAGGTGAACTGAAAAAAACCCTGAAAGTTTACATAATATAAAAGATTATATCATAGATAAAAATTTGCTTCGGCAGAGATATATTTGAGTTTTTAAAGACTTCCAAAAAACAACAGAGGTCAAACGCCTACTATGTCAACGCCAGAAAGCTTTCAAGAAAGCACAGCACACAAAGAACCTTAAGGACCAGGCCCGATATTGACAACTCAAAGCAGCAGCAGCACAGAGGGAAATGAGGATAGCTCATGATGAGTTCATAGACCAAACAGTATGTGGAGAGATGCAGAACAACAGCAAGAAATTCTAATCATACCTGAATAGACAGTATTGCCCCCACTTTAGACCAGGGAGGCCAAGTTGACATTGTTCTGCTAGACTTCGCGAAAGCATTTGATAAAGTGCAACATCAGAGATTGCTACACAAGCTGCAGTACTATTACTACTATGGTGTACGAGACAACACTCTGCTATGGATTAAGGACTTCCTAAACAACAGACAACAACAAGTCCTTCTAGACGGCCATGCCTCATCTAGTGCAGATGTCCTATCTGGAGTACCACAGGGAACAGTACTTGGCCCGCTGCTCTTCCTCACATTCATCAATGACCTCCCAGAGGTCACCAAGTCAGAAACCAGGTTGTTCGCAAATGATTGTTTACTGTACCACCCGATCAACAACACAGCGGACAGCAACACCTTACAGCACTTGAGAAATGGGAAGAAGATGGCAGATGGCAGATGTCTTTCCATCCGGAATAGTGTGTGGTCATACAGGTCTCATCAAAGCGGAAAACAATCAGTGCAGACTACAGACTACACAGCCATAAGTTAGAAGTAGTGGACTCAAGCAAGTACCTGGGAGTTACAATCAGCAGCAACATGAAGTGGAACAAGCACATTGATATCATCACAGCAAAAGCCAATAGGACTCTCAGCTTCCCAAAGCGAAATCTCAGAGGTTGCAGAACATCAGCAGGGGTCAGAACCTACGAAGCCATTGTACGTCCAACGCTTGAGTACGCTGCCTCCATATGGGACCCTCACACTGGCAAACAGATTAACCAGACAGAGAAAGTCCAAAGTAGAGCGGCACGATTCACTTCAAGTTCAAGGAACTACTAGGATAGGAAAGCAGGCAGAATCGCCAACATGGTCAACTCCCTGGGATAGGAACCACTACAGATCAGACAAGATCCAGCACAATCTACATGTAGTGGCCATTCCAGCAGAACAATACCTAATCCAGACAGACACCAGGACATGGGGACAACATACCTTTCGCATCCTAACAACGAAAAAGGATGTGTACCACTTCTCCTTCTTCCCACATACCATCAGGGATTGGAACAGACTTCCATCAGCAATGACATCAGCATGTTCCTTGGAGGACTACCGGACTGTAATGGGCAACATACCACCTGCCCACTTCAGCTTAGGACGAGGATCAAAGATTTTGATTTTTTAACTGTATCATATTACCCTGTGAGGCTTTTATCTTGACTGCCACATGAAGTATAATGCTCAACTTTTGAGTACACTTCATATTGGAAAAAGAAGAAGAAAATATGCAAGCATTCAGGCGTTGATTGACCACTTTCATGTTGCTATTGTGATATATTATGTTCTCTACATTCATAGATTATCGTATACTTGTATAATAAATATTTAGTGATAATAAATGTGTTTTTCATTAGGAAATACTCCCAACAACCAGTGATTCAATAACAGGTCTTTTCAACATTAGGTCAATTGTTATTGATGCCTCTCTTGACCTGTGCATAAACATTTTTGAAATTATACATTATTCTTTATTATCATTATTTCAATAAAGAAAAACAAAAATACATCCAATTATTTGCGCATAGACAATGAATTCACTTCAAAATATACATCAGGTCAATATCAGGTCATTAGACCATCAGGTTTCAGGTCATTAGACCTTCCCTATCACACCAGAACTCTGTGAAATATTTATATTTGTTCAGGTTTACCAAATACCAGAAATGTATATTGATTGCGTTATTGAATTTCGATTTAATAACATGCACAAGACAAGTGCCAAAACAGAATTCAGAAATAGAATTGAAACTGAAAAACTCACTCGGTAATTGCTTCCGATACTGGAATTCTTTGTACATTAGCCTCCTGTCGAAGTTGAATCAATTGCTTCTGCAAGCTTTGGACCTGGCTCGACATATCTACTGTGCTGATAAATAAATATAAGAAGAGATATGTTCCCTTTCCCTGCCTATCTCAGTATCTTTATCAATGAAGTCTAATAATGGCCACTTCTCGCCAAGATCGATGATCCCGTGAGATTTACGAGGAAAAATGGCGGCGTCCATGTTAACCTGTAGGAAGAAAAATAATATATAAATTTTGTGGTGTTAATCATACCCATCAGTTTTCAATGTGCAGCTTCGCAGTAGTAACCAGTAAACAATATGGAAACAGTCTGAAGTAATATTAAGATCTATTTTTGTTAAAAATAGCTTGAATTTCGGGTAACCCGAATTACCGGAACGGCGGGCAATTACCGGAACGGCCATGGAATTACCGAAACGGCCCCGAAACGGCCTTTATATTTTAATGATTTGGATTTTTTTTGTTCATATGATATAATTGAATTCATTTTATTAATAAAAAATACAAAATATATAACTTCTGATGGCTATTACCAGGGTCCTAGATATCAGAAAGGGGGAAAGGCTATGGAATTGCCGAAACGGCCCCGAAACGGCCTTTATATTTTAATGATTTGGATTTTTTTTGTTCATATGATATAATTGAAGTCATTTTATTAACAAAAAATACAAAATATATAACTTTTGATGGCTATTACCAGGGTCCTAGATATCAGAAAGGGGGAAAGGCTATGGAATTGCCGAAACGGCCTTTATATTTTATTGATATGGTATTTTTTTTTGTTCATTTGATATAACTGAAGTCATTTATTGATAAAAGATACAAAATATATAACTTTTGATGGTTGTTATCAGGATGGAAGATAGAGAGTAGGAACGGCTATGAAATTGCCGTTCAGGTCCAGAAATGGCCTTTATACTTTAAAGCACTGGTGCTCGTTTTCATATAAAAAAATTTCTACCCCTGTATGTCTACGTTTCGCACTATAAAAGAAGAACGGAGACGTACAGCTGCGGAAATGTTATTTATATGAAAACGAGCACATGTGTTTTAAAGCTTAATATAATTATTATTTTCTTTTATTTTTTTTCAAATGATATTTGAGTCCACTTCATACTGGTATGAAGAGATGCTTATTCAATCGAGGCCAATTAAACAAGAAAGAAATGTGTCATTGTAACATAATTTATGATACATATAGTTACTATTGCAAATAAATATAACAAAGGCTCTTTTATCGACCAAGGAATATATAACATATAGAATAAATAAATAAAGAAACAAAGAAATTGCCACAATGCATTATTAGAATATACATGCATAAATCATAGGGTTCAGGGTTCTTGGTTTATAATATTCCTCCTGACAAGCATTACATTATACAATTATACATGCATCATCATGTTGTACACTAAACACATGTATGATGTAGCAAAATGATATGTAACCTAATATTCCCCATGACAATTATACATACATCATGTTGTAATATAGAACACTGGTATCACACAGACACACACCTATCCACACACACTACACAGCAACCCCCATACAAACCCTGATATAAATGAAGTATAATGGAACCTAGCAACTCGACAGGGAGATACAGCACACAACTGTGTCAACAGTTGTGGCCTTCTAGGCCCATATACTACATTAATATATCAGTCTAGGTCTTCTGTTTCTTTAATGTCGTGGTTCTTTCATTAATTTTTCGTTTTCTTTGTCCAATTTTTTTACCATGTGTCCTTGGTGCTACTACTTTAGTCTGTCCGTTAGTCGATGTCACAGTCCTATTGTCTTTGGGACAAAATGTTCTAAACCTAGAAAACAGTCTTCGGCGTTCGTCTGTTGTTTTTGCTGTCCAAACAGTCCTACTTACAAGAAAATGTTGGTAGTCGTCGGCTAGGCGATACTGCCCGTTTCCCACTAAAGCCCGTCTCAAATCCTTGTACTGGGTCTCTATCAAGTCCGAAATACATGTCACAAGGTCAAGAAGTGGCTGTGATTTCCAGTTCACGGACTGTTTTAACACGTGATTAACCGACTCACAATTGTTATTAGTCCACTGTCTGTCCAACCGTCCAGCAGTCATGGGCTGATTTACTTTACACTTAATGTTAGTCTTCAGTCGTTGGGTAAAGTATTTCAGGAATTTGTCAGAGATATCTTTCAGGTCGCTTTCAATGTCAGCAGTGTATTCGTCAAAACATATACTGTCATCGGCATTGACAAGTCCGTCATTTCCAAACAACAACCGTTCGCGGTCATATTTGTCAACTTTGTCATCTACAAGCTTCTGTTTAGCATTCTGGTATAGATGTCGTGTACATAGTACGTGCGTCGCGTCAGGAAAAGCCCTAGTGATTGCATTAATGAGAGCACTTTCCTCGTCCGTCCCAATAACTAAAGAGCTTGTGTCGATGTCAGTCAGTTTAGTACGGAGATGGTTGAAGAAGTTACTATAACTTTCAAAGTCGCTGTTGTCATGTATATAGACTGGTCCAATGAATAAGGGTGGTTGATCAGTCGAGTCCCTAACAACAGAAATCTGTTTGTAGCAGGTCACCGTCACGTGCATGTCGCTTAAGTTGAAAGTTTTGTCAACCCCTAAAAGGCTTTTGCCGGAACAACACAATTGTTTTATGTCAAGCAGTTGGTCATTTGTATACAGTATGACACATGGTGCCTTCCCTTGGTCTCTAATTACTGATCTTACAATAGTATCCTTTTCTGTTACCAGATTGTCCAGTTCGTTGATATGGTCCGCAATATTCCGTCTGTATACAGTACGTCCCGTCTGTTGTTTCAAGTCAGACTTTTTGTCGTTTCGTTTTTTGTCGTACACTTGTTTGAGACTAGAAGGTCCAGAAAGTTCGTCGTGTTTCAATGTCAATTTATTGTACACGTGTTGTGGCTTTGTCGTCTTCAGCATGTCTCTCATCTCTGTCATAACATGGTCTGCCGTACGTACGTACTCTGTCCTTCGTCTCGAGTTCCCATGTGGTGCAAGTCCAGGAAAGTCACCTAAATATTCTACAAGGGCTACGTTGTCATTTACCCCTAAACCTAACCACGATACCCGTTTCTTGTATTTCTTGTCAATTTTAAGGCTGACGTAATACCGATGTAGTTCAATTATGTCCGAGTCGTCCGGTTGTGGAGACAATTGTTCGTAAATTCTTTTGCCTTTGTTTTTCCGGTTTTTTTTTTTTGTTTTTTCTTTTTAAGTTAAAGAACTTTCACAGCAAAGAAAATCCGCCGAAGTCTAAAAAAGTACTTCGACATTCCAGTTGTGGAAGTGGCGTCGGTTGATGGAGAGGTTTGTAGATGTACGAGGTCGCCGTCGTAGTCTCTCGGGAATTTTATGTCCTTGTACTCCACCAGATACTGACCAAGAGCCGCCTTCAAAAGTTTGTTGGTTTTCTTTCGTATGCGATCGAAGGTATATTTTGTTAGATCTTTATCAGGGGAACGAGAGAAGTCTCCTCTGGTAATTATTTCAGAGACATAGACATGTCTGACTCCGGCACAGAGAAGTTCATCTCGGACGATCATGATGCGATCAAAAATGTCTCTTGGGGAAGTCTTTGTTGAGATATCGTTTCCTCCCAAGTGGACGAAGACGCAATCTGGACTGAATGCTTTCAGGTCCCTTAGAAATTCATGCGGAATGTTGTTGGTGCGCATTCCTCCACGACCGAACCATCTAACATCACCAGGGACTCGCAGATTAGTCTTCAGACGAGCAATGTAACTGCTACCTAGAAGTGCTATCTTGGCCATTGTGGTGAAGACTGAATAATGCTACATCGGTTACATGCCCTTTATTATCCGAGTGTACAAATTTGTCCGTAATTACCAAACTTATTATGTGATTATAATGCATGTCAAAGAAGATCTATAAGCAGCGACAACATTCATTTGCATGATAATTGCCGTCTCAAAATTAAGGAAATTACAGGGAGGATCTTAAAGAGCTTCATTGATCCTGCTGGATAATTAGTCTCAAAATTCAAAGAATTACTGTAATTAATAAACATTATACATGAACTTCATTCTGCTCTGACTTCTAATTATGCAACTAAATATTTCAAGATAATAGCAATAAATCGATATAAGAACTTGCAAAAGTAAAATTATCAACAATGATGTTAAACTCTTTCCTTGATGAAATTAATCAACTCACATAATTTCAAAATTATTTGTATTTTATTTTCTGGAATAAAACTTACAGTTTCTCATATTTAAATTCATATCAATATATTTAGATTTACATAATACATTTCAGGTTTAAACACATTACTTTTTAAGATTTAATGTCGACATTAGTACATATTGCAATTCTCAAATGCTGGCATATGTATAACACTATATTTTTACACATACTGCCGGTAGTTATTACACAACTTGCTTTCTACTTTCTTACATGCATGTTTCATTTTCAATTTACTCAGCTTGAGATAAATTATTATCAGTACACAATAAGATAAAAGTATAATACTCAATAATAAAAGATACATACTCTCAACACCAAAATAAGATATACACAAATATGAATATCTGTAACCATTATCAATTTATGGAAAATAAACATATACACAGGTACATGCATACCACATATAAAAAGATATCTATATATATATGCACAAATAGATACAGTGAAACGCCAGCGAGTACTATGCATGACAACACGGTCGCGGACAGTGAGAGGAATTTACCCGACGTAAACCCAGGCGGATCGTCATAGACGATGCATCATATATATATATCGAATAGGCATGTAGATTAACTAAATGTGAAGTTTTCTAACAATAAATACATTTTTGATATATCAACTCAAGCTCTCAATTCTTAGACAATCGGTGTATGAAATCTAAAGAAAGACAGCCTAAAATAACTTTTAATTCAAAGGTTTTGTTCCGATATCTATAATATGGAGTCAAAATCAAATAAAGTAACATTCAATTCCTATACATCTGTAAGAAAAATAGGGCATATACTTCTCTCAATTGGGATATAAACAATGTCACGTCCACATAATGTAATTGTAAATGCATATTTATATATGTTCTTATAATAGATCGAGAAAGGTTTTAATGATTAAGATTGGATGATTAAAATTTCTATGACATGTTTATAATTAATTGATAATGAATTATATATATATATTCGGGTATAAATAGAAAAAAAAATCATGTGTGGTACCGTTAGTCATTTATTGTTATACTGCGTCTCATAAGTGTAATTCAGTTATTGTCATTCATCAAAACCATGCACAAGTATGCCGTTTTAATGACCGTGTTATGTCAACGTTATGGAATAAAACCAGCTATAATTTGTTTTATTAGAGGTTAATTATTGTTATTCACCAGAATAATGCAAAATTATTCATTTTTAAGGGCCGTTTCGGGGCCGTTTCGGTAATTCCATGGCCGTTCCGGTAATTGCCCGCCGTTCCGGTAATTCGATGTACCGCTTGAATTTCCTCTGTCGGTTACCAGAGGTTTCGGCCCTTTACCGGTTCGGCCCACAGAGGTTTCGGCCCTTTACCGGTTCGGCCCTGGAGGTTTCGGCCCTCAATAATTATTTTCTTCGATATTTTATGTAAAAATGATTTTTTTGAAAAATGATGGATGTGTTGGCTTTACTGTATCCGGACCTATGCCGACGTTTCAGTAGTCCGTCGTGGACCAGTACAACCTGCATCGTCACCAGCTCGCCTTCAGCTTTTAAGAGTGGCACCAACATGTAAAAGGGCAACGATGCCTTGATCGCCTTTCTGTTGATTCTCTGATGCCAGCCTGTTAAAGGAATAAACACTGAATAAGCCGAAAAATAGAAGATGACTTTGTAACTGTATTTACCAAAGCACTTTCCTCGTCCGTCCCAATCACCAAAGAGCGTGTGTCAACGTCATTAAGCTTAGTGCGCAGATGGTTAAAAAAGTTACTGTAACTTTCGAAATCACTGTTGTCATGGATATAAACCGGTCCGATGAATAAAGGTGGTTCGTCAGTCGAGTCCATAACTACAGAATTCTGTTTATAGCAGGTCACGGTCACATGCATGTCACTTAAGTTGAATGTTTTGTCAATTCCTAATAAGCTTTTGCCAGAGCAACACATCTGTTTAATGTCCAGAAGTTGGTCGTCGGTATATAATATGATACAAGGCGCCTTACCTTGGTCACGAATCACAGATCTTACGATAGTGTCTTTCTGTGTCACTAAGTTGTCAATTTCATATATATGGTCTGCAATGTTCTGTCTGTATACTGTCCGTCCTGTTTGTTGTTTCAAGTGGGACATTTTGTCGTTTCGTTTTTTGTCATAAACGTGTTTACGACTAGATGGTCCCGATAGCTCATCGTATTTCAGTGTCAGCTGGTTATAAACATGTTGGGGCTTTGTTGTTTTCAACATGTCTGTCATCTCTGTCATTACACTGTCTGCCGTTCGTACGTACTCTGTCTTTCGTTTAGAGTTCCCATGGGGTGCAAGGCCAGGGAATTCACCTACATATTCCACCAGAGCTACATTGTCATTCCCACCTAAGCCTAGCCATGATACCCGTTTCTTGTATGCCTTATTATTCTTAAGGCACACATAATACCTGTGTAATTCTATAATTTGGGAGGAGTCCGGCTGTGGATTTAATTGTTCATAAATTCTTTTGCCTTTATTTTTCTTTTCGAAGCAGTAAATGCCTTTTCTTACGAAGACCTTTTTAAGGGAACCATCTTCACTTTTTAAGAAGGATGTTTTAAGGGATGATCCGGAGGATGCATCCCACACACCACAGTCATCAGAAAACGCACTGCGTTTTCTATTACTCCTCTGACTAGAGTTACAAGAGTTTTTGATGAAAAAGTAAACATTCTCTTTCAGACCCGTTGGAATGACCTTTAGTGCTTCAGTCTCTTTTGCTGATTGAAGTATATGAATGACAATATTAGCATCGAGAAAATAGTGGGCTAATGTCTAAATCCGTTACGTTGTCTTTTATTGCTCGGGTATCCGTAATTGCAACAATTATCATGCGAATGAAGTGCATCTACAAAGAAGATCTTAAAGCACCGACATTATTGATCCAGTCTGATCATTTTTGATAATCACTGTCTCAGAATTAAAGAAATTATTGCAATTAATTAACATACTTTGTCATTATCAGATATGTAATTATAAAACCAAATTTAATTGTTTAAACTTTTGTTTCATCAGTGACCAGATGCCCGTATATGCTATCCTTCACTGTAATGGTTGATTGATTGATTGATTGAACGAATATTGTTTTATCTCATTCCACGATTATTTCACGTATATGGTAAAGGCTTACTGTAATGGAGGAAGAAATATGAGTCCATATTTATGGATTCAATACTCTCTCAAGGGTGGGGAAAAACAAACTGAATTAAATATGATGCCCCCCCCCCCCTTAAGATGCATTTGACATACTCTTTGCCCCCAGTGAAAACAAATTTGGCATCTATCGATTAATCATAAACAAATGAACGACCAAGAAAAAAATGCGTTTACGATGACCAGACTGACCATTATTTTTGGCGCCTGTCTGAACGGGATGGAAGGTTAAAATACGAAGATATATATATATATATATATATACACTAGTATATATATATATATATATATATATATATATATATATATATATATATATATATATATATATAAAAGCACACACATTGTCATATATTATATATGTGAAGGCATTTATTATTACTTATCAGAACTATGGAAAATTATGCCGTTTTAAGGGCCGTTTTGGGGCCGTTTCGGTAATTCCATAGCCGTTCCGGTAATTGGTGGCCGTCCCGGTAATTCGATGTACCAGAAGTTTTGGTGTAAAATGACGTAGATGTGATGTAAATGGGTAGCAAATTACAAAAATATAAGAAAAAAAATCACCAAAACGTGAAAAATAGCGAATTATTTTATTGAGGGCCGAACCGGTAAAGGGCCGAACCGGTGAAGGGCCGAAACCTCTGTGGGCCGAACCGGTAAAGGGCCGAAACCTCTGGCAACCCCTCTGTCAAGACAGCTAATCATGCCGTTGGCCTCATTCATGACAATGGATTATATAAACAGCCAGGTTAATTTTATTCAAATCACTATTTTTCTCTACTGTATGGAAGAAAGAGTACATATTCATATTTCATATGTACATTCCTTTTAAGTGACACTGACAGGGTCGAGGTATCGCTGCTTTTCACTTATAGCAACTCTTTCCGGGTTTTTTAGGAGGAAGAACCAGCGGCGATAAGTGAAAAGCAACGATACCTCAACCCTGTGAGGTGTTGAACTCTTATTTCTAAAGCTTTAAGGATAATGTTTCTATCTGCCATTGAAATCAATAGTGATTCTACTGTAAATACGAGCAGGTGTAATGGTACAGAGGAGTCAATTTTCAAAAACTTTATCCCAGGGCATGTATGGTCACTGAAGGTTTGTGGTTAATATATTTTCTGTTGGCACTATAGATATATGTAAGGTTCAGCTGCTGCCATCCACCTAGAGGCTATGGGCAGTTATTGACTTTAGTTTAAGTCACTGTATAACTTTTCAGTTTAAGAGATATAGCTTTCATATTTGATATTTATATAATTTCCTTGTGAGTAGAGCGTTTGATTGCTACTTTACATTTTCTCACTATATGACCTTGATATTAAACTTTGATTAAAGTCATTTATTTTAAAACTCAAGCTTAAGTCCATATTTTTTAATTGCAAGTGATATGGCTTTCATATTATTTAAGCATTGATATTCTTTGTGACTAGAGCTTTTGTTTTCCTACTAAATCTTCTTACTTATGACTTTTAAGTTTACATAAGAGTCAATTTCAAAAACTTTAACTTCATACTTTGTCTGTTTTCCTTTTGTAAAAGAGCTTTGATTGATACATGCCTATTGTCTTACTTTGTGATGACCTTGTCATTCACTCATTGACAAATAGAAACTTTAAGCTATTGCCATTTATTTTCAATAGTAAGAAATATGCTTTTTGTATTTATGTGTTGCACCTGTATTGTTTGTGACTAGACTTGTACCACATTTGCTAAACTTTTTGACCTTGACCTTGATGTAAGAGTTAATTTTCTTAAAAATTAACCTAGGCCATATCTTTGCAGTACATTTGTAGCTAGAGACAAAGAAATAACATTGCAGTGATTACTTTTATATGTACATATGTATTTGCTGTGACTAGAGCTTTTGATTGATACTATATTTTCTTACTTTATGACCTTGGTTGTAATATTAGATTCAGTTCTCTAAAACTTCAGTCAGGCCATATCTTTTCAATAGTAAGAGATATGGCTTTTACATTTAAGCATTATATATTTCTTTGCCCTGCATCAGGTAGATACCATCAGTACCTGTACCTGTATGTAAGTTTCAAAGCATAATAAAATCTTGACATTAAACAAATCTGTTCCTCAAATGGCAAGAGAAGAGATTGATAGTCTGAGACATTGACTCAGATAGCTTATGCATTTAGTTGAGCATTTAGATGGAAAGCAGTTTATTAGACTGAGAACAAGCCAAAAACCTTTGTTTTCTTATAAATATAATAAATAATGAAATTATGAATGGAATTGGGCTTATAATGATTGATAGCCCCGTCACCCGCATCTGGCTAATTAGTTTGGTGTAACTCAATATTGGAGAAAGTATAGGTGCTGCAGTTACCAAACTGGCACCATACGTCAATTTTGGGATGCTGACTTAAATGCATGTATCCCATGATGCATCTAACCTACATTTTCCACGTGAGTGATTTGGTTAAATATTTTGGGGTAATTCAGTATTTAAAAAAAGTACAGGTGCTACAGTTACTAAATTAGTACTAAGTTTATCTTAGGAAAGTACCTTATGTACATTCATCCCATGATGTGTCTGACCTTGATTTTACACTTGAGTGACTCAGTTCAAGATTACAATGTTTTATCGCACTTCATACTATTTGTTTTTGTTTTTGTTTGACAAATACTGCATCAATGTGAGCTTGGTAATCTTTGATTATGCTGTGTTAATATCATATCCTTGTTTTTGTCCTGTCTGTCTGTCTATTTGTCTGTCTGTTTATTTGTCTGTCTGTCAATGTAACCTTCGCCATAACTTTTGAACTGTGAGGGATAAAGACTTCATATTTCACATGCGTATTCAGCTAATGAAGCCCTTTCAATTGACACCAAGCTTGATGACCTTTTGACCTTGACAATGACCTTCATGCCAAAAATGTCTTTTTGGACTCTGTTGCCACCAGGGGCATTTATTTAGTGTTTCACAAATACATCTTGTTTAAAGGTGATTTAATCATTATGCTGCCTCTTTCTTTTGGATAAGACAGTAAAATCCAACATCACTTGTCACAGTACTCATTAAAATGACACAGAAATTCTGTCACTTCATCAGATGGGTCTTTTGCATTGCTGACCGGGAATGGGCTGCCACCATATAGGTGAAATAGTCTTGGCATGGTATTATATATGATTTTAATACATGTAAATCATTAGTTTTTTTTTTCTTCAAATTAAGTCCGTTGTAAGGATCCTTCCCAATGGAAATTTGATTGATTTTTCCCAAAATCTGTCTAAATTTTTCAAAAAAATTGGTCTTTTAGCATTATGCAAATGAGACAAAAAATTCCCAAATGAAAAGGTACAAGCACCTTTGAAAAATAAAAAAAAACACTGTAAATGCATATACATGTAATGTAAGTCATGTATCATGTGTATGTTTCAGGGAGTTTCTGAAGACAGACAACATCTTGGATATTGAAAGACGAACACAGCCTGTTGCCTGTGATCAGGTTGCAATTCCAATCAAAAACAAGAATTCTCTTGATTTGAATTCTTTAACTTTAGAGATAAAAGGAATTTTAAAGGATTTTGTTTGTGACTCTGACTTCAAGTGGACTATAACAAAACTTGATTTACCTAAATCCAAAAAGACTCTTTCAAAAAAGCCTCCCTTAAGAGAGGAATTAAAGAAATATGTAATAGACCAAGGAGGAGAATGGAATGAGAGATTGAATGACGATGTTCCAAAGTCTTGGGAGAAACATGGTGATATCATTCTGGTCACTGGCAAATACTTGCAAAGTCCAGAATGGCTTAAATATGGTAAGAACATATACATGTACTGCATTTGTTGAATTTTATTTTTCATTTAGAAATACTGATAACGTTGAACATTTACATAAACTTGTAGCGATGTCTACTTTTTCTTGACTATTGTTCTGTGATTTTATGCCTGACCATTTATCAATATTTTAAACATATATCGAAAGGTATCATTGCGATCAGTCTCTTTCTTATATCGTTGAAATACATGTATATATAAAGATATACATGTATTTTCATTTATTCATTATTAAACACTGACATATACATGTGTTTTGTCAAAACAAAACATATTTATGGTATTATTTCTCGTCAATTACAGCTCCTGGATGCTGGCATGTTATTGCGAGTCACTTGGGTGCCTCACGACTGGCTGTGCAACAAAGCATTTCCACAAATGGCTACAGATCTCCTCAAGTGAAATTGCTACTGGGAGATGACAGCTGGGTGGAGAAAATTGATAATGGAATAAGGTAAGAAACATTGGTGTATATTGAACATAGATGACGAATAAAGTTGTACTGATAACCTCCTTTTTTTATCCATTTGTCTTTACAAAAGAAATTGATATTGCTCATTTGGTAAGATGCTGAACTCATGACTGAAAAGTCTGGGGTTAGAGTCCCTTTAGTGGTTCGTCATTATGCTGTGTTTTAGATGGTACTGTAAACTGAGGTTCCGTGTCATGGTAGGCATGGCATGTTAAAGATCTTTTACTGCTTCGGTTGGGTCTGTGGAATGCATCAGGCTTACTCTATATAATGAAGAATGTTGGTATAACATAGAATAAAGATCAAACAAAGCAGACAAAACTTTTGGCCCATATATTCATATTGCATATACCCACACAATGCTCATAAAGATAGTTGGTTTAGGAGGAGAGAAAATTGGAATTTACACCCTGCCAAACTATTGCTTTCTTCATTATGACATCTAGTAGAAATTTTCCAAAGCGGACACTGTCCAAACCTGAATCCTGTGTAATTTTGGACACATTTTTGAATTGAAAAGCAATTTCAGCTTATAGGTTATAGGTTTATAGGTATGTCTCATCCTCGGTTCCCCATGGTATTTGCGCTACTGCTGAATATTCAGCGGTAGCGCAAATACCATGGGGAACCGAGGATAGGTATGTCTGTCTGTCTGTCTGTCAACATTTTGGTTAAAGTTCCTGGCTAAAGCAAAATCTCAACAACTAAGAGGAGTATAAACATATACTTCACACATAAGTTCCTCATGACCAGAGCTTCAGATTCCTATACTCCCCCCTCCTCTGGATATCTGTCCAAATATATTTGTTCAGCTGGTGACTGTCCGGTATGAAAGTTTACACTGTATTAACTCACATTCATGGTTGTTTATTCAGACTGCTGTATACAGCTTTGAATTCACCTAGTCTTTTTTCGCCCTTTGATGACCTGAAACTTATTCATCCCGTCCCTTCAAAATCAGATTTTTGCCCTAACGTGTTTAAGGCCAATTGACCCAAGCCCCTGCATAGGCGCTTGATTTGCATTACCTGTACTCGAGTGATAATGTCTCCAAGTCAGTCAGTATCGTGTTTAATCATGCGATACATGATGTTCAGAATGACATAATTCTGTATCTTGAAAGATACGGTAGTCTTAAAAAGCAATTCAATAATTAGTATGCAGATAAAGTGAATTCATCTTTTCGGAAGTCCAAAAATGCCGAGGTGGTTGGCCTTCGTCTTTCTTCTATTAAACCTACTCGTGCTATGTGGTTGGAGAGTGCATGTAGTAATCTTACTTCCAATTTGATAAATCAGCATTCGAACTGGCTGGCATTTAAATGCGCTTGCAGAGTTTGCAAGTGGTTGTCCATAAGCACATGAGCTCAAATTTTAGTTGTACCAGTATTTTATGACTGTAATATACGCATAATTGCACGCATGTCAATTTTTATAATTCATTTTATACTGTGTAATTGTCTTTTAAATAATTTTATTAGACACCTGCATACTTTTATATCAACAGCAAATAAATGTTTTAAAATTTCGATGTTTTAAATAAGAATGAAATAAGCATGTCCATTGAACTATTGGTTAAAATTCTGTCAGTTGTCACTAATGTTGGAAACATATTCGACCCATTTTGAATTCGCCCTCCAATCACAGGGTGAAAAGGGCGAAAATAAAATGGGGGAGAAATTTTCCCCTTATACAGTTATCATGCCAAATATTAAACCATATGACAAAAGATTATAAATATATACATGTACCATTATTTGCATAACCTAATTATGCAGTATATCTTCATCTGATAAAAAAAAGCATTTAGGATACTTTTTACAATTTATGAAAAAAATTCTAATTCCAGCTTGGATGTCAAGTATTGCATCATTCATTACATGAAAATATAAGTACATTTTGTATGTAATTTTTATCTTCTGTTACATAAAAATATCAGAAGACTGGGAAATACATAACATAAAAAAGGTTGAATACTTAGAGAGTAATTTTGATATTTCACAGGTATTCATATAATATCACGAAGTGTATGTTCAGTTCAGGCAACATCACAGAGAAACTTAGGGTAGCAGGATTTGACTGTGCTGGGGAAACAGTGGTGGATCTGTATGCAGGTTGATAAAATTAGATAACATTGAGTCAGTAATGATTGTATGATGAAACTTAATTCAAGATAAAGCTTTTTTAACATTTTTCAATTACATTATTGTTCATAGATTATGGAAGCATTGTCTCTACTTGAAAATATTGAATATGACCTGTATTATCTAAATTATCTAAATTACAACTTTTTTCAGAGGGGAAATAGTTATGCCATTATTTATCCATCCATCCACTCATTAGTACATCCATCCAGATTATTTTTTCAACAGTCGATAATTTGTTTACTTCTTGCTCTAAGTCACACCAGGTGTTTTGTACTTACATGGTAGCTGCATTTCCCTGATGCAATGTGCAGAAATAGTAATACTGTCCATTCATCCATTCTTTAGTATATCCATCTAGCTTACCTTTTCGACACTCTTAATTATTTGTTTCCTTTTTGTTCTGTGTCACACCAAGAATATTGCACTTAGACGGTGACAGCATCAGGCAGATCAGATGCAATTTACACAAAACTTAGACCTTCGCAACAGACCCACACAAACCAATGAGGGATCTTTTAGGTACCACGTCTACTAAGACAAAGGACCTCAATTTCTATAGTCCCATTCGAAGGACAGGACACCATCTGGACTCAAACCTTGCACTTCTTGGTCATGAGCCAAGCATCTTATCGTTTGAGCTGTGCCAGCTCTCGACACTTCAGAGGATATACTTTACTCCAGAGATTTATCACTCTTGATATTCTAACTCTTAATAAGGTGATGAGTAGCCTATTGATTTTCAATGATCATGTAGGGAAGTACTCAGTACTATGAGGTAGTTTGATATTCACAATTTTCATCATACAGAGTGATTTCCAAATATGGATTGGTATCTGACATCATAGCCATTGTGTTGTCAAAGAATTTCTATGAATGCATAATTTTTTCCCATCATTTCCCATAGTTTTACACCAGTTTCCCATAGATTTGGCTGACATGTATGTCTGTAACACTTATTCTATGTCAAATATTTACTCAAAAAGTGTGAAACTCTGTATTTCAAAAAGGCCTAACATTTTTAACATGTTCAGATATCAATGCATGCTTGTTAGTCCCCCACCAGTGAAATCGGATATCGAAACAAGAAAAGAAAGAAAAAAGTGAGCAACTCTAGCTAATAGCTCAGAATGTCTGTTACTCTTTGGCTGTCACTGACCTACTTTTCAGCCCCTCATGGATTTGTTGGGACCTGTGCAGGATTTGTATTGCTTAAGCAATACTCTCATAATGACTGTTTGAATTTAGGTTGATAGACATTTTTGAAACTTCTGATATTATAGCAGTTTATGACCATATACTACAGTGTTTATGGGAAAACTCATTTAAAGATAACAAACAATACAGAAATTTAAAACAAATAAAAAAATATGATTAAAAATGACTTCCTAGAAACAACTGCAAAATATTGATGAGTTTACTAGAAAGGAATAAATTAAGGTAGATTATTAAGTAGTTTTGTCTTCTTTTTTTTCCCCTAGACTGATAAAGTTTCATTCGGACCTATGCAACACTTAACTACACAAGTCTGAGGGATCTGTGGAGGCAAAAATCCTTGGAGTAGACTATTATAGCTCATGTTGAGCTTTTTACGTATTTTGATTCATGGTTTATTTTATAATATTATATTTTATTCTATGATTTTATTACAATAATGAGACTGTTCTTTACAGGTATAGGATATTTTACATTACCTTATCTGGTTCATGCTAAGGCAGACTTTGTTCATGCATGTGAATGGAATCCAGATGCTGTAGAAGCTCTAAAGAAGAATTTGGTTCTGAATAAAGTTGCAGATAGATGCCAAGTTTATATTGGAGATAACAGAAATGTGAGTAGATACATTTTAGCACATTTATTATACAAGATTTGATCTCATTGTCGATAACAGAAAACCGGAAGAAAAAATCTGTCAGTATGTAGATCATGTTAGTAAACAAATAACCACATTAAATCTACCTTCCATCCTCTTCTCTGTCATTTATAGCATTGAAACTGTTTGATAATATGTCTGATTGATATATTTAGAAAGAGTCATTCCAGAAAGAGAATAGAATGTCTTCCCTCTTTCTTAATGATTTGGAAACTTGAAAAATGTTGTCTTTTTCAGACCAAAATGAGATTAAAATATCTTCTGAAAAATTTCATATTGATAATAAGTGAAACTGTATGCATTTCAATACATGTAATAAAGAATTGTTTGTCATTGATTGTATTTTGCAGATCCATCTCCGTGACATTGCAGACAGAGTAAATCTTGGCTTAATTCCTAGTTCAGAGGAGGGATGGCCTGCTGCATGTGCTGCCTTGAAACATAACACAGGAGGAATTCTCCATATCCATGGAAACGTTGAAAGTATACCAGTCAGACAACCAAATAAGGAGGACAGTGGTGATAAAACAGATCATATTTGTGATATTGACACTCCTTTGATGGTTAGAAATGAGCATGTAGAAGAACAAAATGAACAAGTGCCTCTTGCAACGGAAAAAACTTTAGATAAACATACAGGAATCTCGTTCACTTATAAAGAAAGTATATCTAATAATAAAATGGAATGTCCTTCAGAGACTTCTTTAACTGACTATTGTTCAGAAAATGACAAGGAAAGTGACATTAACCTTAATCATTCTGCTCATAAATTCAAAATATGTCCACAGAAATGGAAACCATGGTGCACATGTACAGCGAGTAGGATTGAAGGGTGTTTAAAAGAAATACATCCTGGTCAGAAATGGACCACTAATATTTTGCATGTAGAGCATGTGAAATCGTATGCTCCTCATATTGATCATATTGTACTAGATCTAGAATGTAGACCTATAAATTGTTGAAATATCTTGCTCTGGAACTTTTTTAAATTGGTTCTGTTCAGCCACTAGTTCAACTGAAAATTGTAATGGCAGTAGTCTTGTAATGCAATCATCGTTCTGTCTGCCACTGGAAGTTATTGTTTATAAGCATCTTTTTAAGAGTGGCCAAGTCATGTAATAAAAGTTAAAAAAAAAGTCATCTGAGGACAATGAATGAAAATAAGTCAAACAGAGAATGACAATCATTTAGTTGGTCAGAAAGGGGAAAAATAAACGTTAGTGGTGTATGCATTATTTTTATGAATCTCAAATACTGTTAATCACTGTTTCATCATATAACCGGTATTGAAAATACATGTACTATGTTTCCCGATAAGCATTTTGCTTATAGTTTCTGCCAAAGAATTGCTGTATGCAGTTTCCCTTTTAAGTGATATGAGACCTTGATTTTGCTGTCTCTTCTGAAAAACAAGACACTCCAGATCCACAGGTGGTATTTTTACCTGGGACCACTTGGTCAATAGCCAGGCACATCAGCAAATGAACTGCACAGACTCACGAATATAAATGCATGTACAAACTTTTTACCTTTTCAGATCACAGCACTATGATAATCATATGCTGGGGGTATGACTGTCCAGCAGGAGTTGTTTACTCCTCATTTGAATCTAATATTATCATTAGATAATTCATGTTTCCATGTTAACATATAGAGATTTATTGGTGGTTGCTGATGTGTCGTTCTTACGGGTCTCATTGGCAGATTTTCGACCATTTTTAGGGTTGCACCCCCCCCTTTCCAGACCGAATAGTGCAAAACATTACTCATGGGAGGCTGCAACCCTTCTTTCAAAAATTTCTAGATCCGCCTATGGGCCTACTTATTTGGATGGAGTTTTATTGCGACATTCTGATATTTATGAGTATGGCTGCTGTAGTGAGTTTGTGTATTTTATTTTATGAAAACTTAAGCTGCAACTATTAAAATACTACTATTTCGACTTCAGTAATAAAAATCAGGAGGCCGTGCGTGCGAACTTTGTCAAATCGTTCATTACACTGCAAGGAAGAAAAAAAAAGATTACACTTATTAAAGCCGGATGTGTTCCCCGGTTGGTCTCTGCAACAATCTTGTGTCTGTTAGACTTAAATGTGCGACATCTAGGACGTAAAACCAAAAATAAACACGAGTCAAGGATCAGAGGCGTATATTCATGTGTGTATGTCTCTGCCAAGGTTGAAATCCAGTATTAAGGAATTTTCAGGCTGTGTCAACGTAGCAAGCCAATTAAGGTATTTGCTACGATGAGGCCGTGTCTGAGATATTGAAGTGACACTTAGTTTTTATGATTTGTGTGTAGTGATTCTTATGTAATTTTTCTTTTATTTAATTTAACCCAATTTTACAAGAGTATCTGCTCTTTATATTATTCTTTCAGACTCTCTTTTTTTCAAAACTTCATGATTTAAAATATTCAAGTTAAACTCCTTGTGTACATGTTTTACTTTGAGGTCTTATATATAAATTCCGGGGATTTTTTTCACTGATCTAATATATATATATATATACGTATAATAAGTAGGGTTGTCAAATCGGACGTTTTTCACTAGCTGGTTAATCGGTAGTTTTTCCGATCGAGTTCTCGGTTACTCGTATAAATAGACGTTTTCTAATTGTGTACGCTGCAAATAAACTTCATATCGTGGAGTTTGAAGTCCACGTATCCGTAGTCAGCGCGACTGTTTCGACGCCCCGCAACTCTACGAGGATCTTTTTTTACTTTTCCTCTTCATATACGGTGCCGATTCTCGACTTTATTGTGTTACGCGACGGAACACTATATTCAGGCGCTATAAGAAACGTAAGGTTTTTTAAACCAGTTCCCTCAAATAACACCAACTGTATTTACAACCCAAGCATCGTGTAGTACATGTACAAACAAGCTATGGGTAAAAGTAATTAAAGTTGAGCACCTATTCAGTGATACAAACTATCGAGATATATATATATATATATATATATATATATATATATATATATATATATATATATAGATATATATATATATATATATTCTCTAATATGATATATATATATATTCCCCTGACCGTTTATTGATTATTTGTCAAAACATTCATAGAGGGAAGTGTTCCGTCGCGCAACAAAACAAGACAAACAAACAAACAGTGTGGGATAACAGCTTCATTCTGTTTTTCTTTTAATTTATTTTTTAGCCGAGTACCCGATATTCGGTTCATGCGACGGTTAAACGGGTACTCGTTGACAACCTTAATAATAAGTACATATCGCCAAACACGTCGATGATAGAAAGCACATGTAATTGGGATAGGATAAGTTTCCTGAAAAAAGTCTGCATTTTTAACACGTTTCTTTTGTGTAAAATGTGTACCTAATGCAATTTTCTATAGAATGAAAACTTTTATCCATCAAACAAAAACAAATCAATATCGATATACATCAAAGTCCGGAAGTAAGATAACGCTTCTCTGTAAAACTCAATTTAAGACCATTAATTGACACAATTTTAAAATACCTGCAAATCAGAAAATACAAGCTTGTCGGTCCCATTCTAATTCATTGTACATGTACATGTATTTCTACAAGCATTTCAGAAAAATCGAAAGGAGGTTTCTAGAGTGTCGTCAAGGTAAACTGGACAAACGGACACATGAACTAACTGATATATAGACAAACGACAGTATTAAGTTTATCACTTTTAACCACCACCCACTTTCCTTTTTAATCGCACAATCTCGTAACTCTCCGACAGAGCGGAAATACACGATTTTTTTATTCGGCAATACCACTTATAGTTTCACATTATTTCTTATTTTAAGCGCTTGTCATTTACATTATAACATGCATGTATAATGTACCATAAGTACTTGTATTTGAAATAAGGAAATGTAAAAAAAAAAAAAAAAAACACATCAAGGAGGAAAGGTAATGTAGACTCTCTAAATACGTTTCTCTGGCAGTATCGGTAACAAAACAATTCCATTGATTTAAAATACAATCAATGTGTAAATGTACTTGCATTTTAAATACGTATCTACATCTTTCACATAAGAATCGAAGCCAGTGTGGCTCAGTGGATGATGTGCTCGGGTCGTGACCGAGAGATCCCGGGTTCGACTCCCGCATTGTGCGCACCGGTATTCTGTCTTTCGGATGAGACAGTGAAAACCGAGGTCCCGTGGCACGTAAAAGATCCCTCACTGCTTGGGATGGGTCCGTTGCAGAGGTCTAAATTTCTATGCAATGCATCAGGCAGATGCCGTCACCATATACATGAAGTAATCGTGAAGTGACGTAAAACAATATTCAATCAAGATTTTTTAAAAGTAGTCCTCCAAAGGGAAGTCCGGTACATTAAAAGTAAAAGAACACAAACACTCTATACTGCAAATTTTCGACCTCGCGGCCTTTATTAACCATGATACACAATGAAATATATAGCCTTCATTTAAACAAAAGCTGCCACAGCAGGCGCGCACCCGTTGAATGTGGCACCTCTGGTTCTGTCTAGGGCCACTTGCTTCACCGACATGGTGGCCAAGCCAGGGAAATTATTGAACCGGCACCCTCACCCTGCTATTCCAGTGTCCGTTTCTAAAATTTTATGCATCTTCACGGGAATGTGCATTCCAGCATTGAAACTGAATCTTCAAGTGGTATCAGCACCAAGAAATCAGTGGTATTCTATCGAATATTCTATATAGTGCTATGTACAAGGAAGTGTTATTTTCCCTTAATAGAGTAGTATTATGCAAACCGGTATGAAATGTGGTTTTACAAATTTGACGAAGCTTGTATATAGTTCAAAGAAAAATGAGGAGTTACTGGCTCAGTTATGTGGCAGAAGTCACCATGGAGCTATACAATACATGAATATCAGTAATATACTAGCACATATAACACATTACAAAAATATTTGATTGTAGTGCAATTACGATACCGACTTAGGACGGTCATTTCATTTGACAAAAGCCAAACAAATGATGTGGTTAACCGGTTTACGGGCCAAATTTCAAGTAAAATACTTAATGATACGTATGAAGTATAACGCTCAACCTTTGATTACACTAAAAACTGGAAGAATATAGCGGATACAGACTGGGTGGATATACATAAATCCATCAATGTGCTTTCTGAGGCTAAGCTAAAATGGTTTCAGTATAGAATAAATCAGTACGCTTTGACTACGAATTTTACAGCCTATAAAATGCAATTGCGTGATTGCCCTCTATGTACTTTCTGTAGAAAGGAAGAGGAAACCATACCTCATTTATTGTGGGCCTGTGAATGTGTACAAAGCTTACTTCTCGACTTTAGTGAACACTTAGAAACATTAAATCTAGAATTGACCCTATCATTAAAGAGAATGACAGTAGGGCCATACAAAAAAACATCAGGAGCTGAAAATATGATTATTCTGTATATCAATATTTTATATATAGGTCAAAATGCCAAGAAAAAAACTTATCACTTATTGAACTTCTACAGTACTTAAGATATATGTATAAGATAAATAAATATCTTGCATGTAAGAAAAATCAATCAAATATTTTTCAAAGCAATTGGGAATATTTTCATATTCTCTTGGAATAGACTAACTACCTGGTCAGTGAAATATTTATTAAATTCGATCAATGATGTGCTACTGTGATCTATGTGTTACATGTACGTGTATGTATGTATATTCCAGGTATTTAGTTTTCAGATAAAACATTGGGACCCCCCTCCCCATTTCCCTCCTTTCCTCTCTTTAATCTGTGACTATTCCTTTCCTCTCTTCTACCTGTCTTTCACCTTAATATGTTTTATGTTGTGAACAAGGAAGAATAGCAATAGTTCTTATATATTAATCGTGATAATGGATTATATGTATGTCTAAAATGATATTAATCCGAACAAATTGCTGTATATGTATGTGTACGAGTGTATGTATGTGTGTTGATAGATTTGGGCATGTTCCTATGCATAGCATATTTATAATATAGTATTGTTTCTTTCATATACTTATAGATATTTGCTATTGTAATACATGTATTTTTACAATAAAAAAAAAAAAAAAAAAAAACTGGAAGAAGGAGAAGAAGATATAATCTTATATTCTTTTCTTTCTTTTTGATTTTTTTGTGCTCATGTGTCCCGGTGAGCGATGCAGGCCTGTATAGGCACATTTTCGGTTCTTACCATTTCAGCCATTTGGTAGTTCTTCTGCATTGATGCTCTTATTTTTAAAATGCTCGCTAATAAGACATATAAGATATGTTTATTAACACAAAAACAAATAAGTACAGAATTGCAAGGAACCATCGGCGCGGGGGAGGGGAGCAAAATTAATTACTCCTCCTGAATTCTTTATTTTGTATAGATGGCGCTTCAACATGGAAAACACCTGTCAACTTCAAAACAACTTAAAAATCGTGTGTTGAAATAGAAGAGAGGTATAACTTTCTCATAGTAATGATAACATATGCTGGCATAGGTTTTATTTATCATCAGAAATTAAAGAATGAATAATGGAAATGATGTTGCAATATCCATCAGAAGAAATTCTGGCTATCAATTTTCAGTCTCTCCATTTCCTGCAAATAGATTGCTTGATGCCATGTGTCATCTGTGTTCAAAATATTATTACTGAGCCACTAAATATGCTGAATACAACTCAATGATTAAGACAAATTAATAAAAACTATATGGTTTACATACTTTTACAATTTACATTGAATATGGGGACCGTTGAATATGAAACTAGAACCAACAGGTAAATTGCCAGGTTAGCAGGTTTAGGAACTGTTCCCTACTGTATTTGAGAGAGTTTCTCAACAATTGCATTAAAATCATATCTTTGTTCTGCCTCCCTTTTTGTCCCATTGTGTATAAAGATATGGTGAAACTCCGTAAAGGGTCACAACTCCTGCAGGTGAACTCTGATTTTCAATCAATCAGTACTGGATCTGCTACAAATTCCTAGGAATGAAATTAACATCCCCAGCGTTTGCATGTTTCACACGGTAGTTTTTGAACAGTGTTTGTTATATGTGCATTACCTGCATGTGAAATATGAAGATTAAATTGTTTAATTGTTGTTTTTATATAGAAAGTCATGTAGATAAAAGACATTTGAATAAACACTATGATGGATATTCAAATGGACAAATTCCATTTCAGCTTGTTAATTCTGTCATTCAGTAATTGTAGAAAATCATTGTCCTTACTTTATGACACACAGAGTTATGTTTACAATAGATGTATGTCTTTAATTGTTTTGTAGCAAATACCATTTCTGAACGTTTCTATATAGTAAAAAACATTTGTTGATGAAAAATGTCTATATGTATGTTCTTAGCAATAACAGTGTCACAAGGCATGAATATAAATGTGAGACCAAATTAAGAAAAGTTTTTAGTTCTTGTAAAACCCTGAAAACTGAGACTGCATGTCTAATTAATTATGTTTCAGAAACTATTCCCCAAATGAGTGGGAGTGCTCTGTCTATTAAGTTTATTGATATTAGATCTTCGATGTATGAATTCTTCAGTTGAAAATACATGTATTAGACACGATATATTGCACATGGCAACCATGTGCATGTTTTCTACTGGATACAGCACTAGTCAACTGGTTTCTCCCTGAAACACTTCATAGACTAATTGCCTTGAGAAATTTTGGAGGTAGATTGTTTGAGTCTATTATGTTCTATGATATAAAACTGAAATTGTATTCGTGTATTAATGTGTTCGTCTTTTGAAATTTGTCAAGGTGATACTGTCCGGTTTAGTTATGTTATTTCTTTACATAGGATGCAATCCATATGGTTGTTTTTTTCTTGTGTGGCATACATGTATAGAATAGAATTAACTCTTTACCTGTCACTAGATGTATGTGACGTTATATTTATCATAAGGTCATCATTTACTGCTTCCAACTGTGTTATAGATAGTTTTAAAATTATTTGAATTATAAAACTTTAATGTAACATATCCTTGCGGAAATGTACTTTGTGTGTGCTCATCGAGTCACGTCATTTTTATACTTAGAATTTCCGACAGGGACAATATACATACTTTCATTACATTTCTTACATGATAATGCCTCAAGTATGCCGATAGAACAAGATAAGTGTGGTATTGCAGAGATATCGTAAAGGTATAAAATTGCAGGGAAACAGGAAATTGCATGATTGCAAGGATAGGCATTAACCTAGTCATCTTCTGAATTGAAACTAATTAGGAGTGTCAAGGGTACTTAACTGTGAAATAATTAGAGTTTATTGTGACAGAAATGATCTGAAGGAGATACTAACATAACGAATAAAGTTACTAGCAGAGTGCACAGAGATTTCTTACTCTTTCAGATGAAGCCAGAATTGAAGGAATATGTGAACCAGTATGTACGAGCTGTGTATGATTTTGACACTAATCATCCTAGGGAGATACAATTATGTAAAGGAGACATCATAAAAGTTACCTCCGTAGTGGATAGTAACTGGCTATGTGGGCAGCTAAGAGGACAGGAAGGAAACTTTCCTTCAAGTTTCGTAGAAAAATTAACATTTCCTGCAGCACAAGAGGGTCAAAAATTGTTTGGTGCCATAGAAAACTTTCCTGCCTTACAAGCGGGGGATCTGGAATTTAGAAAAGGTATAATTACTGTACATATTTGGTATCAGCATTTTATCAAGGTTGGAGGATAGGAACAGTAAAACAACTATGTGTCATTGCATTTCATAATCAGTATATTCTTAAATTAAATTTTTTAGAAGTTTCTTTGACTGAAAACAATTTAATACAAGAGAAGTGAAAGAGATCCCTGTGTTATACATATATTCAATTTTAGTGTTTCAGATAAGAAATTTAAAGAACAGAATATCTGTGATCATTATTGTTGATTTGTTTGTTTATAGGAGCAGTGATACTGGGTGTTGAGCCAGTAGATACAAATTGGTGGACTGGTCAGTTAGGATCTAATAAAGGCATCTTCCCTCTGACACATGTTATAGAACTACAAGTTCCGTCAGTACTGCGTGAACGAAGTAAAAGTTGTTACTCATCTGAACCATTATTTGCTCAAGCCCTGTGTGATTCCGTAGCTCAGTTAGATGAAGAACTGAGCTTTAGAGTTGGAGATATCATAACTGTCACCGAAGTCATTGATTCTGATTGGTATTTCGGGGAACTAGGAAATAAAAAGGGGATGTTTCTGTCATCATGTGTAGAATTGATTCAAGATGATGCAAGTACCGTTGACAGTGGGAAAAATATTAGTAAGTCAGATGTAATCATAGGAAAGCAAAACCAAAGTTATTTACAAAAATCATACTCATTTGACCAATCATATTATGGGAGTCTAGAGAAAAGCCAATCAGATTTTAACCATACAGTTGAGAAATTTGTGCCTCGTCAGTCCAATTCTCAAAGTGTAGGAAACGTAAGTGAACATGCAACAAGTAAAAACAGCAGTGATTCCGTTGTTGATAAAACTACAGATTCCTCCATATCTGATAGCTCTGCATATACCAGTGAAAATACAAAGAGTTTAGAATCAAGTGTTAACCCTTATGCTGTTTCGCAATACCCATTTGCTGGTCAATCAGAGGATGAACTTACTTTTGAAGCAAATGAAATAATATATTTGATACAGCATGTAGATCAACAGTGGACAGAGGGGGAGATCGATGGTAAAATTGGTCTTTTTCCTACATCATTTGTTTCTATAATTGTTGACTGTCCTTATGCATTCACTTCCTCGGAAAGCAAGAATGAAAATGATAATTCAACATCTCAGGAGAATAAGAACACATCAGAAGCTAACTCTGTCAGTAACTCATCAACTGGTGATGATCAGAAATTGATGGAAACTAGTGCTGCTGATGGCTCAGCAAGTCAGGAGAATAAAAGCATGACAGAAGCTACCGTTAGCTCTGTGCATAATTCAAATTCTAGTGATGGTCTGAAACCAACAGAAGGTAATGAACCTTCAGAAGAAGTAAGATATGCTTTAGTTTTGCACAGTTTTCCAGCAGAGGTAGCTGGAGACTTAGGGCTAGAAGAGGGAGAAACTGTGACTATAATTAGCAGTGTGGATGAGAATTGGATGCGGGCTAAAAATGAAAAAGGAGAGATTGGTCTTTGTCCTAAACAGTTTTTAGAATTTATTTGTGACAGTCCCACAGAAAACTTATCAAAAATTAGCAATGGCCATACTTTGTCTTCTATATTAAATATAAAAGATGAACCAAAGATAGTACCGAACCAAAATGAAAGTAAATGTGATTCAAAGGCGCATACAAAAAAGTCAACTCCTCCTGTGAGGTTAAAACCTCAGTTAGGTCCTAAACCAGTTTTAAAACCAAAGCCAGCTCTTTTACCCAAACCAGTTTTGAATGCAAAGACTTTGGATGCTAACTATAAGAAAGTGTGTAGTGATGATAGTGCTTTACAGAAATCTACATCTAGTTTGTCATCGTTTGAGGAAAAACAAGGAATGAAAAAATCAGTGTCGTCTGTGGAAATAGGAAGAGGGAAAAATAATTTCATGGATTCAGAATTAAACAAAATGATAGATGGTGAAATTTCAAAGTCTAAATTAGAATATGAGAATCAGACGCAGTTATATAGTGAACAAAGTGATATCACTAGTACTGCTCAAGGAAGCCAGGAGAAAGATGTTGGAGTAGTACCTCTGAGGAAGAAGTTGGTGGAAAGTGAAGGTAAATCAAAAAGACATTCAGTAAACATTCCCATGGCTAACTCAAGTAGCAAAAATCATAGTTCCAATATATCTAGTAAATCTTCAAGGTCTCCTTTACAATCCCATTATTCTATTGGCCAGTCAACCTTCTTTTGTGAACCCGACTTTACGTCAAGTACAAGAATACCCCCCATGCGAAAGCCACCACCTATTCCTCAGCGAGCTTTTGAAACGGATGACATTTTTAATCGAAAACCATCCTTAAGAAAAGCTCCACCACCGCGACCTACTGGTCCAAGGATTGCTGCTGCTCCATCTAAAGAACCACTTCTGCCAGTCAAAGTGGAAACATCAAAGAAAAGAGTCCCACAGCGCCCTGCTCCTTCAAGACCTTTGGTCAAATCTCAAGAAATACGTCCTCTGCCTCAGGAACTTATGGCACCACCACGTAGGCCACCACCAAGGGCTCCTCAGGTTAAAAGTTCAGATCTGATGCGGTTTAGCCCACCTAAAGAAGAAAAACCAGGTAAAATTAAACTGTAATTAAACTCAATTTTAGCTCACCGATGCAAAATGTTGGGAGAGCAGTTGTCATACCCTAGTGCGTCAGCATCCTTGTGCACAAAAAAATTTAACCTGGCCTATATCTTTTTGAACCATTAGTGTGTTAGAGATGGTATTTCACATGCAGATTCCTCATGATCAGAGCTTTTATTTGGTACTATGACTTTTGACCTAGTGACCTTGACCTTGGACTTTGACCTACTTTTCAAGAACTTTATCCTGGGCTATATCTTTTGAATTGTTTGTGCTAGAGCTATGATGTTTCGCATGTAGATTCCTCATTATCAAAGGTTCTATTTGGTACCAATATTTTGACTTAGTGATCTTGACCTTGGACTAGATTTCCGCAAACCTTTGGCAGAAAGGTTTTTACTGAAAAAATTGCTAAATAGTTTTTGAAAGGGCCACTAGTCAGAATGATGCATATAGTCAAATATATATCTTTAAGTATATATTTATGCAGCTGCTTTTAATGTGCAGTCTTTTTTTTTTTTAATTTTTTTCAAAGGTGCCTGTACCTTTTCATTTGGGAGTTTTTGTCCTATTAGCATGTGGCTAAAAGATCCATGTAAGGAAAAATTTTTTATAAATTTTGGGAAAAATCAATGAAATTTTCATTAGGAAGGATCCTTATAACAGACCTAATTTGAAAAAAAAAAAAACCTAATGGCTAATGGGTTAAAAATGTTTCTAATTCCTGTCAGTTATCTGATGGTAGTACATGAAAGAATATGATTTGGCATTGTAACTTTGATTAATAAAAGCTAGTCTGGACCATTGGGAAGGAATTAAAATGAATTTAGAGGGAGTTGAGTTAAGAAGAATTTTCTCTGCACTTCTCTTTCTTAATCAACATACATAGAAACTATTTATTGGTAGGACATAAAAGGATGTCGCATAGATTATAATTAAACCTGATAGAACTGTACTCCAAGGTTTCTTACTTCACAAAATAATCTTATGTACAAGTAAGAATGATTATGACACCTTTGGATTTAAGAACTACAGCAATAATCTACTTTGGATATCCCTGGGATATATATATACATGTAGACCTATGGTCCATTCATATCTAGTCCAGAAAATTGTTGAATTAGTTTTAGATTATGGCCAGTGTCAGGCATTATTAGTCATACCTTGCAACATGGTTATAGGACACATTTGATATTGTGATGTTTCTATTAGGATTTTCATTTGAGATTTGTTGTGTAAACATTAAAATCTATGCACAAGGAAGTGGTTCAATCTCCAAAGTAGAGTTGTCGTTCCTTTACAATGCACACACACCTCTGCCAACGTCTCAGGTTTTACAAGATTCTTTTAAAATCAGAGCTTTGCCTCTAGACGATATGACCTGGTCTTCAGTGGCTTTATTAGTGAAATTTAAAGCATTTACCATGTTACATTGACTTTTAATCGGGCTTCTACATGAATTCAACCGAAGTTATACCACACTATATTTTCTTAGCGTACAAATCAGCGAACTTATGTAATACAGTTTGTCAATAACACTATCATTTGCACCTCATTGTCTAATTTTTGCCCAGATAACTTGAATAGGATGACATTTTCTCCCAAAACACACAAAATAGTCTATATTTTCTGCCCTCTGACTAGGGACTACTTTCAGTAGTTGGCAGAAATTATAGGGAGTGCAAGGACTGTAACTCTGCTTTGGTGATTGGAAATGGTTAAGAAGAGATTGGAGTCAGTCCTAGTTTGATGTTTTTTATTCAACTTATTCTGTGCATGCGATTTTGTTTTATGATAATTGTTTTATGCCACTTTAAGGTTATTGCACTCATATATGATGATGACACCTGCCTGGTGCATTGCTTCATGGTTCAAAATAATTGTCCCATGCTATGGACCCGCGTGAAGCATTCTCTCCAATTGAGGGATCTTTTACCATGTTTACCAGTGTTTTGTTTTTCTTCAAATCAGGTTCATTATAAGGACCTTTCCTAATGGAAATTTAATTGATTTTTCCCAATGGAAATTTAATTGATTTTTCCCAAAATTTGTCTAAATTTTTTTCCAAACACTGATCTTTTAGCATTATGCAAATAGGACAGAAATTTCCCAATGTAAAAAATTGAAAAAAAATTACTAAAAAAAACCCTCGCTGTTTACATACAAATGGACCAACATATAGTCTGATATGGGACCTTAGTATATATATGTACTGTCTCATTCAAAGGAAAGAAGGGTGATAAATCACCTAGAAAAACCAAGCTGACATCCTGGACCTTGGCTCTCAGTTGTCCAGTGTAATACAACTTGACTAACCTGTTCTTCTCTCTGTATGAGAAGACATGTGGTTTGAAAAAAATAATAAAGATTAGGAGCTTTATGCAACTACATTATAGATTGTGTAACACTGAATTATTTAATGGTGGATGTTGAAAGGTGATTGTGAAATTCATTTCAGCAGATTTGGTAAATGTTGTTTTTGGATTCATGGATTAAATGATAACTTATAGAAATAAAATTTTATAGTGTTTATCATATTGTCCATATATATCCATAAACATGATAACATTGGACAAGTTTACAATATGCTACATGCGTAATATTATCTATTTATACCTTTACATTATATGTAATCTACAAAATGCCAGCGAGTTTTTTATCCAAATATTTCACATGATATGTATGTTGTATTATCAGCAAATAAACAGCATGTTATCTACTCATGACGAGTAATAATCATTTAACAAAGGTATATACTGTCTTTTTCCATTATTCAGTTCAATTTTTTCAAATGTCATACAGTATATAGAAAGAATATAAGAACACATATACATGAATATACGGAAAAAAAGGACAGTGATTGACATATATACAAGGTACAAGGTTCAGACAGAATATTACGGTATATAATTATAATGTTAGATAAATATGAAGAGTGAGATTCCCTGCAGTGTAAATTTATATCTCCACTCTTACAAATATACCCATATATAAACATAAACATATATATATATATATATATATATATATATATATATTATATATATATATATATATATGTATATATATATATATATATATATATATTTATTTATATATATATAAAACTGAAAAGACAGATTATTTTGATATGGCACAACGGTAAATGAACTTTTCTTTTTCTGGCATTAATCTTTTTCTCAATGACAATTAGTTATTTTTCCATTGCAACATCAACATGATCAGAAGATTTTTATTTATTAAACCCCCCCCCACACACACACACACACACAAAATGTGTTACTTTAATCGATGCCGTGGAAATTTTTCTCATTGAGAAGAATTCAAACCAATCATTACTGATGTAGCCACAAATACTATATGACTACTGATGAAAACTGTACAAACAACGAAAATACATGTACATGAAATTATATGTAAATGATAATTTATGACTAGCAATGACTTTACACCAGGTATAACCATTAATTTCCATTGTATGCCATGACATACCCACTTCATCTACCTATTTACCTACATACCTGGATACAGTAAATAATACTTGCATTAATGAAGGAAGGGAATTTTTATTTACCTGTGTTAAGAGATTTACCTGAATACTTTAAATGTGACCCTTAGTGAACTGGTGGTAAATACTTGTATACAAGATGCCAAGCATGTGAGATTGCATGGTATCTTACCTTTTCGTAAAACCTACTTTATTTCTAGATGAAGCAAATGAGGAAGTAATAGCTGATCTTAGGAAGAGGATCAAAGAAATGGAGGAGGATCTACAGGTATGGGGTTTGTGTGATGGGAAATGTGAGGAGGTGGGATGGGGGAGAATAGCAGATAATTTTGTAGATCTATAATTTGATAGACTTACAGCAACTTACCAGTTGGGCCATTCAATATTCAGTCAGGTGGATGTGTAACAATGTCAGTGAATGGACATTCACAATTTACCGGTATTTTTTTGTAAAATTTTTTCAAGTATAGTTCATAACGTTTTTATCATTATACTTGAGTAAAGAAGGAGTCTGTTAGCAAGATAGGAAACACTATGATTTTGGAATTGTGACTTAAAATTAGTACAAATGCTTTGTATAGGGTAAATATGTCTAGCTGCATGAATCTGATCATCTCCTTTACAGGTTTCATGCAAAACCTCAAGTGATTTATTGCGATTGTTTGTTGTCATGTGACTTCCGTCTTCTTTCATACAGAAACATCATATTTTTATCAGGTTTGGTAGTGGTGAAAAATTCATAAGCCTCTACAAAAGTTGTTTTTTCACTAGATCCTTTCTGTGTTGATCCAAGGGTGGGATCAAAAGTCAGTCAGGGTACCCTTTTTTGAGAAACTTCTTCCTTCGCTTTCAGACATTATGAATTAACAGAATGCTTTTGAGTAACCTAGAAGGCCAGGGCACATGAAGAAGCATTTTAACATTTGGTTCTACACCAGAATTAAAATTTTGGGTTTTTTTTTTAAGTCCTTTGACTTTTTTCCCCCTTTAGGCATTTTTTGCTTAGTTTTAAACTGATATTATATATTATATTATATGAGATGAATATTGCTATATGCATCTGAGGAGAGCTGAGTTAACAATAGCATATGCAGATGTGTTCCATTTAGTTTCAGAAGATTATTTATGAAATTTTGAGATAAAAGGAAGGAAATTTCTTAAGCTCTTATAATGCTCTTAATCTTTTTTTTCCGGAGAAAAATGACTTACCAGGAAGGGATAACAGTTCATACTTGTATATATGAACTAGTGTATATTATTTATAGAATTGCAAGAAATCGAAAGAAGAAATGGAAGCACAGCTTAACGAGGGTGATAATCAAGATGAAGTCCATGATAATATTGATTTCTACGATGCTAATATCAATGGGTTGACTGAGGAACTAAATAAGATGAAAGGTGAGATGGAGATTTGTGGTGATCAAGGTGATCTTTACAAGATGTGCAAATATATTGAATTTGTCAAAACTTTACTCCAAAACAGCCAAGATGAGTAATACAAATAATGTACTAACATAACACAGGTCAAGGATTTTTTCACAGCTTCATGTTCTAAGTTTATCAAGTAGCTTAATAGGTGTCAAGCTATCATGATCACTTTGTCCATCTGTTTGACCTAAGTTAGTTTACAGGATGATATGATATTTCACTTCCAGCAGTGTGTCAGAAAAGAGATATGATTACTCATAATTGCCCAATGATGCATAATGTCACTAGTTACCCTATATTACAGTTACTGTGTGTGAAAATAGAAAAAGCTATTAGTTGTGTACCATATATACCAAGTTTGACCTTGTTCCATTCATGTTTAAAATCCAGTGGAAAAAATGTGTTGAATTTGTGTTAGATAAGGCATGTATTTGGAACACTATTTAGAGTTATATTTTGTGGCATTATTGCTTTGAAGTTCAGATATTTTTGTAGTAGTGGACCTTGATGAGAGTAGCTTTCTACAAAAGTGAGTAATATACATGAGGTGATATTCTAATAAATTTAATTACGTCAATCCATCAGAAAATCTTCAGCAATTATGTCCAGAGGAGTATGATATCATAGCAAAGGAGAAAATGGAAGAAGAGAGAAGGAAAGCAGAAGAACAGAGAAAAGAAGAGGAAAGGAAAATGTCGGAGGAAGCAAAAGCTAAGAGATTTGCCAAACGAGAGAAAGTGATAGAAGAATTAATACAAACTGAGAAAGATTTCCTTCAAGGACTGGAATTGTGTATGGATGTGTTTGTTTCTCCAGATGCAGAGAAAGTAAGTTACAGTAGTTTTAATGGTGACTGAAATTATATATTTTAGAATAATTCTTATTCATTTATCGTATTTTTTTATATTTATCAAACTTGCTGTCTGCAAGTAAATCATCTACAGTGCATGAAGACCATTTATTGTCGTCTATTTTCAGCATCCTGATGTTGATACCGAATTGTTGCTAGGCAACATGGAGGATATATTTGATGTATCACAGAGGTTGCTTGCCAAACTGGAGCATGCCACCCAGGATAAAGAATTTCATGAACAGACTATTGGTAAATCATCTTAAAGCCTTATATAATTATGCTTAGCTCACTGCAGTCATGTGATCACTCTTCATCCGACTTACATCTGCTGTTCAGTTCGGCCAACAGGCATTAAGTTTTAATAGTTTCAACTTCTTCCCCAGAACCACTAATAATATTTAGTTGGCATTAAATGCTTTAGCTTCCATACAGGTCATAGTTTATTTGGGGGGGGGGGGGGCAGGGGATACAGTTCTCCAGAATCACTGGTGTTAGATTGCTTATGATTACAATACAATGATTTGTGTTGACTTTTTTATCCATTTTCATAGAAATGGACATTATTAAAAAGAAATGAAATTAAATGTTAGAATTTTTATGTCCCAGGATCGATAGGTCGTGGGCATATTGTTTATGTCCTGTCTTTTTGTCTGTTTGTTTGTCTATTTGTTTGTCTGTTTGTTTGTCTGTCTGATGTAAACTTCAGCATTCGCCATAACTTCTGAAACATGAGAGATAGATACTTCATATTTGGCAATATATAATAAAGCTCTCAAAATAAATGCAAATGGTTTTAAAGGAAAGGGGAGGGGAGAGGATATGCTACTGGGTATTTGTATGTATATAATAAACTTTGATGAACTTCTCCTTCGGAACTAATAGAAAAATTTTGTAATGAAACTTGATGAGGATGAAGAATCAAAGGTTTCCTACAGGTGTTGTTGCTTTTTGGCCAGATCTGTCATGAGATGGACTCTAGGTGGGACAATGTATGCCTTATAGGGCTTTGGCAAACTTCTTTGAGATAGAAGGATTTTTCTCATTACTTAGTGTGAATGAAATTTATATTTAATGTATCATACTAGTACTGTTGCTCTATAGGCTGGATCTACCCAGGGCTTGGTGCATTGTGTGGCAAAGTAGATCTAAAGAGAAGCCTTCTTTTGTGAAAAGAAATTTTAAATGGGTTATTAAATACAATGTATAAGGAAGTCAGTCTTTGTGAGAGATTTAGAATGATGTGAGGTTCTGTTTGATTCAGATACTCTCATTAGAGAACATTCTGATATGTTTTAAGTTTCTCACTTGCTCATAGTGTTCTTTGAATCATACTAATTCAGTACCATGGTAGATTAGAATCGATCCATGCCTTTCTTACTTGGAAGGTTTCCCTAAATAGATTATTTGCTTTAATACAGCATGCATAAATTTAGCTATTGTGGTTTCTAAAACTCAGTTTGCTTCAGTTTATAGTGATCATATTTTGAACCATGTTTTCTAACAGCAATGAAATATTCAATGGTATTGATGTTCTCTTATCTGAATGCATAATGTGAAAATAAACAAAGTCACAGAGTTAATTGTTTATTTGGTTTGAAAGGTAATAGCTTAGATAACTCTGAAAATTTTCCATATTGGCAACCTTCAATATATGTTATTTTGGTCATGGTTAAATGGACACAAACTTACATATAGTTCATAAGGTTTAAACTGAAACGGCAACCAGGGAATAAACTTAACAGAAATTTTTACGAGCCATGTGGGCTCGTAAGACTCAGAATCTACGGGCCCACACCAATCTTTATGAGTCCACACTAAAACCATTCAAAAATTGCAAGAAAAACTAATCAATTTTTTTCTGAATTTTAATACATTACACAACAATTTCTCTCCAATTTTACTCCTTGAAGTAATCGTCCCGTTTTGTCGGCGATACATTTCGTTTCATGGGAACGGCGAAAAAAATAAACTTCCTAAGTGGGCTGGTCGAGCCATAATTTAAAGGTCAAAGAACAGTAATTAATGAGAGTCGTGATTGGCTGATGGTGTAGGGAGAGAGGAATACTATTTCAATGTATCAGGAGCTGTGATTGAATGAATTTATTTAATCTATCTATAAATAAAGATTGATTCTGCTGTAAAATCATGATTTTTTATCTCATTTCGCTAATGTAGAAATTTTATAACCTAAAAAGGGGTGGTTGCAGTATATAGAGATAGATAGATAGATAGGTTGTTTACGTTTGAATTTTGGGGGGTGACCCCCTTCCAGCATGATTTTCTCAAAATTAAGGTGGATAACCTATGGTAAACTGTTAAAATTCTGATAGAGGACGATCTGACAAACATTTTGATATATGGATTGTATATAATTTCTATTGAAACGGTGAAGGTATGAGCCGACCGTTTCAATAGAAATTAGATTGTATGTAGCTAAAATGCAGGATGTTTGTAAATCTTGCTGGAAATTTGTTAATTTAACATGAGACCTTATGGGAAATGGAATTACTATGCTTTGACCTATATAAACAAACGTGAAACCCAAGGGCGTAGCCAGAGCGCAAATCGTGTACGCACAAGGAAGGCAGGGGTTTGGGGGAAAAGAAAACGACCACCTCTCTCTCTCTCTCTCTCTCTCTCTCATGAGATACTATATTTTTGACAAAATGGTGTGTACGCACGTGCGCATTTGGCGTAATGGTAGCTACGCCACTGAAACCAGATACTGCTAACTAACAAATAAAAAGAACATGTCCGGATTTGAAACATCTAGACGCTTAGTTCCGCTTACTCAGTGACGGAATTAAGCATCTAGATTATTCAGATTAGAATTCAACAAGCTTGGGCGAGTGGGCGAGCGTTAAGTTTATTCCCTGGCAACAACAGAAGGAAGAAATTAGGAAGTGGAAAGTCATAGCTCTGATCATTGACTTTTGTCTCTGTAATATTTATACAAGAATGCCCTCTTGAACAGAAAAAAGATTTGCTAATGTATTTGATGTAACCCGTACCTTAAACCTATATCGCAATATATTATTATTACTAAAAATGCATGTATTACATTGGTAATATTTCGGTTTTTTATTTATCAGGTGTTTGTTTTATATCTCTTGCTGATGACATGAAGAATGCCTACGCACCTTATTGCCGTAATCATGACGGTGTTATTAATTTATTGGAGAAGGTAATTATTTTCAATGAGTTTTGATTTTAATAAAAACGTCAAGTAAACCGCTATAAGAATATTATGTACTTGTGTTGCAGAGAAGTAAGAATACTAAGATATAATCATCAGAAGTATAATTGTGGCCAAAAGTGTGGATTTGCTTGTTAGCTAAAATCTTTTCTTGGATTGTTTGTACATATTAATAGCTTTAACTGCCTTGAGGGAGGATATTTGGTAGTATGTCCGAATTTCCTCAAGTGATGCGCAAGAGGATCCGATACAAAATAGATACAGTGTTCCTGGAAGTGACACAGCAGAAATAACAATTATGTTACTTTATACATTGTAATGAGTGTAAAAAAAATAGATTACATTTTAATAATATTTGAGGCATTAGATATTGAATCTAATTGAATGTTTCAGATTTAGCATTCATTTACCTTGAAATATTAAATAATTAAGGCAAAAACTTCTGTAAGGATGTTTCATACAACCTACATTAAGACTGGTAAATAAATTAAGTAATCAGTACTAACAAAAGTAGATACATGTATTATTGAATGATTAAATTTGTTTTTTTTTTCTGTATTTCTGTTTTGTCAAGAAAATGATGTTTTATTTGATACAAGAACTTTCATTACATGACCATGTATGTATTTTTGAGTGCTGCATTCAGCACATTTGTTTTTTGGTCGGAATTGCGTAGCAATTCCAGACCCTAGTCGTTACAATAAACTCTGGAGAATGCGTGGAACGCAGAAAATACCTCCTCGTGTATAAATAGTGCGTCGATATTTAGAAAAAGCGTGATTAGATTTACTTTCAGTACTTATAGATCATATTGTACGAGTCAATACAAGATAAGTTTGATCAGACGAGAAAATAGATGTGCCGTTATTCCATCGATTTAGACGAGTTATATTCATGCGCTGGAGGACATGCAGTCTTTCAGAATACTCGACGGAAAGTCCCGAAAAAGTACGATTGACATTCTTCTTCTTCTTCTTCTTCTTCTTCTTCTTCCATTACGAAGTGTAGCTGTGCCGTAATTTAAGAAGTACACTACTAGTCCGTACTAGTATCCGTTGTATTATAATTAATAAAACCATCGCTTCTTTTTATAGCAGTGGAATTCAAAGTACTCTACAATCTTCTCGTCACAACGATAAACAAACGTCTCGGTAGTTGTTGATATGTAATGCTACTAAAAATAGCCAGTTATTTATAGATCTCCACGTGTAAACGTGGTTTTCCCCAAATGTACATGTACAGCGGGAGACTGTCCAGATTGTTAATTTCACACTACTGTCAATATCAAAAGTGATGAGAGAATGAGTTAACTATATAGTACGAGACGGAGACGTACAGGGGCGGAGTCGTTGTTTATATGAAAACGAGCACCTGTGCGCAGACTGTGTTTTTGTCAATACTGATCCTAAACACTACACGCTTGGTGTGTGATCTCTTGGTGGATCACGACTTTATTACCTTTGATGTACTTGACCATGCAATTCCGACCTTGAGGACTTTCAAGTCCTTTCATTATTTGTTTGATGTCTAAAAATAAATTGTTTGCAAAATTTTTTATTTTAACTATTTTGTTTTCAACAAAATTATAAAGAGTGATGTTTCTCTCTTTTTTTTTGTTTAGGGGTTTTTTGTTTTGCTATAAAGACTTGAAGGTAAAAACCATGGTATAATTCCTTTATCATTAATTTTTCTTTTAGTATAGAGAAAATGCTTCAATAAGTGCCTTTCTGCAGAGTCAGTTAAACAAGCTACGGGAACGTTCTGTGGTATTTGATCTTGAGGCCTTACTTATTAAACCCGTACAAAGGATACTTAAGTATCCTCTCCTCCTAAATGAACTGTTCAAGGTCTGTATAATTTGTCTTTCTTACTCTCTTTCTGGAATAAAAGTGTAGAAACAAGTTTTACTTTATTTCATTTTAAATTTGATGAACATTAAAAGAAATCCTAGCCACAACATTAATTTATCTATTTAGTTTACTTTCATTTTGTGTAAATGTATGATGCATTCATGCTTTGATGTGTGTCCACAGTATACTAATATATATATACATATATATATATATACCTACTCCAAAGAAATCATTTTCTTGTAATATTAATAAAGTTTATGGCTATAGTCCACAGAAGATGACCATCCAGACAAACAAGAAATCTTGAAAGCTATAAATGCCATGACTGACGTTGCTGCTGCCATTAATGAATACAAGAGACGCACAGATCTGGGTCAGTTTTTGTACTTATTTGACAGTAGACCTTTTTTCCAATTTTACATGATATAAGGGATTTAATATTGGACAAAGATTATATGGCTGGAATTTTTATTATAATGACAATAATGCTTTGATTGTGACCTCATGGTATTATGACAGAAATCTGAGCAGCAGCATTGGTCCAGTATTGCCCCTTACATCATATAAAACTGGGAATAGGTATATTGGTATTTACTCAGAATTGTCTGTAAATTCAACAAAGACAGTATTGTTGAGTGATTAAAATCTTGAAAGAGAGTGAAAATATTGATAGTGGTAGTGGTATGCAAATATACTTTTATAATCCTCAGTAATCCAATCCTAACATTAATACTCATATATGAATTATAATTTTGTGTGTATTTGACTACCTGTACATTTATTACTGATCGGTCTTGGAATCAGTAGTTATATTCTGTAGTAGAAATGTTATTTGAAGTCATTTAGATGACTTTCTCTCCATGCCCGATGTAAAACATAGAAATAACTACATGTGAAATGGTGTACAAAACCTACATGCCAGATATTTATTAAGTGTTTTACATACAGTAAATGTATTTGTCATTATTTTAGTTTACAAGTACAAGAAAGATACAGATCAGTCTTTTGGAGATATGTTAGCCAAGCTAAGCTTCCATACAATTAAGAAGAAGGGAAGTCGCATAAAAGGAAGAATTTCATCCAACCTTGGCTTTAGTCAGGTAATGTATTATCAGATTGAAAATTTTAATTGGAGATTTTCATAGTATAGCATTATTTCCAATTTGTATAGGTAACTGAGGTCAAAATCATTGTGAAGTCATATATTTACTATGGAAGTGTCATTTTTGTGCTGTCTTTTCCTCTAATTTGTCATAGTTTTCTATGGAACTGGCTGATGTCACAATTATTTTATGTCAGATACCTGCTAAAAGTGCAGATAATTTTTAATTTTGAATATGAAAAGAACCAAGTTTCTGTATGTTGACTTAGTTCAGGTGGTAATGCAGGGTTTCATAGATTACATCAATCAAAACTGGAAAACGGTCTATTGCAATTTCTTCAAATGTTCTAGACATTTTATTTATCCCATTTTATTGAAGTTGGCCCAATCTCTTTATTCTTCAAAATTGGAAGGTCTGCAAATGCACATGTACTGGCAAAGCATTGATGTTTACATGTGAGGACCCCACATTATACCCTGTATTGTCAAGGTGAAATTAATCTACCTGTGATTTGGTGTGATTTAAGATCTTGACATGGAGCATAGTTAATCTCCACAATTGGTGGCAGAGTTGTCTGTGAATAGTAGGTTTATACTACAAACTGGACAAACTAAATTATTTTCTAGAAATTTTGTGGTTTATTTCCAAATTTTTGAACATGGTTATGTATTTTTTTTTTTGCATTTGGTTTTAGACAAGAGATGAAGCTTTTGACAGTGAGGAATTGAGATTTCGTCAACTGGAGAAGATCGTTAAAATATTTGTCAGAGATGTCCAAGCTTACATGCAGCAAATACAGGTAAAATAATAGATTATTCAGGTAAAATAACAGATTCTTCAAACTTATTAGAAATGAGTTTGCCTTCATTCATTTCAATAAGTTAAGAAACTGATGTGGTTCAGTGGATGAGGTGTTGGCTTTATGATCAGGAGGTCCTGGGTTTGAGTCTAGACATATGTACATAGGTGTTCTGTCTTTCAGATGAGACAGTAAAAACCAAAGTCCCGTGTCACAGTAGGTGTTGCATGTAAAAGACCCCCACACTGCTTCATGTGGGTCTGCTGCAAAGGTATAAATTTCAGTGTAATGCATTAAGAGGATGCCATCACTATATATGTGAAATGATTAAGTGGCATAAAAACAATAATCAGTCAATGAAATTTAAGAGGTGTTTATTTCAAAATCATAAGGACCTAGGCTCAATTCTGCTTTGATATTGTTAGTGTTGATCAGTAAAAATCAAAATCCAATTTCACATTATATGTTGGCATGTAAAAGAAACTCTCTCTGTTTCACTTTGGTCCACACTTTATTTTTCCATTACAACAGCTTTGCAGGGGGAATAAAGTAATAGTTTGTGTGTGGATGCATGCATGGGTGCATGTGTGTGTCTGTTACAAAACCTTGTAGACACTCTAGAAGTCACAGTTTTGATCCTAGCTGGTTTATACATCATTTATAGCTTTAGCATAAGGAGAGAAAGATCAGTAGTGATTTTGGGGTCAAAGGCTTAAAGGTTAAGGTCACTGGAGGTCATCATAGAAAAACCTTGTAGACACTGTAGAAGGCACAATCTTAGCCCTATTGGCTTCATACTTCACATATAGATTTAGTAAATTGAGAGAAAAATCCCTATTAATTTTGGGGTCAAAGGTCAAGGTCAGTTTAGTACCATGGATTTTTCTTTCATGCAAGGACATGCTGTGTTTGGTGTTGTCCTTGTTTAAAAATGCACCGGGCAAGCAGCATTATCATACAGGTAAAATCTACTGGTGGTGTTAGACAACTATCAGTCGGTCAAATGTATATTATAAAGTGAAGTAATATATACTGCTACATGTGTAAAGAAAGTTAAGATAAAGACAAGTACCTACATGTATATGCTTTTATTTTGAATTTCAGGACTCTGTGACATTACATGAGAACCTGGTAGCAGATGTAATCGATTTCTATGATGACAAACAACACAGTCATGTTGTACAACAGTTAGAAAAAGCCCAGCAACTCATTGATCAAACTTTACTACCAGAGTTTGTAAGTCATTTCTATATCCCTTTTTTTTCCTTAAATAGATATTTATTATAGAAGGTGGTTTTTATGGCATTACTTGATTTGCCAAATTACATAATAGATATCAGAATCTGCCGTATTTACTTGAATATAATATGCACCCCTAAAAATGACCCCAAAAATCATGAAAAAATGCCTTCACTCCGTGTATAATACGCAGGGGAAAATTCCAAAACAAGATGTCAATTTCATGTCGAAATAGCAAGACCGCGAGCTGAAATTGCTTTGCAATATACCTTTTACAATGTAATCGCGTAACGTGTATTATTATCAAAAGCGGCACAGAACTACCAGCCTTTATTCATTGTGTGATTCAACGCTTTTCTCTCTTTTATTTCATTTACAATCAAACTCGCAAAGACTTCAAATGTCTTAACTAGTAACCTGGTTCCAAATGATCGCATCATTTTTTGAGTCAGCGCTCTCATAGAGGTTATAACTTTCACTACCGATATAGAGCTTACTACGCCGCTGAAAAATAAAGTGCCGAAAAATTACTGATGTTAAACATTCTTGATCAGCACAATGTACCTTTAGCTCAGTTAATTTAAGCTAAACATAAACTAGTTTCAATAACTCGAAAAAGGAGTTGCAATAATGTTTTCAAATTTCGCGTAATAATATGTAGTTGTGACTACTTTACGATGTGTTTACCACCGACACCATCGGATGTACTCGATTGTGTAATTGTCCGGACAAAGCATTTGTCTTGATCTTGTATCGCTTGTTTTTATCGAGATATTTCAATTAAAGTTTTCCCCAACATGTTCTGGAACTTTAGTTCTTTTTCACATATATGACAAATTTAAAGATCGATCTTCCCGCATTTCCTCTGATAATGAAAATGCATTATAAATATTTAGGTAAATGTTGTATGTTTCTAAATATAAATGATGTTAAAACATTATGAGAATCGTGAATAAGATGGTTATTTAATGTCTCACTTGAAGGAATGTTGTTCCTTGGCTCAGCTTCGACTCGTGACAACAATGCAGTAAAACTTGTTGCCATGAAGTTGTCGATTGCACATTCATTTCAGATACAAGCAATTGCAAACTCTTTGCCGTAAGATAGTATGAAGAGAGCAAATTTTATTAGCATTTTGTTCATAGGTATAATGACGATGTAGTTGCAACAAAGACCCCCCCCCCCCCCCATTTTCCTGAAATCCTGAATCCGCCACTAAAACGGTAAAATGATTACATACTTAAAATCAGCAAAGCCAACTCTTAGGACTTTTGAGTCCTTTGATTTTTCTTTCTCGTTAGAATGAAAGTGCGTGTCTACGAGGAGATCGCAAATGTTTGTGAAGACAGAATATATAAAGAATAAATGAATGAGTGTTATCCAAACTGTCGATGCTCGTGCCGTTACGGTCAAGTAGTTTCACCTATTGCGTAATTATCGATTAACTAATTAAGGATAAATCATTGTATCACCCGTACAATCTGCTAATCAGATACCATTGCTAAATGACATAGCGCAAGTATTCTATTGTGTTCATTAAATGGCACACTGTAGACATTACTCCTGTTATCGCTTTGGGCATTTACTATGGGAAGCAGACAGTTTACAGATAATAGACATATCTCAAGCCTCGTGGGTTTGATTGACAGCTTTAGATACTTTAACTGACACATGCATCCCTCTAAATCAGCCACTGAAGCTTAAAAGCGTGAAAAAAAAGTTCCAGATTTCTAACCCTATGTATAATACACAGTGCAAAAATCATGAGTCAAATTGGCTAAAAAAGTCGTATTGTATTCGAGTATATACGGTATTTATATACGTTATAATTTTGTGCACCAGGTCACATTTTGACAACTTTTGTTCTTCTCTGATGCTCATGGCCGAATGATTAGAATTCTAAAAATATATCAATATTTGAAGAGCAGAGTTAAAACCAAAGTGGTCGAAAAAGCAAGACAAAGAATCAATCTAATTACAAAGCTATGCTTTATCCTTAGTTTTAGTGTGATTTACAAAACTTCATGACTGAAAATTTTAAGTATATATTTCACATCAGTTCAAAACACTGAAAACTAGACTTATGATGCCCTTGTGGACTATCAGTCCACCAACAGTGACACCGGCCTAGTGATTATAATAGATATTAGAACATTTATTTATAGCATGTGTGGCTTAAAAAAGTACAGTGCCCATGGGTGATTAAAAACAGTTATTTTCTTCTTCTTCCATCTGTATTTTCATTTCAAGTCTTGCTCATTATATTTTAAAGTGATATTTCTTCTATAAAACAGTTTCTAGAAATTCAATTCTTTTATTTGTATATCAATAACTTTTTCGCTTAATATACAGTCATGTAATTGTACTTTGCTGTATCTGAATAGATATAATTTTCAACAATTGTTGAAAAAATATAATACCAAGATCATTGTTGTGTTTCTTTCAATCAGTTTTATTATTCATTTAAAATGCTTTTAAACTAGTTTCTACCCTCTATACTGTGAAGTCATATCAATATACATATACATATAACAAATGTCATAGGAAATTTTCCATTTATTCTACATGTTTATGAAATACTCTATATTACAGCAAGAGAGTGTCACAGTCATGGTCACAGCTCCATTGAACAAACTCTCTCAGATGTTTGAAGGACCAATTAAGGTTATCCAGAAGAGATATGATAAATTATTGGACTATGACAGTATGCTCAGGAAGGGGAAAGATGAAAAAGTAAGATTCAAGTTCAGTTTGAATGCAGATGAATTTCGAGCAGAGAACCGTCAGAAGTCAGTCATTTGGTTGGTTGCTTGATTGATTGGTGTCAGTGGGTAGTGTAGTGAGTGAGGTGCTGAGAGGTCCTGGGTTTAAATCCAAGTGGAAGCCGATGTGGCCTAGTAGATGAGGGGCTCGGCTTGTGACCAAAAGGTCCCGGCTTCGATTCCCGCCATGGGCACACCGGTGGTCTGTCTTTTGGATGAGACAGTAAAAACCGAGGTCCCTTGTCACAGTAGGCATGGCATGTAAAAGATCCCTCACTGCTTTAGATGGGTCTGTTGCAAAGGTAAAAATTTCTTTGCGATGCATCAGACAGATGCCGTTACCATATACGTGAAATAATCGTCGAGTGACGTAAAACAATAATCAGTCAATCAAATCCAGTTGGTAAATAATTGGTGTCCTATCTTTCAGACTTGACTGTTAAAAAAATGTCCAGTGTCATGATAAACATTGGCAAGTAATAGAACTATTACTTCTCTTCTTTGGTCTGTTACACAGGCTTACATTTCTTTGCCTTGGTATGGTGTAAAACAATAATTGCACATAGTCCATGTCTTATTCGTATGAGCAGTTTCAAATACCCTAACACAATGTCATCTTCCTTAGAGAGAAGTGTTTTTGGTGGTTGTTTTTAAGTTGTTTTATAACAAACACTCTTGGCACATTAACGCTTGACATTCTAATCTGACAGATGTCCAGCTTTGTCCATACTGAATATTGTATCATCACATCAATGAGTAATTAATTAGTCAAGCTGTTAACATCTGACTTTAACAGATCCAAGAATTTGTTTCATAAAAAAAAAAAAAAAAAAAATATTAGGAGCAGGCGTGGTGTAGTGGTTAAGCACTTGGCTTGCGGCGCCGACGATCCGGGCTCGATTCCCGGGTTGTGCCACTATGTTTAAGAGGTTGGTAACCTCCTGCTTCCATGTCGCGATATAACTGAAATATTGTTGAAAGCGACGTAAAACACCAATCAACCAACCAACCAACATAAAAAGTATTGACATTTAGCAGTAAAATTCATACACATGTATATTGAAATTATAAAATTTTAAAATTTATAAAGATTTATAGTTTTATTGCTTTAGGTATGCTTCTTTTTAAACTATCATGCTGAAAGCTAATGTCAAGATTTACCATTTTCAGGCAACAGAGAAAGCCTTGAATAAAGCCAAAGCAGATTATGAAGCATTAAATGCCCAGTTGTTAGACGAGTTGCCCAAACTATACAGCCTATCCCTCCAGCTCCTAGAAGACTGTGTTGCCACATTTGTCCAGTCACAGCAAGAATATTCCAATAAGCTATTCCTACACATGTCAGATATGCTGGATGTAAGTTTCTATTCTCCACATATTGAATATGACATGTGTTCATAACATGACCACATAAATTTTGAAGTTTGTATCATTTGTGAACATTAATGTGCATGTACAAAGCCTTAGATTAGTTTATAAGCAATTAATCTAAATCACAAATGATGGTGAGAAAATTTTAATGTACACCATGTCAGAATCCCTACCAGTGTAGTGGTGACCGCGTACTATAACTATTTATTATATGCATGGTATACAAATACTATCTTTTTATTTATTGTCGATTATATGTACAAACAGGGTTTTCGATAAGGGATGGCACCTGACTAAATGCCGTTGATTCTAATGACAAGTGTCCACCTATACAACCAGTAATAATTTCCTCTGACCTTCAGTACTACTATAAAATGATACACCACAACTTTACAATTTCCCAGTTTAAATAGATTTTATTGAAAACCCTGTACCTGTGCACTAATGTTATAAAGTATTTTATTCAGTGAGTTGTATAGCAATGTTACCACTGAGAACACTTTAATAATAAAAACTTGTATTATTGTCCACTGCATGATGCTGGATGTAATTTCACGTTTTTCCTACCACTATATAATCGTCTAACCTGTCTTTCTCTCTTGACTCACTTAAATGCACTTTCAGAAGTTGATAAAGTGTGAAACTGACAAAACTAACCAATCAGGACAAAAGCAAATCGTAAGTCTATTAATACACAATCATATCAAGCTAGAATTTCACAGATTGTACTAACAGTAACCCCGGTGCACTGCATTCCTTCTAAGCATTTGTCAATCATGTTTTATAGATTGTCAAAGATACATTTTACTGTAATTTTTGTATGTAAGCACTTTCAAAAATTTTCACCAATAGATTGCTTTCATTAGCATAGAATTTCATTGGAGATACTTCCTATATAAGAATTTGTCCACCATGTTTGAGATATATAACTGAATAAGTCGATGAAAGTATATAGTCAACTAGGGATACTTTCTGCATTTTTGCAATGCTTATGCAAGTTTTTAGATATTAAACAATGTAAAAAAGTTTCCTTAGAAGTGTAAATTTAAACAACTTTTTTAAACATGAATTAAACTTAGTATAGGACATGAAGTCCTGTTTTTGTCAAAAATGGTTGACAATGGGTGGTAACTCCAATTAAATTACTGCTGACGAACATATGTCTTGATAATTAAGAAAATTTTGAAGGAAAGTTCAGTTTGACTAAAAATGCATTCATCATCCAGCTAATGAGTAAATTTGGAAGTTTCATTTTGAAGCTTTACTGACAAATTAAAGCTATGAGGATAGATTACGTTTGCAAACAGCAGCGCAGAATGTGATATTGTAAGTCTGGACTGGATAAATACTTTGCTGTAAAAAAGCTTCATTGTTTTGAATTCATGATGCACTTTAAGTAGAGAAATAAACAACACATGTTCTCATTTTTGATAAGAAATTGGTGGAAATTTTTGCTTTTAAGTCACATGTTAAGTTCAGTTATCACAATCTGTTTCTTCAGAATATGCCTAAGAATGCTTTATTGAACCTCTTTCCTTACAAAGGTATAGCTGTCAATAAAAATTTTCTATACTTTGACTAAACTAAACTTTAGAAGCTTATCAAACTTGACAAAACCATTGTTGAGACATCAATATAAAATGGGTAGTGAGAAAAAAATATTATAATACATTTTCAACATATTTTATACATATGGTCAAACTTTGATCTGAATATAAGGACTGTCATAGTCACTTCAGGTTTTGGTAATTTTGAGTTTTCTAAGTTTCTGTGTTTGTTAAAAGAATGAACAAGCAAATTCAGAGAATTGTTGTTCCCCGCTTTCGGGGTTCTATCAGTAAGGATGCAGTGGTCTGTGACATACAGTCATGGTTGTGCATGTCTACAGACACACATGCCAAATTTGAAGGCCATACATCTTACAGTTAAAAAGTTCAATTGAAGTAGGTCAAAGGTCATGATCAAGGTCACATGATAAAAATATTCTGTTACCAATGGAAAGGTATTGCAATTAGGGACACACATGCTAAATATGAAGGCCCTACGTCTTCAGGGTTAAAAATTTACATTGAAGTAAGTCAAAGGTCATGGTCACGGTCACATGATAAAAAAATCCTGGTACCAACGGAAAGGTATTGCAATTAGGGACACACATGCCAAATATGAAGGCCCTATATCTTACAGTTAAAAAGTTATGACCAAGGTTAAAGTTTTTGTGACAGATGGACAATTCGATGGACGGACAGATGAATGAGATTTAATGTCCCCACACTTTCAGGAAAGGCAGGGGACAATAAAGAGGTTTTCTGGACCACATGATTCTTGCGAGTTTCAGGGGTATACAGTCAATCTTCGATATGTCAAACACTGATATCTCGAATACTCGTGATATCTCGAAGTCGGCATTGGTCATAATATGATTAAATTCACCCCAGATGTGTCGAACACTGATGTGTCCAATACCATGCTTATCTCGAATACATTTTAAAGTCCCGAAGTCCTAATTTACCCTGTTTATCTCTAAGTTGGCTTTTTTTTCCCCTGCGGCATCTTTCCTAGTTGACAGATCACACGCACAGTTTGATCAATTGACCGTGTCGGTGTACAATGTAGAAATCCGCAGTAAATACAAAATCGATCGAGTCCATTCATACCTCGTTATTTATACTAATTGTTACCACATTATGATAGCTTATTAAATTTGACCCTGCAATTAAAGAAATAACATTAAATTGTTTTTCCATACCTGCATTTATTTAAAGAAATTTCTTTACATTGTTCGTTAATCTATTTTTATGTCATATCCATGGGTATGTCTGTGTATTTTTATGCAAAGTAACAGTAGCTTGATTTGTTTTGAATAAAATAAAATTATGACAAGTTTCCTTACCTCGTCTCATGCATCAGTCCGTCCTTGGTTTAAAGTATAGTGTACGACAATTATGTCCAGTATTGAATTTAATATATAAAATTACTGAGAATCAAACATGAGTTTTCAATTTTGGAATATATTCTCTATATATATTCATAAATAAAAGATATGATGAGATTTAGATTAATTATTTTGTAACTACCGGGTATGTACATAAACACATATTTCTTGGTAAATACATCACGTACTATAACAATCACACATGTCAAATGTACCGGCGTATGTTCACAACTTCAAAATTTGTGATCCTAAGCTCAAAATTTGGATATCTTGAACTATGGATATCTTGAAGTATTTTCCATGGGCCCTCCGACTTCGTGATATCGAGGTTTGACTGTATTTGACATTTGAGTTACTTAAGTTTGAAAGCATAAAGACAGTTAATGTGGTTGTATGCTGAAACTGCAAACAAGTGTATCCTTAAAAGTATAACTGATCAGTCTTTCTCTTACTCTTCTATAAAACTCATGGTTGTTGACTTATAGTAAAAGTTTGCTTTTAAAAACAAGGTCCATGAGATGAGTCATTTCTTTTCTAGAATTTCATCTCAGATTAAAAGTAGAAATTTGTTTAACTTTCAACATGATGTAAAGGTTGACTCCATTGCAAAAGTCTTTTACAGATGTGACCACCTGTAAGTTCATTTACCGTATGCAAAATCATACAATATGCAGAAAGAAACAAACATCGTAAATTTGAGATTGTGTTTTCTCACCACTCTTAGCTCTGCTTTAGTTATGATTTACCTATTCAAAATATAAAAGAGTTTTATTCTTATCAATTTATTTTTAGGTTTAATCACCAGTGCTTTGCTTAGCAATTTTTCACAATCATGATTCATGTCATGTGATACACCATCCTCCATAAATAAGTACACACTCTTATATTTTTCATATTTTTGGAATTAATTTGACAAAAATGAAAGAAATAGAAATAATTCAGGAATTTTGCTGTTTACATTCAATGAAAGAACATGTTTTATAATAAAAAAGTGAGGTTTAACAAAACATTTTTTTTAAATCATATACAAATGCAATACTAATCTATAATGTACATTTCGGTCTAATATTTTGTGTACCTCCTCTTGCCGTTATTACAGCTTGAATATGTTTAAGCATGCTTTTAACAAGTGTTCTGGCAGACAAATTGTCCCAACATCCTACCTACCTAAAATTTTGACTTATTATCTTTATAGAAAATTTCTGTGGTGGGTACTTGCTTATGGAGGGTAGTGTATATTATATCCTGTAAATTTTAATGATATATACATTTTTAAAAATATATGACATATATGTGTTTTGCAAACTTTTCATCATGTTACAAGGAGTGGTGGTGGTGATTGAGGGGGGGGGGGGTTGTAGTCAATATGGTGTCAAAAAGGATGTAAAATATATCCTTTTAAGGGGATCTTTGCTGGACAATTGCCTGATCGTCAAATGTGTGAGATCACACCTTTTGGCACACTTAATCATTATGATATCATAGATTAATGGCTCATCAAACATGAATCTAACTGTAATGTCACAATGAAACTACATGTTGGTATGGTTAAAATTGGATCTGGCGATCCCTTAATTCTTATGTAACTTTTACACAGAGAGTAAATATCACTCTTTTAAGAAATTTGCATTGTCTGTGAATGACAGATTTTAGCTTTTCCTTATTACATGCAATGCATTTGGCAGATGCCGTCACCATTATATTTGAAATAATCGTGGAGTGACATAAAACAATAATCAGACAATCAATCCCTCTTACAATGTCTTTTTGATATTTTCTCTTTTCATTCCAGTATATTTCCGGTTAAATCTGAGTAAAATGATTGAAAATCTGAAAATTTTAGTTGTCCTTGCTCTGATTTCTTCCAACTGATCTAACTGTATTGCCATAGGAAATACTCATTCTTCCTTTCTGCTTGTAGCTACCCTCACTATTGACACATGGAGAAAATATTGTGGAGACGTTTAACATTAAGCATGTGGCTGTAGTGGACAGATTGTCTCTCCTCAGCTTCATTCCTAAAGGATTTAACCCTAAGATGGACGCTGTGACAAAGGCAGGAGACAAAAAAACGAGCAAAAGACAATCATTGGTCGCCACGGTGAGTATCCTATGTCAACATTTTGTGATATAATTTGACGTTTTGGTGTATCTACAGCCAAAAATTTGGATTTTATAGCTTTCTGACATCATCGTTAATAAAATCACATTTAATATGCCCTGTTTCGTCTCTTCATCAATAGAAACCACTAGTTTTATCTCAAAGATACATTTTTCTGTGGTTAGCATTTAGACATCTCTTCTTAAAAAGTTTTTGAAAATTTATGCAGGGAATATTACAGAAGTCAACTGTGTAAAAAATAAAAGACATTCTTCACTTTTAGTTGAAAAATCGACATCACTTGATTTAGGCCAGGTGGCCGAAAATTGGGAAAAAAAGTTAGTTTTATAAATTGGAACGAACAGAGATTGTAGATCACCTTTATCTTTATTTCATCTATGTCATAGTACCACTGTTACCATTCAAAGATTTATTTACTAGGCGTATTGGATTGCTGACTGTGAGGCTCCTGTATGTACCACGTTTTTATTATGTTTAGTATTTCTTTTTCAATACAACTGTCCCCTAAATGTCTTAGTATTTTAGCTTGCATTTTTTCTGTTGTATTTTTAAGATATTTCAACAATTTACTTTACTGAGGGAATGATGAAGACAAAGTCTGCATGGGTTGATTTAAAATGACTTGGTGCTTGCTCAATATTGACTACTATATACTTACTGTAAACAAAATTTATTAATCATTAATTTTAACATCCCATCCACATTAGGTTTTTCAACAAGGCATTGTTAAATACTTGGTAGATAGACACATGTAATTGGGATTCAAATTGCACTTGGAATATATGTAAATGAAAATTCAGAGTTAACCAATGAGTTCATCTGTTATAGTAAAATAATTACTGATCATATTTTCTCGCCAGCAATATTCAGTGTGAAAATGCTCATAATGTCTTAAGGGATATGCTATCCTCTGTACATGTAATGTTTGTGTCTTTACATTGCTTGTAATGGAGCTTTTAGGATATGCCTAAAGAAACAAAGTAATACAGTTTGTGTAATTCATATCGAAGTAATAATAATAATAAGATGCAGTAAAATATAAGTTGTAATATACCCATACGAACCTATTTGTTTATGAACATGTAATATGAAATGCATGTAGTAATGAAAATATAAACATGGTGTATGAAATGCATGAAGTAATGATATTAATATACTTCAAAAAATCATTCTAAAATCCTATTGAGGTCCAGAATATATGATGATTAATGCTAGATCTCAAGCATAATTATTATATCCATTATATTGATAACTGTCTGTAGTGTTTACTATAATTTGACCCACTTTATTTTCCTGTTACAATAGATCTAGACAAGAGTATCTTTGCCTGTTCAGTGAGATAGCTGATGTTTGGCTTAATGCTTTCTTTGTTTACCTTTAAACCCACTATACCTCATCTAAAACTTACTAGTTTTACCATCAAGGAATGGACAAAACAGCACTCGTACAAGATATTATAATATGTCTTTTTAACCTGTATATTGAAACATTGCTAGTGTTATATAGTACATGTATTGCTAATGTTTAAATCCGTAGTTTAAAACTACATATATGTAAATGCATTATTATTATTATTATTCTTTGCTAAGGATCAGTTATGACCATTTCCCTACAGTGTCCACATAAAATGATTATCCAAACCATGTTGCTGATGCATGGAACATGACTTATGCAGTGTTGTTAATCCTCTGGATCTCCCAAAAAAAAATACTGTATACTACTATTCTAACGTGTTGAAAAATAGTTTAAAGAGTTACTGAAAGATCAGAATGTTTAAACACTCCATTCGAATATATATCTGTTTTTTTGTTTTTGTTTTTTTTTTTTTTTTTAATTTTTAGTGCACCTGCATTTGAGTGCAGAGGATGTATTGCTATACCCCCAGCGTCGGTGTTCGTGTCGATATCTGTGTCCACGTACAGACTTATGGGGCAAATGTTAAAGCCTTGGAATTTCGTTCTTGATTTCATTTATTCATTGATTTCTTATTGTATTTTAACTTAATGTATTATGGTAATATATTCCTATTAACTATAATTCTGAATGAGTTTCTGAATCCTCTTGGGATAGGGGGGTAAGGGGGGGGGGGCACATGAGATATAATGAAATGATAGGGCAAATGTTAAGATGTGGAAATGTCAATGCTTTTCTGTCTTTTTTTTTTTTTTTTTTTATTAGGGCCCCATTTCATTAGTGGGTGCCCTATAGTAATCACTCTCTGTCAGTCTGTTTGTCTGTCAGTCCGTTAGCAAAAACTTTAACATTGGCCATATCTAATACGCTGTCACAGGTAGAGCTTTCATATTTGGCATGTGTGTACCTTGTGACAAGACTTTTCCGTTGGTACCAAAATTTTTGATTTTGATCATGTAGCCTTGATGGTGACCATTGACTTGCATTTGAAAAACTTTATCATTAACCATAACTATTGAACCGTTAGAAGTAGAAGTTTCATATTTGGCATCTATGTTCCTTATGAGAAGACCTTTCTGCTGGTTCCAAATTAAGTTCAAGCGTGTCGTCACAGGCATCCTATGGGACCCTTCTGACTTCCAATATCTACCCTTATCCCATATCATTGCACCCTCCTTGATTTTGGGGCCGGGGATCATTAGCTATAATGAAATGATAGGGAAACTGTGAAAATGTTGAAATTTCAATGTTTTTGCTATTCTTTTTATAATTTTGTTAACCACATAGCAAAACAAATCTGGTCTATGAATTCGTGAAGTCCGTCTTTCTGTCCATTCCTCTGTCTGTCTGGCCATCTGTCCATTCGTACGGCGTCAACAATTTACATTTAGCTTGGTTTCTTGAATACCATTAATGATACTTCAAACTTGGTGGGTTTGTAGACATTTGTGAGTTCTTTCCAACTGTCCTGAAGTTTGGTGACGTTGACTTTGATTTCATGCTTCAGTGAACACAGATTTATTTTTGTTTTTTTTTTATTTCTTTCATAACATTGATGATACTTAAGTCTTTATTTTGCCTTTTCTTTAACATTAGATGGAGATACAGTAATCAAACTTGGACTTTTAGTTCAACTAAGTGTTTCTCATTCTTGACTTACATCACACACCCTTTAGGGTTAGGGTGGGGTCAAATGTAGTACATTGAGTGTTTTGCCTTGTATGGACATTGTCGCTGCAGGGGGCATCTGTGTTTCACAAAGACATCTTGTTGTGTTTCTTTTTGTACTTGGTTAATGTATGAATGAAATCTAATAATAAATTTCACTTTCTACCCTTGACCCACTTTATATATCGAGTCTTATTCAGACAAAAGCTGTCACAGCAGGCAAGCATCCGGTGACTGTGGCACTTCTGGTTTTAAAGGTACATGTACCTTTTCATTTGGGAACTTTTTGCCCTATTTACATAATGCTAAAAGATCAATGTTTGGGAAAAATTTAGACAAATTTCAGAAAAAATCATTGAAATTTCCATTAGGAAGGGTCCTTATACCGGTAATTGACCTTATTTGAAGGAAAAAAACCCAAACCACTGTATATTATCTTAAAAAATTTAACAAATTAAATTCTGCTATTCACTTATCCAACATCTGAAAGGAACATAGCTGTAAAGGTATTTAAATGACAGTGTTGTGTGTTTTAAATTTAGGTAGAGTGGTTCAGTGGTATCACATAGTGATTCTAATGTGAAAATAGTCATTTTGTCTTAGCTGTTGGAAAGGAATATCAGCTGATATGTCATCATCAGCCTCTCTTTGGATGAGACATTAAAAAATATGAGATCTTGACATGTGTAAAGGTTTTGTAAGCATGTTGAAGATTGATGTGTCATGTAGGATCCTCCTGTAGGTACTCAGCAGGTGTCTCTACCATCAATCTAATTAAAACCATATCTTTATTCTGCTTTTCTATTTGTCCCATGGTGGATAAAGGTCATGTTTATGGGATTATGTTCTGGTGAACTCTAATGACGTTTCAGTCATAGAAACCGTTATTTCCAATAGCTAATTAATAACTCCGCTAGGCTTGTGATAGTGGTGCAATAAGTAACAAACACTGTTCAAAAAGGTCATGCTGGCTAGGGATGTTAATTCATTCCTAGGAATTTGTAGCCGATCCACTGATTGGCTGAAAAACAGAGTTCACCAGAACATGACCCCTTACGGGGGTTTCGCCAGATCTTTATACGCAGTGAGACAGAGTAGCAGAATATAGATATGATTTTAATCAGACTGTCTCTACCATGTACCTGAAATAGTACTCACATAGAGATAAACAATAAACAAGCCAAGTCATGCATAAGACTTGAAAAGAACTTCACTGCCTTGACTATGCTACTCCTCTTCTTAGATAAATATTTGGGCATATGAAATAGTCTTGCAATAACTTTGAAAAATTAATGTTATTTGAAAAATGGGTAATTTTTTGTGTTATAATATGTATCATTTATATTTTATGTTGAAAAGCTTCCAGGGGAAGAGAAAGTGGTGATAGTTTTCAAAAAGGTTGGACATCTTCTGCTATTGCATTTATTACACGTATTGTCTGTAGTGGAGATTGAAATTGTCTTTGATACTATATATGTGTCTTGTATAATTTACTTGTTGCTTGTATCTGATCAAAATGACATGCGACATTGTGAAATATTCTGCATTTTCTCAGCATGAAGTGAATTTCACAATAGGAGAAAATTGAGATATTTTCAGTGTCTTCATTAACACATATTCACAGTTTATCTTATTTACTTATGATGATTTGTCTTATTGACTTATGATGGTCTGTCTTATTTACTTATGATGGTTTGTCTTACTTACTTGTGATGGTTTGTCTTATTGACTTATGATGGTTTTACTTACCTGTGATAGTTTGTCTTACTAACTTAATATGATGATCTGTCTGATTTACTTAAGATAGTTTGTCTTTTTTTTTGACGGTTTGTCTTATTTATTTATGATGGCATGTCTAATTTAAATGTAATGGGTGGTCTTACTACCTACACAGTTTATCTAATTTACATATGATGGTCTGTCTTATGGATAATGGTCTGCCTTATTTACTTACGATGGTCTGCCTTCCTTTCTGATGATATTCATCTTATTGACTTATGATGGTCTGTCTTATTTACTTATGATGGTCTGCCTTATTTACTTACGATGGTCTGCCTTCCTTTCTGATAATGGTCATCTTATTGACTTATGATGGTCGTCTTATTGACTTATAATGGTTTGTCTTATTGACTTATGATAGTTTGTCTTTTTACTTATGATGGTCTGTCTTAATTAATTACGATGGTCTGTCTTACTTCTGATGGTCTGTCTTATTTAGATATGATGATTCATTGTATTTATTTATGATAGTTATCAGGAATAAGTGCTGTGGATTCTTGTTCTTTCAAACTTGCAAATTCTGGTGAAGTAACATTAATCTCTAAAATAAAATTTCAAGCATATTATGAATTTAAATGTAAAGTTTGTATGATAATGTAATTATTTACATGTGGAAAGTTTGGAGAACAGCACATGATAATTATGCATTTTGCATGAAATAGAATAACAATATTCCTCATAAATCATCGCTATTTTTACATACAATTGTAATTATTACAAAATTAAGTATATATTTTCAAGTTACTTGATATGAATACAACATTTCATTATCATGATCATGTTATTGATTATTTATGATTTTTGCAATACAGAGTTACTTCCCATATGGGTAGTTATCTGACATCATAGCCATAATTTGTGAAATCAAAGAATTTCTATGGAGGCGTCATTTTTGTCCCATAATTTCCTATAGTTTTATATTTGTTTTAATAGATTTGGTTTTTTGTAACGCCACATTTATTCTAGGTAAGATACCCATTCAAAGAGTAGACAACTCTGTACTATTAAAAAGGCCCAATAGTAATGTCACAGATTGCGAACAGAATTGACTTTAAATCTGGTCTTTCATAGTTTGTTGTGGCCTTGAGTAGATACTTAATTATTATGGTATACCCAGATGTGTTCTGCATTTGGCGGGACACTTGCTTGCAGTTATCCTATTCCTTAGCAAGAAGCATACAAAATCTTTTAAAGGTTCTTTATTTTTCTTACAATATGATGTATTATTATGCTACTAATTGTTAACATTATTAACATTATAGAAAATAAAGAACTGTTCATGGTAAATATAATGTATGATGAGCTACATCAGAACAAAGCATATTATGTAAATTCATGATAGATTATCAATTTCATATCTCTTACGGTGAATTTTTATCCAGGCAAAAAAAAAAAATCCCCCCAAACCGCAATGCATTTATATGAGATACCTACTGTATTTTTTTAATGGTAAGCATAGGAGAGATATAAAGTTCTGCTAGATGGACACAAATTAATTTTCATCATGACATCTATAAGTTCCAGACCATCATCTACATGTACTTTCTTTTCTGTTGTTTTATGTAAATTAAATGTATGGTAGTCAATTATGTGGCATCCGTCAATGTATTGTATACGGCAGGGGCTTGAAGTTATGTAAATAAATGTTTTTCGTGATTAAAAAAAATAATATTTAAAAAACACAGGCATTACGGCTCTACTTATTCACAAGCTGACCGTTTCTTGTGTGTTTCTCAAAAAACACATAAGAAAAATAAAGGGCTTGTTATCTGTCTGTGATTTTTTTTTTGTAAATTTTATTTTTTGATATTTCGAAAAACACTTACTTACATAACTGTAGGCCCCTGTGATATATATACTTAATTTTATGCCTTGTGCAGGAATCCACCACTCCTCAGTTGGATAGTCAACGAGTGTACGTACAGCAGCAGTACTCCGCTGACAAGTTGTACCATGTCATACAGACATACTCCGCCACTGACATGATGGATATATCTCTCCATGAAGGCGATATTGTAGGTGTAGTGATGAACAAAGACCCCATGGGAAACAAAGAGAGGTGGTTTGTTGACAATGGAGGTAAGTGGCCTTTTTCTTTTACTGAGGGTGTATAATGTGTATCCAAAAGTGTCTTTGTCTGTTCATTGTTTATCCTGTATCAGTTGTGAACACTGCAAAGCACATTTTGTATTTATCGATCTTTATACTTGATGAAAGTATTCTTTATTGTGTAAGGAAGTTTCCTTTAGATTTTCAAGATCCAAGGTCTAAAATCAAGGTCATGCCAAAGGAATATTCTGTTTTTTTGGTGTTCTTAAAGAGTAAGTTTGAAGTCACACCTACCATCTATGCAAGTAAATCAATATGACAGCTAAATTACCTGTCAATAATAAATGATGCAACATAGCTGACTTCACATCTTTTGTTTTACTTTTGTGTGTTTTGTTTCATCCACACATTGAAACTTTTCATGTATACTGGCATTTTTCATGAGATTTTAAGTGTCCTTTAGGCTTACTATTTTAGGTATGAAAATAAGTACATGTATGTTCATCTTTCACTCCTTGTCATTGTATTGCATATGCATCAGAAAGATATGTAAGAGAAAACCCTGCGAGGAACATTAATTTTTCAAATGGAAAATTTTAACTTGTGGTTATTTTCAGACTTCTGCATAAAAATTTAACACTATTAAGAAATTTTCAAAATTGCCCAAATATTTTTGATAAATCAGATAGATATTTTAACTTCACAGTTTATGGATATAGCATTTTGTTCATGTAACTATTTTGTTTTTGTCTACTTCAGTCACAAAAGGTTTTGTACCATCGTACATTTTGCAACTTTACCAAGCATCTCCGCCCCAACCTGCCAAACAATTGTATCCCGATATAACTGTAAGCCAATCAGAAATACTGTCTCCGTCAAAGCTCAATCACAGTCCACAAAGTCCGACCGTTTCTCCTTCGACCAATATACAAATGAACAATATTCCGTCACCTGGTGTTGGCCAGAGAACGTCAAAGAATTTTGAGGTGCTGAATGAAGATGATTTATCTGGCGAGTTAGAAGATATGTTAGAGGAAGATATGACCCCAGATATCTCAGATGATACGAGTGGGAACTCATCGTACCAACCAGAGTGCGAAGAGGTCAGTATTCAAAATATGTAAGAAAATATCTAAAATTTTAAGAATTATCGAAGTATTGTAAACTTCATTCCCGATAAGACATACTTCATGGGAGGAGGAGAAATATTTCGGTGTTGACATTAACGATTTAATTATGATTTAAATGTTAAACGAACACATCAGTAAATTTGGTGTGGACTTTAGAAATCAGCATTTCTGCAGAACCATAAGTTCAAGCTATCTATGTTTAGTAAAGGAGAATCAATTGCACATGTTTTTGCAAAAACAGTATACCAGTATACATTATGGGAACATATATATATACTATGTAAATATGCAAAATGATAAAGTGTATTACATGTATAATTCCCCCCCCCCCTCCCTCTAGCAATTAAGTTGTACTGGAATCAGATTGTCTATCTGTAGACATGCAAGTTTTCGCATGTTCTGCATATGTCCTTTAAAGTATAAAAACTGAACCTTGGTACACATCTTCACTACCCACAGTTATAGACTATGCTTGGATCTTCTTGCAGTTTGCCTACTTTTGCAGGAGGAAAGGCTTTTTGTCTGAAATAGCTTATCAGTAATGTTTTCATTCATCTTTTGAGAGAGATGTATAACAACCCTAATCCAACGTTTTATCTCTTTTGTCACTGTGAGCCTCTGACTAAATTCATGGTACAGCTTTGCAGTCACTGGGGGTATTTATCTGTTAGGACAGGTCTATTTATTGTGATTTCTTGATAAAGGCCAGTGAGACAATACACCAGTTCACATACTAGTTGGTGATTCTCTCCATATATAATCTCTACTACTAAACACTTGTTTCGACCATTCAGATGAAATAGTCCAAGTGTAGTTATAACCATTAAACAAAAAATAAAAATCTTCAAGTCAAATTTACGATAATTTATTTCAGTTTTATTACGCTGAGTATGCATTCGAAGCAAGAAATTCCAACGAAGTAGCATTGTTTGAAGGGCAAGTAGTGACAGTTCTGGCTAAACACGATGAAGAGAATAATACAGAATGGTGGTATGTGGATGCTGACGGTCGTCATGGATACACACCCTCTGCGTACCTAAAGCCCATGAGTTGAAAATCTGTCTCTGTAACATGTACCTTTCATTTCACGTTGACGTTAAATGTTACGAAAGTTTGTTTTTCGATGTGAACAAAGTTATGTATATGCATAGAATTTTTATTTACTCATTTTTGCATTTAAAAACTTAATTGTGACTATATGTATAGCGCTTCCTTATACCTATGAATGGTGAGGTCCAGTATTTGTGGTGAGTGAATAAGATAATAAGATTCAGAACATTTTCTCTGACAACACGAGAGATCGAATAACAAAAAATTTCAGACTGAGAGTTGTTGGTATACATGTATGTATAATGTGTAGATATCATCCTTGCAATATACATGTACATACGTATATATTATACCTTTTTACAGACAGAAATTCTATATTCTGTAAGTGATGACCTCTGACCAACTCTGGTAAAGTTTGTTTGTGGAAGTTTTACTCCATCTCCCATTTTATACCGTGAATGTATCAGATACCAGTACCCCTAATTATTGTGGCGATATTGGTCTTTATTGATTTTATTTCAATAAACAAGACAATTATTTCCCCGCCAAATGGTCTATCAGTTCTAACTGATATCTTTAAGTGAAGGCCGACATTCTGTCATCAAGATCATTATTGGTAAATTAACTAGGTAATGGTGGAAAATGTATGTATGCTAGAGAGGAATGTGGCACCTAGATAGTGTAAAATGTCAGTATACATATATCAACGTATATTCAGCAACAAGAGATGTTGACTCTCAGGATTCATTTTGGTCAGTCATTTTTCTTGCCTCGTAATATGTTTTTCCTTGTTACTTATTAAATTTTTTTAAAGGTTAATGACGTCATCCTTTACTAATAAGTTATCACGTTTTGATGGGCATTGTGAAAGCTTACTTATCCATTTTTTATTGTAGAAAAAATAGATTTTGTCTTGTAAAATCATCATTGTTAAGGTTGTTTAGCAAAATGACTGCCTTTCTATACACATCTGAAAGAAATCTCCACAGACTAATAGTAAGACATTTCATAGAAATATGTATTTTTTATACTTTTCCAATTTTAAATGATGTAAGGGGTCTAATATTAGACAAACTGCTTTTTGCTAGAATTTTCATTATGATATTATAAATACTCAGATTGTGATGTCAAAATAATATAACGCAAATCTTTGCAACAAAAGTTCTTTTGTCCGTTATTGCCCTCAACATCATGTAAAATTGGAAAAAATGTCTATATATATGTGTATAGATGTCTTTGGTTTCTTGTATCTTAGCTTCTTATTTTGTACATTGAATGCTGCATATTTTTTTCTTGTAATACATGTTACATGTAATTTATTACATGATTTTATTTTATCTAGAATGGACGTCGTATGTGTGTTTATTATTTGCTAACAATTAGGATCAGCAGTATTTTAAAACACATTTTATCCTGCACTTTTTGTATTAGCCGTGTGACACAAAGTTTAAGGGTTTTGTGTAGCCATTTGTATAATCAGCGAGAATAAGACACCTTTTGTATTGTATAACTACACTCTTTGTCTTTCCTATTTCGTATATTCAGTCTGTGATAAAATATTTATCTTTCCATATAGTAATGGATTCCTTCAGAATGTTCCTGTCCCTTTACAATGAGTAGGAATAGTTTATGCAAAATTATTTATATTTATCCATGTCTGTTTCGCTGTTTTAATATTCTGTTTAGTTTTTTAACAAGCAGAGGAGAGTAGAATCATTTTTCAGATTTATACTTTTTCAAAATAATGCCTGTAAGATATTTAGTATGTATATTGTATATACTAATACATGTACTACCATATACTTGTATTGTTTTCTGGATCAAGTTTTAATGTGATTGATTTCATGTTCGTTTCACAGTCTCGGAAATTGAATGTAAATGGCATATTTATGTTTCTGTTACTTTAAGGGTTTTTTTTTTTGCATGTTTCTTTCTAAATAGTTTGTTATAGATATTATAATGGTTTTTTTTAAATGGATTAATTGTTTGAAATATGCAAGTTATATACATTATATGACTGAAAATATATGAAGTTTTTATCTGCCTTAGCATGGATAGGGCAAAATGATCAAACATTCCATACAACTAAAAGCATAATCATAAATGATGTATTCTGTAATATGCTATAAGGGTATATTGAGATTGGTTTGTAAAATATTGTATTAAATCTATTGTTTTCGAAGTGTTTCAATATATGTCAACCATCTTCGGAGTTTTGATGGTTGGACTAAAGAGAAAATCAAGCAGTATTAGTGGTCAGCTCTAGATTACCAGGTTCCCTTCACCATTAAATGGTAACTGTTACCATATTGGTGCAATAGTCTTTAGTAAACCATCAAACAAATAAGCAAACAAATATACGGAAATAGGAAATAAGAAATAATAGTTAGAGATTAATTGACCCTTCCATTTATGTGTGAACAAATTGTTAAATCAGATAACATCACAATACTTTACACCTTGGTCATACCTCAGACAAATATTGAAAATGTATTGTGACATCATGAAATTCAATAAATATTCCGCAAAAGTGATTGGTCATTTAGTGTGAAAAATAATCTTGACCTAAATCAGGAATTCAGAATAGCCAATATATATAGGTATTTCAAACAAATGTGCTTGCTTTTTTTTATTGATGTTTTTCCATTCCCGTCTATGAACAGTATATGATGAAAAAATATTTTAGTTTCCATGACAACAACACAACTATTAAAGATAAACTGTTGTGCATCAGAATTGTTTTTAATATTTTGGTACTTTTTATACGCAAACTAAATGTATACTTTGTGCCTGAGTTGTAGGATGGTTGTTGATAATGGAAACTTTTTGATGTAGACATGCTATTTACATGAATTTAAGATTAATACCAGTTTAACAATGTGCTTTCCACATTCTCATGTCTCAGATGAAGAGATTAATATAACCATATAAACACTCCCTTATGTATGTGCACATCTCATGATTCACATATTAATATCACATTCTATGTCTGACATCGTGATATGTTATTTTTAAAGGAGACTTTGTGAATTTGTGAATTATTAATACCAAGCAGAAAAAATGTGTTTTCCATATTACTGTACATGTATAATATGTGTTATTACCATTTGATATATCAAATGTTAATTTACTCATGGTCATTTTAAAGGAAATTATTAAAAAGCAGTTGGCTAGTTTTCATAAGGTTTAGTTCATATGAAAGCTCTCATCTCATAGAGAAGGTAGTGTTTTACATTGATTGCAATGGACGGAGAGACACCTTGAAAGGAATGGAAGATGTTGCCATATTTATATTTTCGCGGTAAAAAAAAAGTTGTGATATTGAAAATAGTTCTACCCAATTAATTAGTCATAGGTTAAAAAATTATGATACAGTATCATGAAATAGTATGGAGAAGGTGCAATATTTTCTTCTTATTTATATATCTCAATGTAACTTATTTTTGAAATGTGATGTATTTGTTGCATGTATTTGAACATAAGGTATAACAGTTAAGGATATATTCATATGTAGGGTTTGAGCGTGTTGAGGGAATTTATCAATATAGATGATCAATTATTCATGGAGTGTTAGAAATTATTTTATTGGATATTTTTAATTGAATTGAAGGTTGGCAGGTAAAGCTAAAATAGCAGCTATACTCTTGTATGAGAGAGCCAGTATTCTTTATTTTGGTTCATGATATTCGATGGAAATAAATCATTGCAAATTCTCTAAATTCATACAGAATAACATGAAAGGTTGTCGGATTTCATATTTTCAGTATCCGAAATAAAGTATGATTTATTTATTAGAAGCAATACAACTTTCATATCAGGCAGATACCAATGACAATGATTGTAAAAAATCCCTCTGTATACAAAAGGTCAGCCATGCTTGTAAATTGAATAATACATGTTAAAGGGTATATAATTCTAATGTAAACAATAAAATATAATACATATGTACTACATGTACTAATACATTATTATTAATTTATACAACCACTAATACATAATTATGAATTTATACAAATCTTTCTGAAATTAAAGGCATGCTTCAGAAATTTTCCAAGTTACACAGATCTTTAGAATTATTTGTCCATGATAATAAGGTATGTTTTTCTATCCACCCATTTCAACAGATAAATAATGTTAAGAAAGATACAATTTACTGATGTGCTTATGATACTGATTATATCTAGGGTTTAACAGGTATGATTGTAATGTGAAACATTTAGGTAGGTCTCTGTATATGAAACATCACTTCAACCATGACAATAATGAATTAAATAGTACACTCTTTCTTTTAGCAGTTCAAAGAAATTACATGTTTATGAAAAATGGTCTCCCCTTAATTATTATTCAAAGGTTTATCTACAGATTCCTTTTCTATTTAAGATTGTGTAAAAATAAAGGTTTTTATTATTCAGCACAGGAGTTGTTGTCCAGTTTTGCTTATATATACCATTTTCTGAATTCTGATTTTTATTTTTCACTAATGTCTGATCATTGATCTGCTTACTTTGTTGTCGGTCAGCGATTGAATAGCTTTAATGCTCAAATATATTTTAACAGAACAGTACTGTGTTTCTTTTATTTTTAGCTCACCTGAGCCAAAGGTTAAAGTGAGCTATAGTCATAGCGTGTTGCCTGTCTGTCCATCTGTCCATCATAAACTTTTCACCTTTTTGACTGCTGAAGAGATTTCTATGAAACTTGATAAAGTACTCATTGTCCCCTACAGGTGTTGTGGTTTTTTGTCTGAATCTGTCAATAGGTGGCACCACCACAGACAGAAGTACGTTCAAATGAGCTATAGTCATAACGTGTTGCCCGTCCATCCGTCCGTCATAAACTTTTCACCTTTTTGACTGCTGAACAGATTTCTATGAAACTTGATAGAAATAAAGTACTCATGGTCCCCTACAAGTGTTGTGGTATTTTGTCCCAATCTGTCAATGGGTAGCACCACCACAGGCAGAAGTAGGTCACATAGGGTATCCTCCTTTGTCAAACTTCTTAGACCAGGTGCATACAGAGACCAACTGAAAGCATAGGAATGATCTAGAGGGATGTGTGAAGAATTGTTGTTAGTTTTGGTTCTGTTAGGACTTATTGATCATAATTTAGTAAGGAATATTATTGTGAAAGAATTTTGTCAATATCTCAATTTTTGGACTTTTTATGAATTTTTTGAGACTTTCAAAATAAGCGGACGGGGATGGCCATTTTCACATTTTCAACTTTTTCTAGAAAACTGGGAAGGATTTCAATAAAACGGGGTAGAACTAAATCACTTATGACCCCCTTCAAATTCTGTTGTTTTCGTCCAGACCTTTTGAAAGATGGCGCCACCATAGCCAAAAGTAGATCACAAAAGAGTACCCTCCTTTTACAATCTTCTTCTTCTTAATGGATTTATACAGAGACAAACAATAAATAGAAACTATCTAGAGGGATGAATGAAGAAGTATTGTCATTTTGGTTCTCTTCCAAAGTCACATTTTAGAAGTTTTTTTGACATTTGTTTGGACTTGGTGATTTCAATGCGGAAAAGTGTCATATTTCCTAGTTAATGGATAATGATGATTTCTTTGGACTAAAAGACGGGGCGTATTATGGTATGGCAATGTCCGTCCGTCCGCTATGGAACGCAATAACTTTAGAAAACGTCAGTTGTTTTTCATGAAACTCATTCAGAATGCTTAAATAGTGTAAAGGGAGACGCCTTCGATTTTGAGTAAATTCCGTTTTGTCGTTCCGGAGTTATGGGACTTGGATTTTATTTTTACTATGAAAAGATGTAATGGAACGCGATAAAAACTTGAAAAAAAAAACGTCAGCTGTTTTTCATGAAACTCATACAGAATGCTTAAATAGTGTAGAGGAAAACGCCTTTCGATTTTGAGCAAATTCCGATTTGTCGTTCCGGAGTTATGGGACTTGGATTTTATTTTTACTATGAAAAGATGCAATGGAACGCGATAAAAACTTAAATAAACGTCAGCTGTTTTTCGTGAAACTCATACAGAATGCTTAGATAGTGTAGAGGAAGCCGCCTTTCGATTTTGAGCAAATTCTGTTTTGTCGTTCCGGAGTTATGGGACTTGGATTTTATTTTTACTATGAAAAGATGCTATGGAACGCGATAACTTACGTAAACGTCAGTTGTTTTTCATGAAACTCATACAGAATGCTTAGATAATGTAGTGGAAGCCACCTTTTGATTTTGAGCAAATTCGTTTTATCATTCCGGAGGTATGAGACTTGGATTTCATTTTTGCTATAGTAAGATGCTATGGAACGCAATAACGTTAGTAAATGTTAGCTGTTTTTCATGAAACTACTGCAGAAATAGGGTAGGAGAAGCAGCCTTTCGAATTTGAGCAAATTCTGTTTTGTCGTCACAGAGTTGTGGGACTTGGATACCTCTTTTTGGATTTCAATATTTCCTTAAAGTATTACCAAAGAGACCCAAGTTTGGGGGTGATAAAACCATACGTTCACATTGATCCCGTCCAAAGTAAGCGACGGGCGTATTAAGCCACGCTAAGCGTTGCTCTTGTTTTTTCTGGTCTGAAATAAAATTTGATATATTTTCAACATTTGTGTGGAATTAGTCACAGTAATGCAAAAATGAATGACTTCTTTCCTGCATGATTGATCATCTAGGTATTCAGGTGAGCGATATAGGCTCATTTGGGCCACTTGTTTTATGTAAGTCCTGACGGTTTTCCAACCAACCTTAGCTATCTTTTCTTTTTTCGCTTCTATTAATAAAACTTCATTTACAGACCTCCAATGCTCCAATAATGGGCTATGTTGACCACGTGATGTATCGAAATAATCATGTGCCGAGTTTACCTGATACGGAATCCAGGATATTCCTCATTGAATTTTGAACTCCGAAGGTCCAAATGTAGTTAATGATGTAACAATAACTGAGTTCCTTGTTTACCTTCACCATCAGACTTCCAGTAAGGCAAAGATGTGCCTAGGCCCATAGGAACACGGTGCAAAGTGGGTGGGGGATTAACTTTTTTTATCACATTACGAAACGAAACTAAATTCAAGGTTTGGTCCCCTCACTTTCGAAATGCTTCTTACGACCCTGGATGTACCTGTCGATTTTGGTTTAAAGGCTGGAGATATATGGCACATAAAGATGTTTTCAATCACATAACATCTATTTTGCCCTACTTAGTAGTGTAAGCCATCATTATATCTTTTCCTCATATCTATGTATTTATTCGGTTTGCCGTGGTAGTACTTTTTGCCATGAGTCTGAGCCAGGATCACTGTAGACTTGTAAGTTTTGAATTAATGTTATGATCTCTCAATAAACAAGCTTATGCGGTTTGCCATGGCAACACTCTTTGTCTTGATCTTGGCTCAAGGTCATTGTAGATTTTTATGAAGTGAATTTGTGTTATGATCTTTCATTAGCCTCAGTTTATGCAGTTTGCCATGGCAACATCCTTTGTCATGAGCTTTGTCCAGGGTCACTGTAGATTAGTACATGTATATTATGAATTCATGTTATGGTCTTTCATTAGCCTCAGTTTGAGCAATTTCCCATGGCAACACCCTATGTCATAAGCATTATCCAGGGTTAGTGTAAACTTAAGAATTCGTGTAATAATATTGCATTAACCTCAGTTTATGTGTTTTGCTATGGCAACGACTTTGGTGTGTTACTCACGTAGGGATTTAGTGATAGAATTTCATTCTAAGCTCTAGGTATACAATGTGCCAGCACAATAGGGGCTATACGTCTGTGCATTATAAACATCTATGTGATGGATGAATTATGGAAGTCACTAAATAACACATGACTTAAACACTAGATAGATAGACAAGAAACCTTTATGAAAAATTTATGATGGAAATAAACTACTTCTCGTCGCTCGTCTTTTCCCCCGTAGTCTATGCTCTTCTGATTGATATGAAGTGCCACTAACATTATGTATCATTGAAATGGGTACTTGAACAGGTCTACATGAATTTCAATCAAACTTGGCATGTAATCTACATCAGGAAACAAACTGAAATCAATAAAAGGTAATTGCTTTATTGCATGAGATATAATTTTTATAATGTATAAAAGGAACGTTTTTATTTAAATCAATCGGAATTTATATTGCCCTAAAACGGCACTTGTGTAAGATAAATACATAATAAAATTTATATCGGAGTGAAGCTTCATTCCACGGTATAGAATTTAGACAAAGACAGAAGAATTTATTTCATAACCCCTCGTCTTAATATCTGTTCTTCTGTTGTGTTTGTTGAAGTACAAAGACATCTATTGTGTAATGCATACTAAATTTAGTATGTGAAATTCGTGTTGTCCTGCAGGAAATAAGACAGGACAACGATTGATAAGACGTCATCATACATTCTTTTATAACTTTAGTGTATTTGTATGCAGTTGTAATTTAAGGAGAGGGCAGAAAACTATCGGCAGTAACACAAAATTATACATATGTCCCCATATGCACTTCTGGGCAATAACAGTTGTAACACGATTTCTTTTTCTTTTTCAAAAACTAAAACTTAAAGAAAATATAGCCTAGATAAAGATATTTCATTGATGTCTCCAATGACCTTGACTTTTTAACTTCTGTCTTTGTTCAGTGTCTTTATACTTTGCCTTGTTTTTAGAAAAAAAATGTGCCTGGTATGAAGCTGCACAATGAAAACATTGAGAAAATATGGCCTGGACAAGGAAATTCTATTGATGTATACAGTGACCTTAACTTTGGAATGAAGACCTACGGTAAGGTCATGACAGACCTTTTTGTTATAAGGAACAACAGTGCTAAGTATAAAGCTGTAAAACTAAAGCATTAAGAAAATATGATCTGGGCCAATGGACAGACAGACGGACACAAATCTCGACTCCCCTAACTAAATGCTGAATCTCGACATGAATGATATGTATATTTCATTAATTTTTAGAACGAATGCATACACAAATTTCTAATTATATTTTAATGTTACGCAATTTTGACATACAGGTAGATTAATGTCTTAATCTATTTCAATTAGATTTGTAAGGTTTAGAGCTAAGTAGTGTAGAATTGTTTAAATACCCGATACAGATCGAGACCTATCTCTAATACTGCATTGAAGTCAATCACTCTATCATTCGCTGCTGAGATAATTTTGGCATACGGTCACAGTTCTACTCATTTATTACGCATGCTCCGACTCAATATACTGAAGGCTGAGAATATAATGGTATGTTTCCTTAAAGCTTGGAAGGTTAAAATGTCTTTCTTTGGATTGCATGCTTACTTTATTTACAACTAAAGCCGAATTTTTTTTATCTAGATATGTTTTGCAAACAAAAATATTAATAAAGAAAATAAATAAGACGAAACAAATTTTAAAATAAAATATCTATGATAAACATACTTTTACAGCAATTAAAAAACAAAATTAAGTTGTTTCTCCTAAGCGATACATTTTGCAGTTGCAATAACATCGGATTTTCGTGTGGTAAAGCATTAAAAGTATATCATAGTGTTACATTCTACACCCACGTCAAATTCTTGAGACAATCGCAGATATTCTGCACCATCATCTACTCTAGCAAAAGGTCAGATCCATATCTCTATACTTCGAAGATTATTGGTCAGCTGAATGGTGTTGGTGTTCGACACCGACAACCGGAAAACCGCATTCAAATTCCGTCGGAGTCTCATGTATGTTCTGCTCTTTAAACGAGAAAGTAAATTTCGATATAATCATGTCATGATACCGTTGTATATATGTAACTCTCTCTCTCTCTCTCATACATAGTTTGGCTGTGACTCCGTGATGTTCCAAAACCCTGTTTAGGTGATTTCTTATCACTGGGGCCATTATACCAGGTTTATTATATACTTGTGGTCATAGAAATTTCTATTCCGGGATCCCCAGCAGAAACACTGCTTGGAAGAGAGACTCAGTATTGTATATTCAATACATTAGAGAAAATAGTTTTTTTTTGTAGTCGATATGTCAATAAAACAAGAGAAAACAAACTTTTGTAAGCTTTTTATTGTTATTACAGGCATAGCACATTTAAACACCTATCTCTGTATTAATAAGATTATGCGAGATCAGTGAAGAAAAATCATTCACTGTCGTTAAAGTCATGAGAATATTGACCGTGAAAATTAAACACTTGAATAATTTCTATAGGCATTAGATTGATTGTCAATGTAATACATTAATTCCACAAATATATAGATAAACTTTTAATGTTGGGAATCTACATAGCGATCGATATTGTATTCGTAGTTCCGACCAACCAATTGGATGATCGCCTCGTTCTGCTCAGTCGTCTGCTCAGTATCGCGAATTTATTCAATCTTATTTTAAGGCACGTGTAAGTTCCCCTTAGTCATAGTCTACAAGCGTCAGTATCAAATAACCCATTTATGAATCTTTTAAATCATAATTCTTGTTTTAAAGCGCGTGTAAGTTACAGTACAGTTAATCCCCCTGCATAACACAAAATAAACTCATTAATTTATATAAGCTTATCTGTAAATTTTAAAGCTACATGCGATAGGATTTTCGTATTCGGAGCGTGTATTAGCCGTGTATGTGGGGTTTGCAAACTTTGCGAGCATTCACTACTGACGACGAAACGAAGGAAACAAATAAAGATACGATAAGGAAAAGACCAAAACGGCATGAATGGGATATACAACACAATGTGAATTTAAATGTCTTGGTCGAGCTTATAAGGTGAAAACATGGATTCTGTGGAGAGGGGAGAGTTCAGTGTATATCTCTGTGATTTTCTGACGGAATGTACTCCATAGAAAAGATAAATATATGTAGAAATGTTTCATTTAAAATTTCCGAGGTTCCAGGGATTCTTCTCGTGGGAAGAATTAGGGTGAGTTAACAATATTTGTTGTTTAATTAGTGTTATGTCAATATATTAACATTTTGTATAAATATGTGTTTACTGCTTAATCTATTTATATTCAATAGTAAATATTTCACAAACATAAACTTAGTGCAGAACAACTTAGTATATATATAAACAGAATTTCAAACTATGATTTTAAAAATTTCTTTTATTCCCAAATAAATCAGTATTCCATATTATTATTATCATCTATTATTCAGAAAGTAATTCGCTTATGCCGATTGATTGATTATTAATTTACGTCACTCCACGATTATTTCACGTATATGGTGACGGTATCTGCCTGATGCATTTGCATACAAATTTAAACCATTGCAACGGACCCACCCGAAGCAGTGAGGGATATTTTACGTGCCACGCCTACCGTGACACGGGACCTCGGTTTTTACTGTCTCATCCGAAAGACAGAACACCGGTGTGCCCAGGGCGGGAGTCGAACCCGGGACTTCACGATCACGAGCCGAGCACCTTATCCACTAGGTCACACCGGCTTCGCTTATGCCGAAGGTTCAAAAGTTCAGATATAGTTTAATACATAATGTAGGAATAAATTTCAAACAAAAATTGTGTGTATCGAACACCCTCCCCCTTCGTGACACGATTTCTTTAAAACAGTTGATAAATTCATGGTTTGCCCCCTTTTTAAATGCTTCCTACGACCCTGTATATAGTGGTGGCAAGGAAAGCCCGCGCCGCAGCAGAGATGGTTCGTAGGCATGTTTTGTTAACCAATCTATTAGCGAATTGTGATGAATTTTTATTCACCCTGTACATATATACATAGCCTTCCATGTATCCCACACAAATCCAAAGAAAATTCATTTACAAATCAATATTCGATCGTGAATTGGCGAATTGGAAAAACAATTTACAATGCTATATATACACTTGCAGCATTCACTATTATTACGAATCGATTTTACTATGAATGCATTGTATTTCACGATTAAGTCAGTCATTGTTCTTTTCAAATGAGTTCTGCCAATTCTCAGTTCTTACAGTTAAGGGGACTTATCACGACGTTCCCGTATCATATTAACTCGGGGTAATATAAATCGTTACAGTATGTATTTCCATAGCTTTTACTTGCATACAATCGACCCCGAGTTTTCGTGACACTGAATAATTTTATCGACCTCTTCTCGTATTATGATCAACGTTAATTAGCTTTCTGTCCGTGTATTTAAAGAGTTTTGAGAGCGCATTAGTCCAAATTAAGGGTAATTGGTAACTCATCAAGTGGATGGGTAGGGGTGTTTGAAAGGGTGTGCGTGTCGTGGTGGTGATGATAGGGGATGTGTTAGGAGACCCCCTTTCAAATATCATCATAACAATACATTAAATTTGCTTCTGTATTTTTTTCACCAATTTTTACACCATGTGCTCCTTAGGTTCTATCTCTATGGCACCGAAATTTGGCTAAAATGAAGCTCGATCTAAAATACATTCAGTCTGAGTTCGATTCCATGTTGGACCAGTACACTAGGATAGAAAGTTAATGACAGAAAACTCAGTCATAAGTCATTGATATTACTAAAGTATCGAGAAAAGCATAAATGACATACAGATATATGGTAATTCAGTTATACTTGGAGGGAGTTTGGGGAAACAGTGAATTTAAACCCTTCTGTCTCGATTTAAGAATTGGTTTTCTCAAAGAAAAAAAAAAGACGCACAACCCTTCTTCAATCTAGAATATCGTAATCTCGCTATTTTCTACAGGATTGCAAATATTTTTATTCCTTAAATTCATTACATCTCTTTGATCTCTTCGGTTACTTTCATGTTCTGTCCGATCGATTGTCGCTAAACTTTAATTCTTTGTAAATTATTCTCGCGTATTTTAACAATAATTGATTACGAGTATTGTTTTTGTATCAGTTACCTACAGTAACTTAAGAAGTCTAATTGATTGTTTAACATAACACAAAGTTATTGGTAATATATTGTCAATGAGTTTATTTCAACGATCATGAGATAGCCTAGAGTTTTATGGTATCAGAGGAGTTAGTTTTAAATATTACTAATTCCGAAGATCATTGCGTTCTTGTCGATGTTGATTTCAATGAATAAATAAACTCCTTGATATATAAATTCATTAATTCATGTAGATTTATATGTTTACATTTATTATACCAATATTTTTCTTTCTAGGTGCCTGGCCAGAGCTTTAGGGGTGAGTTGAAACCATTTCCGTAATAAATAAGGTGAAACGAACTGCCTGCGTTACGTATGACACATTCCCTAATTTCTGTATATAAAATTTAGGTCTGAATCGATCACTTGTTTCAAATGATGAGCAAATAAGTTTATTTGAATAACCAAGCAGCAAGCAAATGTGAATCAGTATCAAAGTGTACGCGTTTTCTGTTGACACGCAACACATATCACATAAAGCGATATTTCGTTAAAGTGCTTTTGGACATTAGTTTGAATACGAGTAACTTTGACTACAGTGAACTGTGCTTTATTTTCTTTTGTAGAACGGAATATTCGAAATAAAATCGGATTGATTTCAAATGGACAATAATCGATTCCTAAACTGCAATATTAATAGTGACGAACTTAAAAATTCAGCGGCCACTGCACATTTTCTTTTGAAATTGCTACCTACTTTTTCTAACTTTCAATTCTGTGGCAATAAAAAAAAACCGATAAACCTAAATAAAAAGTAATAATAAAAATAAAAGTAGAAATAGATAAATCAATGAAACAGAAACCGTTTCAAGTACTCCCTTATTGTTAAGTAAGCCAGAAAATGAATCTACATTCATCCGTGGTAATGTGAGTTCAAGGTCACTTTGCACACCGGTCCATTGCATTGATATTGAACAATACTCATGTATTAGAATGAAGTGAAACCATTCATATGGCAGTTTTTATGGAATGGATATATACCATTTTTGCTTCACGATTTATGTTAAATTGAAGCGATTCTAATGTGTAATCCCCTTTCACATTTCGTAGGTTCGTCTAGAAGTGACACATGGAGACACATTATATTTGCTTCAATACATTATTTGAAATAGGAAACTCCTATTCACAAATGATCATCAAGAAAACAAACACCGATAATATATCGTATACGGTGATTCTGAGATGTTCAGAATGTTTACCCACAGGCACTGTGTTACATGAAGAGTGACTATTTAAAACTAACCCCCCTCCTTCCCTCTTTTAAATATCATCTCGCTCCCCTTTCGAATGTAGAACGAGACGATGTATAAAAGAAGGGGATTAGTTTTAAAAAGGCACTCTTCATGTAACACAGTGCCTGTGGTTCAACTTTCACAAATAACCGGAAACGGAATTTGGCTCCGATTTGGAAGTTGTCCCCATTTTCTTAACAATATTATTTCTTAAATGTGGACCTCCCTCTCCTTTCATCGAAAATAAAAGGAGAAATTTGATTTCATTATATATATATATATATATATATATATATATATATATATATATATATATATATATATATATATATATATATATATAGATATATATATATTATATATATATATATATATATATATATATATATATATATATATATATATATATATATATATATATATATTCAATTGTTATTGTTTATTCATTTACATGTACTATGTACTTAATAAATAGCATTGCCAATTAGCATACTTCAAAAATAAGCTCGTGTACTAAAAAAAAATAATATTTAACAAAATAGAATCGAACCTCTGCTTTCTGGTCGTGGACCCTACCCACTACTCAGGGATTACAAAACTACAATGGGCTTCATGTTGTACATCCTTATCCATTGCAAAAAGCTACCACAGAGAATGATTTAAATGCATTCAAGGTGTATTAAAAGATCAAGATTTTGTTTAAATGATTTAAATGTGGAGGAATTTTACATCCACATAAAAAGTCTATTGTTTTGTGAGGATTTAGTTTGAACTACATATTGAAATATATGTCTTGATGGTGTTAACTGACCTAATGCGATTTAATTTATATTCGAATACATCTTAATCGAGACATGTACACTCAACTGGTAAATGCTTTAGTATATCTTAGACGTAAATCTATTAAAGGACCATATAGCCGGTGACTACTATGTTACGTGGAACAAATTTTCTGCCAATGTCACCATTACACATGCATTAATACGATGGCTAAGGTGATGGATGTGACATACGGACTGACAGTGTCGACACAACACATACATAAAGCCGATAATTAAAGTGATAGCGGGACATATATACTGACAGTATCATCAGTATACGTACATAGAGCCGTGGCAAAGACAGTCTGACACCGTGGTACATGCACGAAGCTTATAACTATGTGGAACATACGAACTGACACTGTTATCATAGCACATGCATAAAGGCGATGGGTGAAGCATTTACCAAACGATGCATTGGACGGACATACTGATAATGGCAACATAGATCTGATGCGTAGATGACTACACATATAGTACTGTAACTCATGTGACAGACGAATTGATATTTTTCTTTCTTTTTCAATTGAATATTATTTTACGTCACTCTACGAATATTTCACGTGTATGGTGACGGCATCTGCCTGGTGCATTGCATAGAAATTTATACATTTGCAACGGATCCACCGGAAGCAGTGAGGATTTTTTTTTACTTGCCACGTGTACCGTGATACGAGACCTCGGTTTTTACTGTCTCATCCGATAGACGGAACGGCGAGAGTCGAAACCGGGACCTCTCGGTCACGAGCCGAGGACTTCATCCACTGATCGTCGCCAGCCCTTTTCTATTTTACCCTCCTTGTTCATTCCCGTATATTAAGCATTCACTACTCTACAGCAGAAGTAACAACTTACAACTGATTTAGTCAGATTTATAGCGCTATGTGGAAAACGCCAGAAGATTTAAATTTTCGTATAAATAAAAGCGTAGCCTGTTATAAAAGTGTATAACCATATGAGTAATTTAGTGGCAAACACATCCATTGACATACAGCAATAAAATATTCAGCTCTATTTAAAGGGGGAAAACAGCACAGTAGTAGCAATGATATTTTCATTCAAGTAAATAGAGAAAAGAGAAAGTTTATATGTCTTATATTTATATATCAACGCGGGGTTTGTAAACAAATTAATTCTGGCATTGGATGGATCACGTTAAATCTGAAGCTCGGGTAGCTCAGTCGGTTAGAGGGTCGGATGCATGACAGCTAGGTGATTCGGTACCATAGGTCGTGGGTTCGAGTCCCAGACGGGGAACGAATATAAGTGAAATATAGGGTGCCTTGTTAGCTGTAGTGTCTTTGTGCTTTATATGTTTGTCTAATTTGTCTTTATTTTCTACAGGTATTTCTTCGGAGATCCAAGGTCCATAGTACTCCCAGGTGTTTCACTGATTCTATTTGTGCTTTATATATATATATACATATTGCATTCATGGTATGGAACAGTGATCAAAGTTACTATTTATAGCATATGTCTAGACGATTTTATCGTAAAATATACCCGTAGAAATTTTAGAAAAGTGTTTTAAAATCATACTTTCCATTTTCTGTATTGTACGGGATACTTTTACGCTAACACGTCAACGTGTGTAGTCAACGTGTGTAAACGTTTTAGCGTCATCGTCGGGTCTATTCGGTACATGTATATGTACAGCCATTACAGGTACACGGTCATTGGTGTTTTACTTTGCACAAACCTTTGATTCTAATGTCAAGGCACGACATATTACAAAAACCAAGATAATAACATCTGACTCAGTCGTGTGACAGCAGTCACTACGGAAATGCACTGCTAATAATTAAAAAAAAAGCACATCAAAACATAAAAAACTTTCGATTTAAATGCTATTGCGATGCCGACTTAGGACGGTATATTGACTTGTTCTTAATATTCTACACTGGTGGTAGCTATAGCACCAATGCGTGTGCTAAAGCTGTCAATTTCAATCCCTCACATGTACACGGTTGACTTGATAAACATTTCGGTGAAAATTGAAATGTGTTGTACTAATTATTCAGTCAACCATGCCACATACATGCAAGTAAAAATCAGAAACATTAAGGTTGGTTGGTTGATTGGAGTTTTACGTCGCTTTCAACAATTTTTCAGTTATATCGCGACATGGAAGCAGGAGGTAACCAACCTCTTAAACATAGTGGCGCAACCCGGGAATCGAACCCGGATCGTCGGCGCCGCAAGCAGAGCGCTTAACCACTACACCAAGCCTGCCCCTGAAAACATTAAGGTAGAATACTATCTTTATAATGAAAAATATCACATTAGTAAAAGACCATGAATTTGATTACAGCCTTAAAACTGATTTGACATAATATTTGACCCAGAACCCTCCAGTTTTTGCATTTTATTAATAGGTTGTAGTTTTTCACATGAAAATACAACATGTGCTTATAAATGACGATTTAATGTGCATTAGGGTCTTCCACCTTAAGTAAACTTGACCAAATCTCGACAGATCGACAATACAGGATTGAGAACACGATCTTTTCATATAAAGTCAATACACAAATTGTCTGTACAAAAATTGAAAGGAGATTAATCACACCGAACTTCAAAATAACCTTATCGGCAGCTCCCATTCTATAGCCATCTCATATTATCAATAGTTCGGGACGGAAAAGGGTGGTGAATTTCATCTATAATCCACACAATAATTGAAGAAAGAGATCCATTAAACAATGAAATTTTTGAAGACAAAACCTGCATCCATAGAGTTGCCCTTCACATGAAAATATTTATGGGATCAACATGCTCTCTACTTAAATCCTTATAAATGGCCCTTTTAGGTCTTATTCAACGTGTATACTTAAGGCAAACACTGGTTGCATAATTTCAATGTGTAGTCTGTGGTTCTGGTGTTTGTTTACACATTACTCAGGGTGGATGACGTGGGGATCCCTGCATTTCGCATCGGCATGCAATTTGTATTACACTTCAAAGCTATTTTATCTGTAAAAATATGATAATATAAAAATAATAGAATCGTACCTTATGACGGATTTAGAAGGGGCGGCCCGCCTTTTTTTCGCCACAAATATGAGTAAAACTTCAAATTTGGCTGAATATTTTAGTTAATACTTTCACCAGTGCCTCACCCCCTTTTCGGAAATCCTGAATCCACCACTGGTACCCTAGACGGATGAGGACAAATTCGGGAGGATTTGAATATTTTATAGATCTATGTCAGTGGCGGATTTAGAGGGGGGGGGCGCCCCCTGCCTTTTGGTCACATAATTACTAGTAAAATCCAGATTTTGTACCAAAAATGGCTGAGAAGTTTGGCTTATACCCATTTGCCCCCCCCCCTTTTTCGGAAATTCTGGATCCGCCATTGTATATCTTATATTTAGAGCAAGTATACTATCATTTATAATTTTACACTATTTCGTTTACGTGTTAACTACTGATTTCAAGAGATCAAATGACAGTGGGTGGAGAAAAATACTTTAAAAGGGGCAGGGATATGTTGAAATGCGTACTGCAGGAGTTTAACCTATTGGCAGGTGTCAGTGATCTCTTGAAAATACATTTTTCATCGACATGTGTTATTATTTTAGGAAGCATCTTGTATACTTTCAATTTCCTTTGATATACATATCAAGACAAAATGTCCCTGTGTGGGCAACCGCGTCCCAGCTTTCTCGAGATTTACGCTTTAATGCTAGATATCATATTTCAGACTCGGTACAAATCATTTAAAGGCTTCCCAATTACGAATACATATGTAGATATTAATGATTCTTTAGAAGTTTCGCAGATTTTCACGATAAAGTACCCCCTTCAAATCACATTCAAATCATACGATAGATTAAAAGGACATGAAATTTGACCCCATGTATTCTTGGTGTGCCTTGAATAAGGGATGTTATATTATTCTGTTTAATACTGCGAAATTAACATATACATAAAATGTATTCTTATAGGTCATAATAGAGATGGCGAAACCGTTTGCAATAATGAACTTTTATTGAAATTCAGTTTACAAATGGAAATTAAAAATGCTAATGAAACATAAGCTATATGTGTTGTTATTTTCAAGTCGTAACAGCAGCAACAGAGGGAATACACTGAACCTAACGACCACTTTTTACCCCCATAATCTCTACGCTTATAACAATATTCTGTTTAGCATAAAATTTGCGCAAAGTAGATAAAAAATTCATGTTATCAGCTCTTTATCTCTGTGGCTATCACCAAAACATTACTGTAGACATTTGACCACCATGAGGAATGAGCATCTCTTGCTTGGCTAGCCCTACGTACTAAGAATGACCATAACTTATTCGCATGTTTCCTCAGTGTGTGGTTGTAACACAGAGCCCTAGGAAGCTCAGTAAGTTTTAGAAAAGGAAGAATTCTTTTCCTTGCTTCCGTCAGAGCTTTTTATATTGGATTTACCCTTATTATGTTCGCATTTCTTTTCATATTGGTGGATCTCTCCTTGCCATATTATGTAAGAGGGTATATAGCCGTGATTTACTGGATTTAGTGCGTTATTATTATGTGTCTGCATGTCTGTGTTGTCTCCAGCGATACTTTATTATAATGATAAATCAAACTAGAAAAAAAAATTACTACGTCTTGAAAAAAGTACATGTATAACTTCTGTGTTCTCGTCTGAAAGCACCATATATGGGACAGTGTGGCAGTACTAACTATACATAATTAATTTGATTTATGACACCTGATTACACAATTTTTGTCGAACTCTCGTCATAATGTGATCTTTTGACTTTTGATTTGTTGTTGAGTTTGGTCTCCTGCCTTATAGCCAAGGTCACACTCCTGATATATTCAGCGAGCCTGCTTCGTTCGACCGCATCATCTTCCGGTTCCGAATTCACTTACCATTCGGAAATTCCGGACATTTAGGTACTAACAATATCAAATAATATGTAACTGTAATAACGACGGGGTCAAGACGGAGGCAGCTGGTTGGTTGGTTTGTTGATTGGTGTTTTAAGTCGCTTTCAACAAATTTCAGTTATATCACGACATGGAAGCAGGAGGTAACACGCCCCTTAAACATAGTGGCGCAACCCGGGAATCGAACTCGGATCGTCGGCGCCGCGAGCCAAGCGCGTAACCACTACACCAAGCCTGCCCCGAGGCAACTGGTAGGTAGGAGATGCTAACACCTATATTACACCTGATCACACCTCTATTCCATCAGATGACAGCACTTGCCCATTTTCCTGTTTTTGCAATAAAGGCCTTTTCAATCGGGCGATTTGTTTGTCCTTTATAAGAACTGTATCACTTTTTTCATATCACGGGAAAGTACAAAAAATGTATACAAAAGCGATACATACTGGACGGACTATATTTCACCACGGTCAATTTACCTTAAAAGAAGAAAACTGTATAACTGTTACACCACACCTTTCTGTCTTCGCGGACCAACCTAAAACAAAGGCAGATAACTCACTTTATTGAAATGGCATGTGCGTATGGATATCGACACTTCACATTGTGTTAAGGTGTGTCTTACATACAAAAATTTCAGTATCTCTTTACTGAGAAAGTCTTCCTCATACTCTATGTGAAATTATTGCAGATTTATTCATAATCTTTCCTTTAATTTTGGTTGTAGTTCAGAAACATTTTTGTTGAAGAAACACTTATAACAGTAAATATAGATTCTATTGCCTTTGAACTTTGAAGTCTGTTTGAACTGAAGCAATAATGAAAGTTTACCGCTCGGCTTTTATTGCTTGCTCGACACACAGAAGTCACCGTCAAGAGGTAGTAAATGTCCAAATCTGTATTTAAAAGGGCGAAAGTGTTTGGAAAATAAAAGTAGTTTTAAACTCGCACGACACTTTGCTGATGGGTAAATAGATAACGTGTAGAGATCTTTGACACGTACCAAGTCAGTCCTTCACATTGTTGCCAGTTTATTAAAACAGAATAAAACATGTCAACACCATGAAGCGATCACGGTCCTTCCGACCAAACGGTCGACTCCTACGTCAACATCTCGGACTGATTTGGTTTGGTTTAATTGGTTTTTGTAGCTATCCACCATCTTCAGTTATATCATGATGAGGAAGTACACGGTAAATGTCTTCTAACTGTAGTGGGCCTACCCAGATTCGAACCTGAATCGCCTTCGATCACTTAAAAGGCTTAAATACTAAATGAAGTGTACCTTTACTAACATCACGACCACGCTGATACTTAAAGACATTTGCATTAATAGTGTACAAATATATGTGAATAATTTGTTACATGATGATACCAATAAAACATTGGATTGAATAGCTAATTTCCAGGACCACCGCGGATGACTTTATCGTGTCATTCTGCACATCTTTGAAACGGATACAGTTCACTCAAGTGCTCGGCTCATGACCAAAAGATACTGGGATCGAATCCCGCCGGTGGCTCCTCCGTGTCCTGCATCTCATCTCGTACGAGTGTAAAGAACCGCGGTTATGGCTTATTCTTAACTTTTACATGTGTCCCCCCCCTTTTCGGAAATCTTTGATCTGCCACTGGATAACATCTGTGACGCTTGTTAAACATAGCCACTTATACACAAGAACATATAACCAGGGATTGTTTGTCTATTATTTATTTACCCGATTGTCAGTCAACCTATAATATATATTAATTTACCCGATTGTCTGTCAGTCTATAATATATATATATGTTTTGTCCGTCTGTCTGTCGTCTGCCCGTCTGTCAGCTACACAACTGTCTCTGATCGCTAAACACGTGTTACTTGGAAAATTTAATTCTAGTATAAAAATTGTCGCATCCCTCTGTGTCATTTGGGTGTAAAAGTAAATATAATCGCATTACTTAAAATTCAAGTTTTGAATTGAATAAGTACATGTACATTCTATTTCTCTGTGTACAAATTCCTGTATCAAGAGTCCATGTCCAGACGTGGTATCGGGGATATAATGTACTAGTTGTCAGCGATATCGGGCTTTATGAGTAGCTTGTAGAGGGGAATAGACTAAAATCTCTTGGTTTATCTCCCAAGTAAAATCTGTGTAAATATCCCAGATAAAACAAGTGCCTTTTAGGGATTTATCTCGTTAAATTGACTTCAATAGCTGATTTTATACAGTTACAATGGACTTAGGTGGTTTGCCCATTGACATGGACAAGCTGTATCCATATGCAATTGAGATAAGCTTTGTCGTGTATGAAATAGCAAGCTTGAAAACATTCCGGTGTTATTAAAGATTGTGAGGAAAAATAATGATAACTAATTATGTTATTTATGTTATGTTATTGTTCATTTTTTCTTTTTTTTTTTTTATCGTAATTACTTCTCTGTATGAATATGTTTCTCTCAAGAGGCATTACTTAATATATGCATATGCAAATATGCATTTGGTGCATCAAATGTAGATCATGAAATATGTGTCATTAAATTTCATTCAGATACATTTAAAAGAAAATACATATATGAGTATATATCTATAACAATGGCTGTTTAATTGCATTCATTGAAATGTATACATTGTACATTGTCGACATTTACAAAAAAAGTGAGGGGATACAATTTATGTACTCAATCAGAATGGATGAGCAAAATACAGAAGAATCAAATCAGAAATTGGCATTTATGAATCTTGGGGGTCAGCATATCATTTTGTAAAATAAAGAGATCAGACGTCGTAGAAAAGTAAATGTCTCCCGCTGATGTTTACCCCCACCGCAATGAAAAGATATAACGACGATGCAGTCCGTATAGACATGTAGCTATTTCCTGATTTAGGAGGTGTCGGATTTAAGTCTTTGTGTACAATCCATCAATTTCACACTTACTGCTTTGAACAACGAAATACATGTATGAAGTGTCTTTAAGAAATAAACCAGATCACCTTTGTATGAAAATTTGGTATTTCACAGTCAATGAAGATGTTTGAATGCCATATTATATTATATTATATTATATTATATTATATTATATTATATTATATTATATTATATTATATTATATTTTATATTATATTATATTATATTATATTATATTATATTATATTATATTATATTATATTATATTATATTATATTCAGATTAATAGGATTTAATCATTTAATGTAATGTTGAATCTGTTTATTTCAGTATCCGGTAGATTTATTCAAATCGAACATCCGAGATGAGATTGTATCGGAAGAGCATGGCATTACTCTCAAAGTGAGTCCAGTATGAAAAAGACTTGATGACATAAAAGGGGTGGGGTTGAAATAATGCTACGTTGTAGCAGTTCCTGATATCATGAGAGAACATCATTAAATTCCATGGATAGTTTTATTTCCAAAAGCTTATATATACCTATTAATTGTTAATGCATTTTCGAACTTGAATTGTAACCCATCATTTGACTTAATTTCCTATTTTCAAGAAAACGTGCAGGAAATACACTACGCGAACAATGATTCTGTATTAATTCAGCCTTATATATTTGACAGGAGGCTTATAAGATGGTGGACCATCGGCTACTGGAAAGGGCCCTACACATGACATGCAATCTACACTCGGGAGACTGGAACATGAATGTGGTCCGCAAAAGTCTATATCTAGTCAGTCACCAGGCTCTCACGTAAGTATAGACCTATCTCACGTACTCAAGATTTCTAAACAGTACACAGTTATCCTCGGAATTATTCTAAAGTTATAAACACAATACTGAAAGTTACCTCAAACTTTTACATAATGCTCTCGCTGTGTATAACCTTTCATAGGTAGGACTTTCTGTATACATCAAGTCAGATATTGCCAACCACTCGGGAGGTGCTTACCCCTCTCGACACCTAGTCTTACGTCTGCAGAGGTCTATAAATATTCACAATAGTGGTTTTTTGTGAGTACCACCTGGGCATTTCGTATCCGTATTTTCAGCCGGTGTGGTCCAGTGAATGAGGTACTCTGCTTGTGACCGAAAGGTTCTGTATTCGATTCCGGCCGTGGGTACACCGGTGTTCTATCTTTGGGACGAGACAGTAAAAACCGAGGTCCCGTGTCACAGTAGGCATGTCACGTAAAAGATCCCTCACTGCCTTGGATGAGTCCGTTGCAAGGGTAAAAATTTGTATGCGATTCATCGGGAGGATGCATATACGTGAAATAATCGTGGAGGGACGTAAAACACAAATGAATCAAAATCAGTCAATCACTCTTCCGTATTTCACTTTACAATGTATGTTACATTACAGGTTTGAGGAGATCTATAACATCAGATTAGCGTATCAGGCCTTTGAGGCCTTCGATATGAAGGGCATGCTGGTGGACGAGCATATAATACTCAGGAGCATCAAGGTGAGAGAAAACAAGCACTAAGAAAACTCTACCATGTGCACATTACCGCAAAAGACAATTCACAATACACGTCAAGTGTAATATGCATATTCAAAGTGCCTATTATATAAACAGACTCATTAGATCTCTCCATGATTACGTAATATGTTTTGTTTAGTTTATTTTAGAGATATTTTATATTCCAAACTGAAATGGGATCCGGCTAAAAGTTTCACAACATTGTAGAAACCCTCTTCTTATAAAGTCTAACAATATCATGAGTGGCGATGTATATACAAGTACATTGTATGTGGTCATGAATGAACATTAAACAAAAATTCATTAAGGAGAGAGAGAGTTTAGATCTCTACGTAGCGAATCTTACTGAATCATTAATGTGTTTTTGAGTAGCCATACTAATTTCTTCATTTTCTTCATCTGATATACTCGGAGCACCAAGTATTTTTTTTTCTATTGTTAATTTTTTTGTTTGGGGTGTTTTTTTTATTTTGATTTGATGTATAGTGATGTGGTGGTGGGTTTTTCGATGCAAGTTCTGTATTTTGACCCACTTCTAGTACGGACTTCAGCAATTCCAAAGTCATGAACGTATCATCCCTCATTTTTTATGAAGATTGAAGAGATCCTCATTTTATCTTAGTTTCCATGACGAAAAGCAATTTCCATATCCTTCAAACATGTCCAAATAAACAGACTTTCTTTATAAAAACAAAACATCTAAATTAACAGACTTACTAGGTAAAAAGATATAAATTAAATACAGGGATTCCACGCTTCAAAGCAAATAGAATGCACCTAGATATGTAATATAAATCCTGTATCCCAGAACATAATTCTTGGTTACAATATTTTACATAATAACATTCGTTTTCTCTGGGAAGTTGTCAACTATATGAAATATTCTGTCTATATTGAAATACGATTAATCAATTTCACTTTCAAGCTATGTTCCCATATCTCTCGGAGCACGTTGACAATTTTATCTCCTAAGCTCTTGTAAATGGGGACAATGTTCTCACATAATGGTATTTGCCCACATGTGTGAAGGGTCTTATATTAAACATGACAAGCTTTTATACAATATTTCGCACTATAAAATATAGTGAAACTTGCATTTAAGACTGTCTTGTTCAGAGCTCGCTTGCTTATATTTTACAGTCTCGTTTAAATTTCCACTTTCTATGTTTTCTTGCCAAATAAACCTTTGCATAAAGATCACTTCTATATAAAGGTCACTTCGATATTAAGATCACTTCTGTATAAAGCTCACCTCTGTATAAAGGTCATCTCTGTATAAAGGTCACCTGTATAGAAAGGTCACCTCTGTATAAAGGTCAAAATACAGTTATTCTGTATGTGCCCTTCGTACACCTGTTTGACTGTATAATCTAAATGACATGAAAAATGAAAAACGTTTCGTTTCAATATCTCAGTTTTACTAAAAAAAGTAAATTTGGTAGGCCAGTATTTCTTGGTAATTTTGATTCTTTGAAACGATATATGAAAGGCGCAGTCTTCCCCGCAAAATCCAGATGAAGTTGACTGCATCCCCTCATATCGTTGTTATTACCTTGATACCAATGCAGGTATTTGCAGATACTCGATCTGCGCGCTATGTGCCTTGCTTGTATTTGGACAACCGTCTGAAATATTGACAATCCATTTTACGACGAGTACCCATACATCCACTAAATAAATAGAAATAAAACCCATAAATCTGAAAATCAAATTGGATAATTCTCCGATATTTACTTTCTTATTTTATTTAGAGATTCCATATAACAATTTTGAAATTTCTATTGTGCTAGTGTTGGTCTTTTAATATTTTGTTATCGAAATCTCGATGCATTTCAAATTCAAAAATGCAGACTACCTATGTTGTATTTGCTTTCTTTGTAATATTGTTAAAATGTAGTTATTTAAAAGTCACACTCGATCAGAATGATAGACATTACATTCTACTGCTATTTTTAAGCATTGTTCGTTGTATTTACTTATATATTATGTATAATTACATATTGGGTAGAATTTAATATATCTTTTTTAAAATTAAACAGCGTTGAAGAAAGGCAATTTATATGACCGCGCCACCTGGTTCTTTTGTTGTAAAAATGACTCAAAGGTCAACGTGTATTATTCAATTAGAGAGAGAGAGAGAAAGAGAGAGAGAGAGAGAAAGAGAGAGATTAAACTCTTCGAACAGCGTTATACCACTGTAGCTGTTCCAAAAGCAAACATTCAATCGCAATCACATATGTTGCACCACTGTGAGACTGACCATTCTCAATGTAACAACAACAATATTAACCAGATTTATCAAACTTTACAAAGGTCTTTATTTAATTCAAAGCTCACATTTGACTTTGGCGACATAATCAAGGAAATTAAGAGTTGTATATTGAGTCGATCAGTTTGAATTCATTTAGGTAAAAGGTTTTGGAAGCGCAAAATAGATTATATGTCTACAAATATCAGATATATGTGAAGATAATTTTCATTGAATTTTAATTTGAATATTAGGTTCGTAAATCAGTTGTTATATAAACTTCTTGAATTATCTGATTCAAGTCATTCCCTACGGAATAGTTTTGACAGTATAAACTATTTTTAAAAGATGACAGTGTGGATAATAAAATAGCAACATAATAAAAGCATGAAACAAACACCCAAACAAAACTAAACGCAAAACACACAAGACAACCCCCACCCCCCACCCCCGACGTCAATATGAATTTATTTATAATACAAATTAAACCAAACGATGAAAATAAACAAAACACCGAATTCTTTTCTATACGGAGAAAAGGTAGAACGGATGAGCAAAGTGCTGTATAACTGTTGTACTTGTTTCCATCTTGGATATTTGAATAAAGAAAAAAAAAGATAATAAATATCAAATGAATAAAAGTTAAATAATAAAAATCTGCAAACACCAAATTATTCAGAAAAACGTATGAACAAAGTTCTATAACTCTTGTATTTGTTGCTTACGTGCATAGTATTTTGACAAGAACATTAACTCTATTTCAAGAGTGGGTATCTAATTTTGTGAATAATTTTGTCAACAGTCAAAAGAAGTACGTCTCGTAACTCTGGTGTCTTTGTCCCATACCCCATAGATCAAGACTATACTTAGATAGGGAAAAAATATTAATAGAATTAATTTAATACAATATACTTAGAGAAATAAAGAATAGAAAAGTTTCTTTTGTGATGGTCATAAAAAGGCCTTTGAATGAAATAGAACAGTACTAAAGATTGCATGACAACATTCAGGGCGTAGATTTAATGTTTATAGACCAAGAAACGGACCCATGTCAGAAATATATCCAGAATGTTTTTGATATGGAAGTACTTATCGTGTCGAGGGTTTGACGCTGCCTTAAAATCCTCTATGGGTTTTTGGGCAGAGCATTGATCGAGGGGTGGGTCTAAGGACAAATCCCCCTACAATTGGAGAGTTCTACAATATGGAAGACTAAAAGCGTGATTCCGGTCGAAGGAAGTCACTTGTTTGCATTGTAATTTTTTTTACGGAAATGTGTGTTATCAATACAGTGGTGTAGATACAAATACACAATTGAACATGCTACCAAAGAAATTGTGTTTTACAAGTATCCAGGCCCGGAAATTTTGCAATTTGAATATTATTATGATTGACACGTTTAAAAGTAGGCCACGAAGCTAATTAAAGAATTCAATTCCATGGGATATATGTAATTTCCATATGGGATATACAATGTTAGATAATGTGAAATTGATTATCATTGCAGTGGTCTTTTATTTTACAAGGAATGACGTACTTTGGCAGTTCGTGCTAGTTGTTTATTTATATGAATTCATTGTTCTTAGTTTAAATTCATGATATTAGACGTCCATATCTTATTATATAAACTGTTCAAATTTGAAAATAAAGAAATGTGGAAAGAAAGAAATATCATATACGTAAAAAATGTGTCACGTTGTTTTGAATTTGTTACCTACTATATGTTGGTGTCAATCTATGAAAATCATACTCCTTTGCAATAACTTGTTTTGTTTTATGCACGCAAAACTCATCTGTATTTTAATTAACTTCCCCTCCAAGAACTTATAACTCCAGTAAAAAAAAATAAATAAATAAAAATAAAACAAACAAAAAACAAAACAACCCCCCAAACAAAAACATGAACAACCCCCATCCCCCCCCCAAAAAAACCCCAAAAGTAAAAACAACAATAATAATAACAACAACAGCAACAACCCTGCCAACCCCCTCCCCCAAACAAACAAACAGACAAACAAAAAATAAAACAAACAAAAGCACATAGTAAAAGTTAAGAATGTTTATTATAGAAAAAATCTATTTCATATACCAAAGTAGGTCTTTTTAAATTAGAACCCTGTTTAGGAATCTTAGACCAACCAGTGTTTGGTTAGTTTGGGTTTTACGTCGCTTTCGATAAATGTTCACTTCTATAGCGACATGGAGACCTGAGGTAACCAGCCTCTTATTCATAGTGGTTTCATCATGGAATCGAACCACGATCGCCGGCACTGCAAGCCAAGTGCCTAACCCACAACATCAAATCGCCCCTGGGTTAGAGCTATTCTCTATCCAGAATTATAACCCCTTACTATCGCTTATATCTCTGTCAACGCCTGAGAAAAAGTTCTACGTCGCATGGCTAATTTATAAGCTTAATAATATCATCAAAGTTAAAGAAATCTGTCCGTCTGTTATTTTCAACTAACTATCATATTCTTTATCAGTCATCTTCATTGAATTCCCATGGTTATCTTTATTTTCAACCTGGTTTCATACACATAACACACGAAATAGTTCCAAATTCTTGAAAGGTAAATAAACATTCGTTTTAAATAATAAACATTGAATTTAAATCATATTTTATATTAAGCATATCATCGCATGCTGGATATTTAGTTTTATATTCTGACCATGGATTTTAAAAACTTTCACGAGAATCTTGTAAAATAGCGTTGACAGAGGTGTAGTGGCTTAAGCGCACGGAACTCTGGGTAGAGAATTGGTCAGTGCTTGAAAAAAAGGGTGGGGGGGGGGGACAGTATTACAGTATTATGAATATACATGTATCTAATTTCTTTTTTAATTAAATTATATGTATGCTGTATTACAGATGTGCGGTCGATCTATTGCTCCAATGAAACTCATGCATCGCTTGAAGCATATGGCTGCTCATTTTGAGGACAAAACTCGGATACAACTCGCAGAATTCTTAGATTTAGTTTTATGGTGAGTTATTTCTTACAAACATTTCACACATTTTGTAATCTTCATTCAGTATATGGCACATTATGCTTCAGATTTTAGTAATAAAGGAACATGTATAAATTTGTAATACATATGACCATTCTCTGCTGAAAAAAATCCACCTTAATTTATTTATAGAATAAGTATCTTATTTTGAGTTTTCATGCTGGAATGAATTACAATGGCTGATGCATTTATTAGATATAATGCGCGTTATGACTGTGCATAGATTTTCTCTGAAAGACAAATGAAAAGTGGGTACTCGATATGGTGCGAGCACCTTCCCCCTTTTATCATTGTTAACTGTGGATGCAACAAGCAATTATTGTGCCCAGACATGTTCTGAATATGCATCAATAAATGATGTTGATATTTGTGCAGTTTATAGGTATATATATCATTAAATCATTTTGATTCTTTTATTCAGAGCTTCATGCATGGCAGCATACAATAATAAATATGAATATTCATTGTATAACGACATTGTTTTTTTAATGACAAACATTTTTGGCTGTCATAGCTTTAGTATACGCGTATGAAAACTCAGTAATGATTTTTACTGCATGAAATGCATTAATGATTTAAACAAATGATTTTTAAGCGAAGATGCCAAGATCGTTGATAGAAACAAAACGGAGAGTTTAGTTTATAAACGCTTGAAATGTCTTTGACAAAAGACGGAAATATTAAGCAATTAGACTTTGATGGCAAAAGATATGTTTTCAGTACCAAAGTTTTATCCTCCTAGAGATGAATATCGCCCTGGGGTTTTTAAAAGATCGAGCGGATACCGAAAGATCGGCAAAGATCTTCATACCCGATATGCATTCAGACGTATTCTCAACATTTCTCATCAGCATTGACAATCTTAAAGTTTAAACACAGTCACAATAAAAACACAAATCTAAAAACAAAACGGATAACCACTGTATACAAATTACCGTAATACCTCTACAAATACATCATGTTATACACGGATTGTGTCAACGGTTTTGTAACATATTTCCTCATAAGTAATAATATATATGTTGACTTTTAAGAGTTTTAGAAATAAAAGATATGAGTAGTAGTTTTACTTAGAAGAGGGATGAGACTACAACTAACTAGATACTGTTCTTGGGTACATTTCTCTTACTCTCTCGTTCCTTAATCGTTTCTTTGTGGTTTGTTGTCTCATCAGTGGTATTTGTAATTAGATATTGCCTTCACTTGGCTGGTGCATTACATAAAACTTTTAAACCAATGCAGTGTACTCACCAGTAAAACCATGTACGAGTATTTTAAGGATTTCACACTGTGTTTCCGTCAGGTGTACCTTGTAAAGCTATTACATCCCCTCCGTAATGCCTTATGTATAGGGGGATAGAGAACCAAGGAGTCAATATAAACAATAATTAGGAACTTATTAGAAAGTGTGTACACTGATACAATAATAGTTCAAAATACAGGTTCAGGGAAACGCAAACGTCCACTCAATCAAGTGATATTGTTTAACACCTTTCCGTCCGAAGGTCCTGTCACTATATCACACTGTGGGATTAATTATAATGGTATTTGTATGACCTACTATGTGATTGAAAATAACTAAGGCATGACAGCGGGTGTTACTAGTAGACAGGGGAAGCTCCTGACCACACTTCTTGGTCTCTCAGGGATCCATCATAGTCTCTTTTTGTTTTGACCCTTACCAGTTCATTACCCTTACTTGTTTAATTAATGTTAGTATGTAATGTTAGTGTGTATTGTTAGTATGTAATGTTAGTATGTAATGTTAGTGTGTAATGTTAGTATGTAATGTTAGTATATGATGTGTGTATGTGATGTTAGTATGTAATGTTATTAATCAACTTGGGCCATGCAATTTCTCACCAGTACAACTTACCAAAGACCCATTGAAATCAGAAATGTAATTAGCTATGGGTGCACAGAAGGAGCATCTATCAGAAAAATTCAAAACATTCAGACAACGCGTCACAAAAATTTTACCCACAATGCACACATTTGACGAATAGTAATGAAAAAAGCCCTGAAGAAAGTAGCACAACCATACAAAACTAAGAGAGAAGCAGAATAGCAAATAACGAAAACAAATGTTACTCTTTATATGTATATATTTGATTCTAAGTAGATTCGATATATATGAAATTCAAACAATTTGCACTCATTTAATTAAGCAGCTCTTTGAACCAAGAAAGTAAATATCAAGTCGATAAATGAGACTCGAAATATAAAAAAAAAATGTAGGTGGTATTTTCTTTTTGCACATTTATGGTAATGCATTATTTACTTGTGAGAACAATTAGAGTCATTGAAGTTGATGAATGTCTCATAAGAGGTGTGGAAATTTTAAAATGTTTAACACTTCTACAGTTAACTAAATAATCATTAAACGAACATATTGTGTATATACCACTCGAAGGCAAAATGGAACGGGCAATTTTGAAAAAGAAAAATACTCTCAAAAAACGATTGGATTTAAAGCAATTTAAATTTTTTGACAAATTTAAGATTATATTTCGTGAAAAGGGAAAGATGCCGGAATCAGGATATTTTCAACTCTCTCCTTGTGTAGAATGGATTCCTGAGCGAAGGTATTTCGATATTTCAGAAAGATTGCTTTTTTCTGTATTTTTACTATTTTCTGTCGAATGCATTTGGTTGACTGAATCATTGAGCGTTTTAATTGGGAATGGACGTGTTTTACTTTACATGAAATGTTAAAAAACTCTCCGGAGATTTTACTATGACGTAAAGGGCTGAGAAGAGCGCGCAATGCGGTAGTCGGTGCAGTTTATATATATTTTAATTTAAATGTTAATGTAAACTTTATTAATTTTACAACGATTAAGAAACAAGTTAACTACTTCTATAAATCTTGCTTGTTGGCACGGATCTTGGCACAAGGGTGCCGGAGTACCTGTAGGAAACCCAGGAAGCCAGGTTGATGACAAACCGAACATCTCACGTACCACTCCGAGAATCGAACCCGGGTTGCATTGGTGAGAAGCGAGCGCGCTATCGGCAGCGCTATCTGGCCCCCTGGTTTACATAGATTCACGGTAACAACCACCATCCACCATCCACCATCCACCATCGTAGGGCTTCTTCCCCTGACTACGTAACACATGACCGAATGCGAAGAATACACTTCCATCCAATATTGCCAACCAGGAAACCGACCCAACACAAGACGAGATATGCTGTAGCAAACTTTAATACGGATTCTTTATACCCTTGGTCATTCCTTTGGTCACCGATACCCCGTTCCATCCCATCCTTATTTAATGTCTCTGCCATTAATTTTCTTTTATTTTACAGGTGTTGTGAGTATAAGGATTACTGTCCCGAAGATAACCTGGCGGACCTGGGAAGAGACAAGGATTTATTCAGGGTAAGGACTGAAATAAACGTTTGATAGGAAACTTGATAGTAAAAATCACTTATATTTCTCGTGATTTTCTATTCACTATGATTTTTAAAGCAACAGATATATTCGCGAGACACATTTTTCGCGAAAAGTAATATACGTATTTTCTAGTAATTTCAATGTTGGCTCATTTTTGTCGAAAAATTTGTGGAACAATGCTCACTGCAGTTTCAGCTGATTTGTGAGAACGGGTCAAAATAGAGGATATCATAAGTACGGTAAATGTCTTTAAGGATTAAATTATTTATACACTTTGTGTGACAAGTAAATGTTTCAAACATAATGGCTTTCATCTTAACTTCAAAATGCATGTTGTATAAAAACTATAATACATTGTGAGTAATTATATTAAGTTTTAAAAGCAAACATGTTATGTGATTTACATTTTACAAATTGTTAATATGTTTTTAATTATGGCAAATTCCGATCAAACTAGATAAAGAAATTTTGAAAGAGTTTAGTAAATTACGATACAGAGCACTTTTGCACAAATCATCCTGTATCGTGGTTGGCTCATGGCCGAAAGGTGCTGGATGAGGCAGTAAAACCCCACTCCTCTTGTAACCTACACATTGGTACGTAAAAGAAATTTTACTGCCTCGGATGGGTTCGTTGCATAGGTCTAAATTTCTGTGCCATGCCATCGATACATAATTGAAAAAATCTTGGCGTAACGTCAAACAAGAAATGAACGAACCAACTTTGAAATTTGATTGATTGCCGTGATATATATTTTCAAGCTTGTGGATTTTGAACGATTGTTGTCTCATCATGATCATCGTCTTGCCAAGAAACTCAACCAAGAATACCTCGAGGAGGAGTGGGACTTTGGGAAAGAGAACTACGGCAGCAAGCGGATGTTTAAGGAACCACCTGTTATATGTGGGCCGGAAAGGATAGAAATGGTGAGCTTTACCACTCCAGACTAAAAAAAATTATATAAACCCACATGGGTAGTTTTTATAGCACTTTAATATGCATGTTAAGATCAGTATAGTTCCTTCTCAATGATCTACAGTATAATGTACATAAAACTGTATTATAATAGATATTGTTCTATTTTCCAAACGATTCTGCAGTACTCGAAATATATGTAAGCATATATTAAGCAAAAAAATATAATGTATAGTATCAGTATATATTATTATACATACATAATATCTAGAAACATATAAGTTATTTCTCCATTTTGTGTCTATGCATTAACAGCTGGATGAACGTAACATAAGCGATGACTTTATTGATTTCTATGAAGAGGTAAAACGTTATACTCAGAGCTTCACATATGCTTTACAGTCAATATGGACTGACAATGCTAGGAGTTTTGGTTTTAGAATTAGAAATGTTTAAAATTGTTTCATTTTGTATTTTTACACGTTCATACGATATGCATTTTTCCATCAAGTTTTATACTCTGTTTGTAATGTGTGCATATTGTTCATTGCGCATCAGTATTCCTTCCTATAATAATTATCAAAAATAACTTATATTGACAGACGTCTTCAGTGAAACCATCCTCTCGTCATTTCTTATATTTCACAGTTGGTTTTTTTTTCAAATCTCCCGATGTATCATGTGCATTGTCCGTATGTTGGGCCAATAAGGGGGGGGGGTCGACTTACGTGTTTATACACCCTTGTTCTGATATTGTGTGACTTTTGATCTTTCTGTATAGTTTTCCTCCATACTCACCCCACACATCAGTTTTGGAATGTTGTGTTTTGGACATACATGACGGGTGTTGCTAACTTAACTGGAGACACTTACCTCCGCCGGATATCTAGACTCATTTCTGAATTCTAGGAGTCCATAGATGTCCACAGAGGAACTTTATTGTTAATATCATAGTTACTGTAGTGCTTTACGAGTTCAATGAACCCCATTTTATATCCTGGGAGAGTTTACTCAGTTAAGGGGGTGTGCGTTCTGGATTAGTTTATTTTATACTAGGATTTTTATTTCCCAATGCTTCTCCTGGATCCGCCTCCTATAAGCACAATGGTAGGTACGCATAAAATGCTTTGGTCATTTTAACATTAAAATAGAGAGTTTGTTTTATTTTATCTTCGACATAAAGCGTTTAAACCTCAGCATCTATATTCTTTAAATGTTTTAATGGAATCGTCAACATGTCAACATTATGCATATTGTCATATGTAATATGGATAATTTTTTATCAATTACCATATTCATATTAGGACTATATATATAGATTAAAGTGCATGTTGTTAAAAGAGAAGGGGCCTCAAATGTGCAGTATAATCTTCGTGCGTGCCATATTAATAATCAAAATTCATAAGTTGCCATTAGATCCGAATATTATGATATGACATTTTCACCCCACATCAAAGGCATTCAGCACATAATCTAAATAAACATATAACCGACGTATCAATACTGAAATGCCAATTATTAGAAAATACGTTTCAACAAAAAGTCGAGAAGGACCTTGAAGTTCTTTCTCTATTTATCCCAAAGAAAAACAAGTATTTTACTGAGGAAGTTAAAAAGCAGGTAAAGTCTTTGTTGGTAGGTTTTTAAATTTCAATTAAGCATTGAAGATTCCTATAAAATGTGAACGTGCTCTACTGTAGGCATTTGGCAATATAGATGTTAAACAGTTAAGATGTTATATTGTTGTGGATAAATTACTTTGTTTACAAGGTAGGTAAGAGATACATGGGTACATGTTTCTTAGTACTTTTGAAACCCTAAATGCTATACTTTCTATCCTTTTTCAATTTAGGACGTCGATATTATCATTTTTGGTACATTAGAAAATCTTTTGATCCAAGGAATAGTGAATTTATTTTTCCTCACTGAAAGTTCCGAACTAAGAGTGATTTTACATTTATTTTGCACCGAGTAACCATAACGACACCAGTATTCCAGGAGCAAACTTGGGGTAGATGATTAAATTTGCAGATTGCACCACAATGTTTAAGAAATTTAGTTTAGTTTCCTCGAGCCACCATGTCGAGATACCATTAAAATTTGTTGAATATATAAAATGCTCTGTTGTCTTACTTGTATTGATTGATTGATTCGTATACATACACCTCTCACTGTCATGCATTTACAAAGCACGTCACTTTGTTGGACTACCCCTTAAATTGTGCACGCTCTTTCCTCAGTATCATTTACGAAAAGAGTATCCCCTTGTCCCACTTGTTGCTCTACCCCTCAGTCCCACATACAGGTAAAACTTGCTCTCTCTCTCTCTCTCTCTCTCTCTCTCTCTCTCTCTCCTTAAAAGTGCATCTGTCCTTGAACTATCCAACCTTCCCATCCACACAAACACATATACCCCCAAGAACATAGGACGGGAGAACTTTATGTTATCAATTTAGATCGAACACTGCATAGTCGCTATAATGCATGACTAATGCAAACCGGCTCCATGTATTAATGAGACCAAAAGATTTCTTAAAGCATAAAAGGGAACATTATGGCAATTGTCATAACATGCATTATGTTCCCTTTTCTCCAAGATATTTTAAAAAAGAAAATAATAATCGGATAAACGGTCACATTATGTTCTATAATTGGATTTTTCCGCCAACGGTGAAATCTTACCTGTTTCATCGATTATTTCAATACAAGGTTTTTATTATATCAGGTATTTAATATATCCTTACCGCCCGTATATTTGTTTTTCTGTTGACATTACATTTATACCTACCTAATCAGAAAGCAATAGAATACATGTCAAAAGGAGATAAACTCTGAAATGACTCGAATGTCATGCGATGTGATCAAATTTGTATTATTATGTTCGTGATATGTTTAATTTGGATATTAAATAAGCAGGTGTGAAATTTAGTGGAGAAAATGAAGGTAAGGTGTTATAAAGGTGTGAAGCATTATAAATATATCTAGTCATTTCATGGTACAACGCCATATGACCGCATTAAGGTTTGCATTAAGGCTGTGTATTAAGGTTTCTCGATTAAACTCGTTGTTACTTCGTTATTCCCTTCACCAATGGGTCATGGTACGAATCTCTCTCTCTCTCTCTCTCAAGGTCAAGTTACCTACTTAAGAAACTAATTTTTGTATAGCTGAATAAGTGATGATTTGATTATTCAATATTATTAAATAGATGTCATTGTCATTGTCGATTACGTAGCTCAGCACAAATATATATTCTGATCTAGGCAAAGTGGCTGAATATTTGTGGATAAACAATGTGTTTCTTATTTTTTCTATACAAAAAGTTGCCCCAGGAGTAAAGTCATAGTACCTCTTTAGGTACCTACAATATATGATGTTATAATGATATAACATCTTATGTATATATATCACCTTCACTTACAATATATGATGTTATAATGATATAACAGCCCCCCTCTTACCATTTCCACCTTCTCCATTAATAAACTCAGATCACCATCCAACAGGCGAGAGAACATAAGTTTAGAAATTAAACAAATTTAAGTACACTATTTTCTGCTATATGTCTGCCATTAGTTTTGTGCACTGTATGTCAACTATTGGAGAGTGATGTTTTAGTATTTATTTATTTATTTATTTATTCATTTATTTATCTACTTATTTATTGAGTTATCGTATAGTTTTGATGCTGAATAGCGTTAGTAGTGTGGTTGCTATCAAAAGAGATTGTTTTGAAATATTCTGAAAGTGTTACTAAAATGTGTAATTCTTATACCATTATTTATACATTCGTTTTGTTGCTAATTAGACGCTTTGTTTTCCCGGCGGGCGCAACTAGCCAACCAGGAGATGCTTCCCCCTGGATGGTTATTACCACCAATTTTCAGGGGACAGTGTTTGTCCACTGTAGCAGACTGAAATATCCTTTTTATCTTTCACATTATGATAATAAGCACACACTGTATTCTGTATGAAATAAGAATGCATCTTTTAAATAATATGTACATATTTCACAACTATTTCATTTTTATTTTAGATGTGGTCGAAATTTAAGTCCCTGAAACAACTGATTTTGTTTATCTAGTAACAAAACAAAAATACGTTTAAAATTTGATGGTGTCAATTTTGTTGCAATACGTGTTTATGATAATGTCGTGGTAAAGTTATCGCTCAGATCTATACGACCAAATGTAGATCAATTGGAAATAGAGAGTAATACTGCAGTTGTTATATTACTGATTGTTTTTCCGTTTTCAATTCAGGCCAGAAAGCAAAAAAAGTTGTACCGTCATTTGAAAAGAGAAGTCGTACATTCACAGAAGAGCGTTTACCGTGCCAAAGCAGGATTTGTTCGCGAACGTCCTCTAACAGCGCCTGATCTGTCGATGTACAAAGAGAAACAAAGCGAGGATGGAACTCTGACGATATCAGCACAGACTGCTTACGAAATCATTCAGCGGCGGGTTAACAGTGCAAAGTCACAACGTAAGTTAATATGTTTTTTATTTTATCCATTGTTAATTCGATTTCCTTTGCCTTGATGGAGCAACGTACTCGTAAAGCCCGTGGCTGATTCAGGATTTCCGAAAAGGGTGGCCCATATATGAAAGTCCAGTATTAGCCAAAATACTTAGCCATTTTTGGTGCCAATTCTGAGGATTTAATTTTTGTTATTTAAGTGTTTTGAACATTATCATCTATATGTACCTTGTAAATTTGTGGCGAATAGGCGGGCGCTCCTCTAAATCCGCCACTGAATTCATTTACTGAATCACATTATACATTATCAGTAAAACATTTAAATCAGTTTACATACGAACAGAGTTCGAATTTTCTATCAAACACATTAAAAACAAATATTTGAACAAGTGAAACCAATATACTAAAATCGTGATCTTTGTTCACAATATTATCGTGAACATAATTATAATTAAAATGTCAAAAGCTAACGGGGGAATAAAACGGTTCACTCATGTTCTTGAGCCATTTGCTTTCATTTCATCGTCTGATCATGAGTTTAAACTTTGCAAGTAGCCCCGGGGATAGCATGTAAAACAATAAATTATTATTTACATGTCATCCGGGGCTTCCGGAATGGAAACCATGTTACAAAGCAGTAACATTTTCGATATCAAATAGAAAATGTATATATTTTTAATCATCCATACCATTAAATACTCAAATTAAATACTAACAAAATATTTTGTTATCTTCAGGTAGTGACCCCATTATTGAGGAAATGGCAGACCGTCCTCAGTATGTACCAGAACCAGGAAAAGAAATACCGAGAGTAATCAGCGACCAAGACATTGAAGAAACGAAGAAAAAATACGATAATCTCATTTTTGACATCGCAACCTTGGTAAACAACTAAGTACATGTATTATTTTTCTTTTCTTTGCTGGTTTTAAATGCTATTCGAAGGCCCAAATGTCTAAACTAGTACCTCATTTGTGTGAAAAAGTGCTTAGATGCATATTTTGTTTTCAGGAAAAGAGATATAAGCTTTCCAAAGAACAGGAGTTAAATTATTACATCCCTGGTTACAGCGAAAGAGACATACCCGATTGTAAGTATGGCATAATGACCATATCCAGATTTCCAGGTATCCGTCAGTGAAAATTAAGTCATAGAATACTGCTGTCGTTAACTCGGGTACATTGTGTACAGCGAGTACATGTGTACTCTTGTGCATTTCAATACCAATGTGCCTGAGTAAACGACATTACTATTGGCTCTTTTGATGGGAAGAAACGAAAATGACTCGTCTATCAGAATTTGACGTCACAATGGTTTTGACGTCAGATACTTACAAAAATGGGAAATAACTCCATTTTATGAAAATCACAATATGACTACGACAGTATCTGTATTTCGTTATAAAATGTTGGGATTGTAGTTTTTATTTCTATACACTTTTTGTTATTGCCAGTTTAAGAATTAGATATGCTTCCTTCAAATGACTGTGTCTTAATTTATATTAAATGATGTTGTTTTCATTTCATTAAAGCTGAAGATGATTTCACACACCGGTCTGATAACTCCCCTCGGCCGTCTACCTCTCCCAGTAAGCGATCCTCCAGTAGAGTTACCATCCAAAATCTGGCATATCCAGAGCCAAAGGACCACGATTCACATGCAAGGACGTGTGACGCTAGGTAATTATCCCCAAACCCAGCCTATGGTACGTAAAAGTATCAGGGACTATGTACCTACAATGAATATTAGACCATGTTATTGCATATATGGAATACAGTAATATCTTTCAGCATGTTCTGGTTTAATAATATGATAAATTGCTTATACAACAGTGATTTAACGAGGCCGTTCTGGGTAAAAAATATATCAAAAACTACAATAGGTAAAATTGATCATTTTTTCGTCAGTGATGAAAACCTAAATAAAAATAATTTTCAGAGAATTGTAGAAAAATTCATTGCTTTGTTCAATTTTGGGGGAAAATCTCAAAAAAACACTATTTTAACGTTTTGAAATGTCGTAATCAGATATTATAGGAATTAATTTCGATATGTTAATGTTGGGTAGATACATTTCGGTTAAACTATGCTGATTTTAAAATTTGTTGATAATTTTTAAAAATATTATCAATGTTTTTAAGACGCCGACTATTTTAACGATTACAAAAGATCGGCATGCGCTAAAACCTGCGCAGCGCATTAAAACTCGTACCGAGAACGGACTCGTTAATAACTTTAAACTTTACAATGAATAAATAAACTTAGTTTCAGTTTCTTAGTTTTAGAAACAGTTTCGTATCCTATGACAGTTGGTTTAAACAGTATTTATTTGTTGATTTAAGCATATATATATATATATATATATATATATATATATATATATATATATATATATATATATATATATATATATATATATCCTATGACAGTTGTATTTTTTCTGCATTCAGACCTAGAGGAAATTTAATATTTGCCATTTCCACGAAAAAACACTGTGATAATTTCCCCGATATACAGTTCCACAGGCACTGTGTACTGATATATATTTTCAGTACATATCTTTTGCTTTGGAAATACATTAACCATGTAAATACAATGTAAATACAAATTTAGATTTAGCAATAATGGTTAAAATATACATGAGGTACACAGGAAATATTCTTACATTATAACTATCTTACATTATAACAACTTTCTTAAATATAATGAAGGAACTTTTATACAGAATTGTTATGTTATAATGTTATAATTGACTTTTAGGAAATTACACGAAATAGCTGCCAGGTAAACGGAACATTTAATTCATTGTGAACAGAGAATTTCATTTTGTAACTTGGTGCTGGATACATTGGGTTTTAGCATTTTTGGGTTTATTTAACAAGGTTTTCATATTCCATCGCGTCTAGCTTTAATTCTGTATAAATGAGATTTTGGGTGACACATTTTTGCATTGGTTACATAGAGTGCACTTCATTCTTATGTTCTGCAACAAGCAACCGTTTGTGTGGTAGATCAAACACTTCATACGAATTTTCGGTTTTATTTGTATGATCAAAATGGTTTTTCGTTAGTTTCTTTTCGATGCACTTAACATTTAATTTGGAATCTTATTCGATACAATGGATACGCTTTCATAGAAGTAGAAATAGAATGAATTCACGCAACTTTTCTTAAGATCTAAAAGAAAAAATTGCCTTTTCTGGTTGGACCCCCTCTGACAAAAAAATCTGGATCCGCGCATGAAGTAAATACAGCCACGTAACTATGACACAACAGCATTTAGAAGATCTGTAGACCCGTGGAAATCATAGGCAATATCGTGTATCCAGGAGAAATCAGCGTCTCCAGTTTGGCATGCCACAACCACTATGAATGCTCAAAATATTCTAACAGCGCGTGTACATTGATTCAACTCTTCATACATGAGAAGAAGTTTCACGGTCACTGAAGATCAGAAAGGGTTATGACAACACTTAAAACTAATTCTCCAATATAAGCTTACGCTTTGTTATATATAAATCAGTATAATGATAGTACTTGTTATTTATTTAACATTGCTTAATGGTCATTTGGTACTTCTTGTGGAATGGGACGGCGTACTTTACGTGTAAACAGACTTTGCATAGTGATATGTTTCTGCTTATGCATATCATCATGGTGTGGTATTAATTCATAATGTGTTGATATTTTGTTTAAGAACAATTAATATTCTGATATATCATTTTAAAGGCAAATAATTATGTTTTTTTTTTCTTTCGCAATGTCAATTTTCAAATAGTATGTGCTAGTATACCTATCCTAATATTATTTCCTTAACGTCATATTACGAGGCCGAATTAGAAAGGAAAATAGTTATGTGAAATGTATCCCATGTTCCATACATAACAAATGTCCACCTCTTCCTGTTGGACATCTTTATATTTCACTCTCTGAAGTAGGACTTTTTAGAGTTTCTTACATACATGTACATTTTTTTCATCTGGTATATTAAAGAAGCTCATATGACAACCTTGATTATCAATATCATGCATTTGTATTGTTATAAATGCACATCCCCACATATTGTTTTACCTCTAATATTCTCTATATTAAGCTTTAGCACTAGCCATCCTTACAGATGTTTAAATCTGATTAGTAGAAAAAGACACATTTTGCAGAAAATTATTTTTTTTGTGATTTTCAAACACAAAATGCCATAAAGGGGTGTGATCCTCTAGTAATACTGCTAATATTCTGCTTCACAGATTCCGTGGCTGGCACAGAGTGAAGACGAAATCAGGTGATCACTTCATCTTGACATCCCCTGCATTCCAGCATTCCTATAAGGGCATTTGCCAATCTAGCTTAGTGAAGAAAGCAGATGCAGAAGTTAAGCGCGTACGTGGAAAATTTGCGCATCGGTACACAAAACAAAGGGACACGACAAAAACTAAACAGGATCCATCTAGTCGACCCTTCACAGCCCCGGCAGCGATGCAGAGAACGAAGAATAACCAACGTCCCATCAGTGTGTCGGACTTTGAAAGTCCGACGGACTCAAACAATACAGTGGACACAGGGTATGGTAGTAGTGAAGAGAAAGTTTTTGATTTGACCTCCTCTACCCCAAAAGGGGGTAAATGGTCCGACACAGATAGTGCTTACGGGTCCAAGAGCCCACTCAGTACAATGAACTCCATAGGGTCCAAAAGCCCTATCAATATGTCAGATATTGCACAAGCAGACGAGAATACAGAGTGTTCCCTGCTGCAGAAGAAATCTGAACAGAAAATTCAGACAGTACCAAGCAAAGAAAGCGTGAAAGGGACGTCTTTATTATTGCCGTCGGAACAGGAATTCAATGAACGAACTTTAAACAAGAATATGAACCCTCAGAAGAAATATGAAATCATAAAGAAAAAATCGACAAAGCAGAGAGAGACGATATCTGTTGATAATGTACCAGTTCCCCAAATGCAGCATTCTAAGCCGAAGGTAGTAGCAGTCGGGGGAATAGGCAAAATATCCCTGTTGGAGGATATATCAGAATCACAATATTGGGAGGAAATAGGCGACCAAGAGATGAACAGTGAGTCCGAGGAAGACGAATGTTTTGTAGACGATACCGAGGAAATAGAAATTGAGATGAAAACCGAGGAGGAAGAACCGCGAAGTAAGAGTGAGGCTTCGTTGGATACATTTGCGTTGGAGGAACGAAATAAGAATCTAAAGCTTCTGAGCAGACGACTAAATGGTGAAGACGATAGCTCAGATAAAGTCTCTAATAATAAGGCGCCAAATGATAGTGACATATGTGAACAAATAAGAAAGGAAAAAGAGGCTTTGAAAAAGAAAAGAATAAATTCACAGGGATCGTTGTTTCTTAATTTTGGGAATATGACTCCCAGAAAAGAACGGCGGTCTAGTTCGCGATCGTCCAATGAATCAAGTAAACGAAGCGTTAAAGATCTTTCAAGCGACTATAAAAATTCCGAGAAAGATCAACCAAATACCCAAACTAAAACAACGAATGTCTTGTCACGTGACAATTCTGTAAAGAAACATGATGCCAAAACACAGAAAGACGGAAATCTGGTTAAGCAGCACAAACCTACTCCGAAAAACAATGACCAAGAAAGTTCCGGAACAAATGATAGAATAAAGAATTTGACTTCCAAAAACCCAAAGTCTAAGTTTCAGAGATTAGTGAAGCGAATGGACGGCGACATATCCGAGTACATGGCTAGTAGGCTGCTATCTGGATCAGCCTAGAGAGATGCCTGGTCGTGCAGTTATGTGTTCACCGTCGCGCGAAATACCAGTGAATGTCAGAATGACATCTTTAAAAATACTCTGTACACGGAAGATACTATAAAGTAATGAAGTGATACTTCAGACTGGGAATCCAATCAGCTCCCAGCTATAACGCATGTTAAGTCGCTGAAAATGTTTTTGAAGTTTTAGTCCGGTTTTAATGAGTGATGGGATCGTTTGCAATTTTGTCGATGGAAATAATGAGTCCCATTTGCTTACAAGTACTTAGATGATGTCTCACAAAAGCGTTTTATTTGTCAGGAAAAATTTACACGTTATTCTGTCCTTTGTAATGATGCACATTAATTTAAATTCGCTGTACTTGCACTTACAGATTACATATATGAATTGTTTTTGTCGGTATCATTAACAGGCTGTGATCTATAACAAATATGTTACCTTAACATAAGTAACATGCTAAATTTCCGGAACACTTTGGTAAACTGAATGAATGAATGAATGAATAAGAGAAGAGAAATATTAATTGTTTCAGGAGTAGTTTCAGGAAAAGTTTTAAGATACAGTACTGCCGAACTTAATCTTGTCCTGACAGTATCTATAAACATAATTTTTTGTTGAATTGAAAACGAGGCAAAGATTCACAATTTAACAACTTTCTGAAAATCTTAACAAAAACAAATCAAAAGCAAATATCAGTATATATATTCAGTATAGTCAGAAGGAGATAATTAAAGTCGGTACTTTTTAAGAATTCTTTAAGAATCTTGCAAAATCATGATTTTGTGCAAAACTTCAGTTAATTTCACGTCATGACAGTGTTTTATCAAACATCATACGGTATACATTTTTGCTGTGAATGAAATTAGAAGTGTTAGACCTGAAAAAGCAAGTGCTATTTTTATGTGATTGTATTAAAAACTTTATTTTGTTTTCATCAAGTATTAAACGCCGATGGAATGATCATTCCGAAGTCGTGATTTGCTTTATCGACATATTAAATGTGTATTGCTCATTGGAAATCCTGCAATGCTATTCAGCTGACTCGTAACTGTCTAAAGGACTCTCTTTGTTGTATGGACTTTTTCATGAAAAAAGTCAAATGCAATTTTAAAAACTGCGTAAATCCAGAAAACGGTGGAAATGTAAAACTTTAACAACAGTGCCTGGTTTTCCAAGCTTCAATCCGGTAGAAGGATATTTGCATGAGCTACAAAGTGTTGAAAGGGGACGTTATTATTTTAAATATTTTTATGTTACTAGTCTGAACTACACCCATCTTTAAGTGCTATTTTATATTCTATATTTCACTTAAATGACAATTTTGGAGACTGTATATACTGAATGAGTAATATTTATTAAAACTTCAATCATTATGAGATTGTGGCTAACGATTCTAGTGTAATGTGGTGCTAATAGACCAAAGCATAAACTGTGATATTAAACATAGATTTAATCCAATCTTTTTGTGTTTTCAATTCTCTATCGAAGCCGTATACCGGCTTAGAAAATTAATGGGAAATATCCCAGTGACATTTTGTTGTGCAGTCACTTAAATCTTATTAGAGTGTTCGAATGAACAAGCAACCTGTTTGTCAAAAGTGCGACTCCTACCATCCAAGACACATTAACAAATGGATGCCGGATAAAGTGTTACCAGTGTGTTGCAGTGCTTTGCTGGTGACACAAATACATCTTTGAACAAGCTGTGTTTATGAAACACTAATGCCCCCAGCAGCACCAAAGTCCAAAAAGCTATTGTTAATGTGAAGGTCATTATCAAGGTCAAAACGTCATCGACCTTGGTGTCGTTTGAAAGGACTACATTAGTTGAGTATGCATGTCAAATATGAAGTCTCTATCCCTTACGGTTGAAAAAGACCATAGTGCCCAGGGCAGAAATCGAACCCAGGACCTCTAGGTCATGAGCCGAGCACCTCATCCACTAGGCCACACTGGTTTAAATCTAAATGTGTTTCTTCTTGTGAGTTTCCCATTTGCACAAATCCGCCTATCTAGATGTAAGTAATGCACAAGAGATTTGTCTTCTAAAGCAGCACTCATATTATTTCATCTTTATGGTGAAGGTTGTAGAGGAAATGGAGCAATCCTCGTGCCCATGCTGATTGATATCCATGACGAGGCTTGCCGATATCTCAACATGGGCCCTCGGACTGAGATTTCCTTGTCTCTTCCGTAGCATGGTGTAAGATCCTATTAATCTCACCTTATTATCTAATTTGTTGTGAAGAGAAAAATTGAAGACCAACAGAAAATCTGTACTTCATGTCAAATATATCGGGTGCTTCATATGTATCTTGTCAATTGACATTGTCCAATGAAGGTTTAGATCATGGAAGGATAATACTGCATTTCAATGACGACAGACTTTTTTTTTCCAATTTTATGTGAAGTAAGGGACAATACCAGATAAATGATGTTTTACCACTCTGATCTACATCATCTTACCGAGACATCACAATCCAAGCATTAAGGTCATGATGAAAATTCTTGTTAAAAGCAGTTTCTATAATATTAAGCTGTTTACATCATTGAAGATCAGAAAAAGGTCTATCGACATCATCAGAGAATGAATTATTTTAGACAGAAGTCATTGAAGCATAGGTTTTTATAATTTGTAACGCGGGCAACCAGCAATGAAATTCAGTCTTAAAAGATAACGGAAATCCATGTACTCAAAGACATGTATTCTTAACATTTAACATCATTGTTGAAAAAAGTCAGCAAAAGTCTATAAAAAAATCTGTACAGAAACTAAAACATTAGTTACTTTAACATTGGAATTATTGTTCAGTACCTCAAAACATCAATAAGCTATTCTACAAAATATACTTTCAATTGTATACCCTATAACCTCATATTTTGTCATTGATTATTGAAAGATCTGTGTCATCTCTAAATGGCTTTATGATAAAAGTATAAAATGATATAAGTATATCACTATTAATAAAACAGATTTAAACAAAAAAAGTAGTCAGTTACTGGGTATACACTTTAACAAGTAATCAGTTCTCAAAACAATCAGCAAAGTCTAGCTTTTACTTTGAAATATTTTTTAATGATTGACATGAGATGGAATGTGGAGTATTTTCCTTGTAAAATATTGTAATGTATAAGACATAATGGCATCAAATGGACCCAATAATAATAATTATTTAAATTGTAAAACTTTCAAAATTGTGAAATAAAACATCAACCAAAGAATGATTGGTATGCTCATTGTAAAAGTTTGAACTGTGACGCAAACAAAAAAATTGATCAAATTGGCAAGTAATATTTTAGATAAACTTAAGTTGGGAATATAAAAATGTTATCTCATCTGGAATGTTAAATATGTTGAGATCAAGCAAGCTGTTAATATTATTTATGAGAATTTCCACCTTCTCTGGAGTTTCAACTGAAATTCATTATGCGAAAGGACTGGTAAATATGATTTTCTACATATTTCTTGTGAAACAGTAAAAAGAATAATTATCTTAGAGAAGTTTTTACATTATCCAAAACAAATACATGAATATATAAATGTTTTGTTTAAACTTGCTGTAAAAATTTGAATATCATATGGTATGTGCATGTTAAATTCATCAAAATCACCTCAATCAACTGTACCTCAAACTGAATATCAATTTTGTATTTTGTAAAACATGGTTTTAAGGAAAAACATTTTGCAACATGTAAAGAGACTTAAAGTCCAAACAACAATTATTTTGGAATGTAAATGACAGAGATTCTTGGAAAATCTAACACTGATACATGTGCATGTGAAAATACTTATCAAAAAGCTAATATCAGAAAAGTTTTGTGAGATTCTTCCCATTAATCAACAACTTTTAACTTTCTGCCTATTTCTATGAAAGCATCAACAGCTCTGTTGATGTCCTCTGTAGAATGTGCTGCAGAAATCTGGACTCGGATACGAGCTTTTCCTGAAATCAAGAAAAAATGTTAAGTCAATAACTACATCTATTTTTAAAAACAGAAGCTGGCACTTCGTTAAAGAATATCACAAGCATGACTCTGGATCTGATTGTAAAGTTGGTAGAGAATCCACCTTGTAAACAAAAGAACCTGGGGTAAAATCCCATTCTGACCATCATGTTCTCCCCTTGCCTGTACGGAACAGACACAAAACAAAATACATCATAATCTGGTTTGATCGGCAAGTAATGGGTGAAATTTCAAATCTGCTTGAAAGGAGGGTGGTAGACTGAGATATACACATAGATGGAACAATAAATAGAGCATTAGTCCTAGGTTCAATCTCTAATCTACAGGAGTATCTGTGAGTGTTATTACAAATACATTATCTCACCTTTCGGCACGACTGGGTAGCTGAAACCTATGACGTAAATTCCTCTTTCTAAAATAAATAAAACACATATTAATTTATAATAAAATCAGAAACACGCAATATCACAAATTTTCAGTACATTCTGTATCTTGCCTTTATCAAGCGATCTTATTAATTACTTTGTTATTTTAAATTACACCAGATACTTTTTTCCTCTGTTTCTCTAATTTGGTGGAAAGCAGTATACTTATTCAGGATCATTGTTAAACACTAAATTTTAGCTATATTTTCATCCAACAGTTGGCTAGAATATTTTCCTACCATAAGTAGTTTGAATATTGTATTTCATGTTCTTGTTGAAATACTGAATGCTGATGTCATGTGACACGCTTTTTCTAAAATTTGACCATTGAAATTTCATACTTACCAAGCATTTCTTCCGCAAACACACCAGCTAACCTGGCATCTCCTAGCATGATAGGACAGATGGGGTGAACAGGGTCTCCCTACAACAAAGAATGAAAAAGGATATACATGTACATGATTACATTTCTTTCAAACATGCACATAAAGTATAGATAATGAAACATACAAAATTGCATTATGGGAAATACACATGTACTAAAAATATATTGGTAATGGCATTCAAACTTTAAGGATATGCGAGTACAATTATTGAATTGACAAAGTTTGCTGGAATGTACCTCAATATGCAATTTCTCAACTACAATGCCCTTAAATAAGTCATGGTTTGTGAAAAGGCCATTTTCAAATAACGGGAAAGGACTGTTAAAAACCTAGATTTTACAAGTCAGACTACGGACAACTGATTGTAACGTCATACTTGGTAGAAGCATTGACATTATGTATCCAAAGATAAGATTATTACGTCATAAATAAAATTACACCAAAATATGCAATGTCCTTAGTTTAGATATTTTGGAAATAGTCTATTGGTCACCTACCAAATCAAATGTTTTCAAAGTGGGAAGCTTTTATGGGGGCAACTTACGTCATAATTATATGGCTTCAAAATAGTAAATGATCATATTTAATGTGCATGTGTATGATGATGTTACTGTAGTTGTGATATTCTGTATTATAAGAACACATACTTAAGATTATTAAGAAACAAGAGCAACGCCTAGCGTGGCATAATACGCCCGTCGCTTAATTGGGACAGGATCAATTCGCATTTGGCATGATTTTCATGAAAAACATCTGACGTTTACTGAAGTTAATTGCGTTTCATATTATTTTATCATAGGAATAAGTCCAAAGGCAATATCTCCTGCAGAAATGGTCCTATGCAACCCATCTTGGAAATTGACCTGCAAAAAAAAACTTGAAATTTTTTAGAACTAGCCCCCCACCTCGCCCTTCTAAAATTATAAATTTCTCAAAAATGAAGAAAAAGATATCAATACCTGTAAAATATGTGGAGGTTGGTACATTTTACTTGTTTCATGATAAATTTCATAATGTTTTTACAAAAATTAGATTTTTAATGAATTTTCAAAACAAAATCCAAGGGCCATAAATCCGTCAAAATTAAGTCAATCGTAACAAAACTCGAACTGGTACTGATGACGCTTCGAATAAGCCTATATATCATATTTCAACTCAATATCTTGAAAGACGGCAAAAAAAGTCCGGAAAACATGACCTAGGACATATGGTCAACCGCCCCCCCCCCACCCCCCCATAAAATCATAAATTTCTCAAAAATGAAGAAAAAGATATTAAAACCCGTAACGTATGAGATGGTTGGTACATTTTACTTGTTTCATGATAAATTTCATAATGTTTTGACATAAAATAGATTTTTAATGAATTTCTGAAAAAATCTTGAAATTTATAAGTCCAAGGGCTATAAACCCGTCAAAAGTAGGTCAATTGTAACAAAACTTGAACTGGTACTGACGCTGCTTGATATAAAGCTATATACTAAATTTCAACTCAATGTCTTGAAAGATGGCAAAAAAAAGTCAGGAAAACATGACCTAGGACATATGGTCAACCCCCCCCCCCCCCTAAAATCATAAATTTCTCAAAAAAGAAGAAAAAGATATTAAAAACCGTAACATATGTGATAGTTGGTACACTTTACTTGTTTCATGAGAAATTTCATAATGTTTTGACAAAAAATAGATTTTTAATGAATTTTTGAAAAAATTTTGAAATTTATAAGTCCAAGGGCTATAAACCCGTCAAAAGTAGGTCAATTGTAATAAAACTTGAACTGGTACTGACGCTGCTTGATATAAAGCTATATACTAAATTTCAACTCAATGTCTTGAAAGACGGCAAAAAAAAGTCAGGAAAACATGACCTAGGACATATGGTCAACCCCCCCCACCTAAAATCATAAATTTCTCAAAAAAGAAGAAAAAGATATTAAAAACCGTAACATATGTGATAGTTGGTACACTTTACTTGTTTCATGAGAAATTTCATAATGTTTTGACAAAAAATAGATTTTTAATGAATTTTTGAAAAAATTTTGAAATTTATAAGTCCAAGGGCCATAAATCTGTCAAAAGTAGGTCAATCGTAATAAAACTCGAACTGGTACTGACGCCGCTTGAAATAAAGCTATATACCAAATTTCATTGCAATATCTTGAAAGACGTCCAAAAAAAGTCCGGAAAACATGACCCCGGACGGACGGACGGACGCAAGGACGAACGGACAGCGCCATAACATAATACGTCCCGTCTATTGGACGGGCGTATAAAAACTGAAAAAGTCAGAAGGGCCCCACAAAATGCCTGTCTCCATGACCTTGATCTTAATTTGGTGACAGCTGAAAGGTCTTGCCATAAGGAACACACATGCCAAATATGAAAATGCTACTTCTTAAACTTAAAATTTCTTAAATGTTTTTGCTGATGGACAGATGGACAGACAGACGGTAGGACAGATGGATGGACAGACAGAGTGATTACTATAGGGCACCCGCTTAAGAAGCAGGGCCTTAATCATCTTATAAAAGAATTAAATAAAATTAAATAATCAATATTAAAATTATTTAAATCATAAAGGTGTTTCATTTTATGAAATATTATACAACATGTATTAAATCAAGACCTTTTATCAAATTTGACATAATCTGTACACTAAATGGGAGAAGACATGATCAAGAATTCTTTACTGTAAAGTAATGTACAAAATCTTACACCAAGTGTGAATCCAGCATCATTCATGCGCGATCTGAACAGCTTCGTATTGGCCAGGACTTTCTTTGGCAGATCAGTATTGTTCATTATCAGATCAAAGGCCTAAAATACATAAAAATAATCAGACCACATGTTGTTCATCGACTAAAGTCTGAATCTTTAAATCAGTATGAAATGCAATGTATCTGAGAAATGCATAAAAAGCAGACAGAAAATCCCCCTAAAACAGAGTGAATACAGACATAAATTTTCCTCGCTGGTTTACACCTTCATATAAAACCATTATGTTTTGTGCTGTTTAAAAATTTAGACCAGGATCTGGACCATCGTGATATGTCCAAAAATTATTAACACCTGCAGATATTTTCACATAGAATCATACATAATTTCTTTTACTACATGCAAAATAAATCCTTAAGTCATTTTCACGAAAGATCGCAAGCAAAACTTTCCTTATGGAAACTCCTTAACTTTATGGACGTGTAAAAGCTGTCATAACTCTTTAAGGAACTTCTTTACATTTGTGAAAATGACTTAAGGATTTCTGTAAAGAATCCACACGTAAAACATTTACAGAAAACTTTTGATTCTTTGTGAATATGTCTGCAGAAGTCAGTTGTTGAAAATTTTAACCAGTAGTTGAGGTAACCAGTGTTTAAAGTTTGTCTTACTATGTCCCTAAAATGAAATAACATTGTTATGTTCATTATACTGATTTGTAGTAAATGTATTCACTAAATCAATTTCGCCAGATCTTTATCCGCAATGGGAACAAATAGAGAAACGGAATAAAGATATGGTTTTAATCAGATTGGGCAGGAGGTAACCAACCCCTTAAATAAAGTGGCATATTGTGGGAATAAAATCCTGAGCTGAGAGCATTTTAATCACTACAAATATACAATGCAATTTATACTCTCATGTATAATAAAGGGCTAATGTTCATTTGTGTATGCATTATGTATTTCATATTTACATGTAGTATTTCAAAAGTAGTGATAAATTTGGAAACAAACTTCACAAAATGAGTAGATTGATTGATTAATTATTTTTTTTTCCGTCACTCCATGATTATTTCACATATACAGGGACGGCATCTGCCTGATGCATTGCATACAAATTTAGACCTTTGCAACAGACCCACCCAAAGCAGTGAGGGATCTTTTACGTGCCACGCCTACCATGACACGGGACCTCGGTTTTTACTGTCTCATCCGAAAGATAGAACACTGGTGTGCCCAGGGCGGGAGTCGAACCCGGGACCTCTCGATCACGAGCCGAGCACCTTATCCACCGGGCCACACTGGCTTCAAAATGACTAGATATACACCACGCACTTTATAAGGTAAAAAATCAAATTCTATCGTGCATATTAGAAAACATAATAACAATGAGGGAGTACCTTTAGATACCCTTTATATGGCCAGTATTACAATCTATAAAATTATATATATAATTTTTACATTACCTTTATAAGACGGTAGGACCAATGGAATCTACATTTAAGTCAATTACAACATCAAGATGATAGCATTTAAGAAAAAGCAGTCAAACAAGGGCAGGTAAATCATACCTTACTAGCACATGCTACAACAGGTGGAGGTAAGGCATTAGAGAAAAGGTAAGGTCGTGACCTCTGTCTAAGCAAGGCAACTAGCTGAGACGGTCCTGCTGTGTAACCACCTAAAACATAGGGTCAAGTTCATATCTAGCACTTTCACTAGCTTTCAAACTACTGGAAATCTGAGCTATGCAAAATCCATAAAAAATTTACTATTGTTGCAAATTTGTCAAAGGAAGATTTTATGATTTTAAAAATATATTTACAATACCTGTCTATAACGATATTCATAATACATTACATTCATTTATAATTATATATTGACAGTTTGTCTTACCAGTAAGTGCTGGGATTAATGCCATTATGGATATGATATCCATCAAATTAATGTGATAAAAGGTTTTTCTGAGTGATTTAAAATATTCTTGACTCATATTCACATATGTATCAGTGAAAAATACATATTTCCAATTTCACAATTTTCTTGACAAATTTTCTTATTTTTTCTGAAATATAGTATATATTTCTGAAACAATGTTCTAGCAAATACTAGCATGCTACACACATCACACTGGTATACAGTGCCCGCCACTTAATTGAATGTCGCATTATTGAATATTTCGTTTTATTGAATAAGATCCTGAAATCCAAAACCATTTTCTATCAAATCTATTGAAAATCCGCCACTTATTACACTAGAATAAAGAAGCGACTTCGTTTATTTGAATAGCGCGATTATTCTACCAAGCATACCTTTGTTAAAAACTCCAATGTATTACGCCCGAGGTCATGTTGTTTACTACGGTGCGAGCTACCTATCGATTAGAGATAAATGGTTTCACACCTGTCCAGGTAATCTCAAAAGAGATAACTGTTTAGGTAACAGTTGTTGACCAAATCACACCTTAATTGTCTAATAGGCCGCGGCGGTAGGAATGAAAGGATTAATCAATTACCAACTGCCGAAGCCATGTCGTACACAAGATCATCGGAAACATCGACAAGATGACGCTGTCAGCCAACGGCATTGCGTGAAGACTGACCCTACTAGATGCCGTCCACTTACTCCGTAAGGCCTGGCGCACAGTCAAGCCAACAACCATCACCAACTGCTTCCGAAAGGTTGGCTTTGCCTCGTCAGACAACGACACAAGCGAAACTGACGATGTCCGGCCGCCAGAGGATGTTGATAGCTAGACGTTCGATACCTTCATCACAAACGATGGCAACCTGGAGAGCTAAGCTGTCCGGACTGACGAGAAAATATTCGCGAGTCCCACGAAGACGAGCCCCGGCTATGCGTTGCCATTGACGACGAGGAGGAGGCTGAAGAAACGGCACAAGTAATGCACAGCGAACGTACAGACGCAATGGCCACAATTCGACGATTCCTTGAGGAAATCAAAGCGACGACTTCAGTCTGTTCTATCAGATGGAAAATTGAAAGTTCTCACACGCTTGAATATGCCTTTTAATTTGCCTTTGTTAAAACAAATTGTTTAACCTGTCTTATGTCTTTGACCACCCTGGTTACACGACTGAGATACAATTACGTGGATTTCAATAGACGACGGTTTTATCTTTACGGTCAGTTGAGCATGTGTAATGTAGCTATTTAATAACATTTGGTCACTGCACTTGAAAAGACAGTTGCAAAATTATAGAAAATGTGGTCTGTTGACTTTAATGTAGCTCAAGCAAACAATAAAGGGATCTAAGAGAGGTAACTCTAGTGTATCTATATATAGATACATGTACACTGGTTTCATTACAGATACGGCGAAAGTTAAACACGTATGCAATTCTTGCAAAATCTGTCGATCATCTGGTCTTTGAAACTACATTTGGTCGTCATGCCGTGTAATTGAATATTCGTTTATTTGAATAATAAAGTCCTGACAAATAGCTTATTCAATTAAGCGGCTTGCACTGTATACACATACATCATCAACATGAGCATAAACGATGCCTCACCTGCTGCCCCTCCCAAAGCTTTACCAAGTGTAGAGTTCACAATGTCGATACGATCAGACACACCAAAGTACTCATCTGTTCCCCTGGAAATAAATAAACATGTATACAGGTAGGACATTGTTTGTGTGTTGCTTTACGTCCAATCAAGAATATTTCACTCATATAGTAATGGCATCTGCCTGAAGCGTTGCACAGAATTTTGATCCATGCAATCGACTCACCTGAAAATACTGAGAGATTGTTTAACTGCCATTTACTGTGACATTATTAGACCTAGGTTTATTATCATATCAAGTTACTGGACTGAACTTACCGCCACTATTGTAAAGTGCTTATAGTGATACCTGCATAGAAATTAATATATTTTAGAATTTTTTTTATAATGCAGAAAATAACTGATGTGATTTCCTTCATTGAGTATCTCAGAATCTATTTGTTTCATAAAAGGCAACCTACTTTTAAATAATTCTAAAGCGGTACATTGCACTATGAGTCTTAGAATGCTGAAAGTCAGAATATATCATAATAGAAAAAAACCCCTTTAATCAAAAGAAATGAAAAGCTGAATTCAATAAGAGAGAGAGAACCAAAATCATTTTATTAGATTACTCACCTCCCTGTTGGTCCAAAAAAGCCTGTTCCATGACATTCATCAATGAAAGTCATTGCATTATATTTATCTGCCAAATCACAGATGTCCCTGAAAAAAAAATGAGAAAACTGAAATTGAATTTGCATACTCTGAAGAGATCGTATGAACAATATTTTTAAAATTCCTCTATCCTTAAATAAAGGATGACATTTATGATAATGAGTAAATATAAATATCAATATAAATATATATATATCTCAGAGTTTGTTGTCCTATATCATAAAATTATTTTACCTATGTGGTGGCAGCCTGGTACACAGCCTTGTGAGTTTTACTTACAAATATGACCTAACTGAACCAATGGTTCTTCCATGTCAATATCCAATACAGCATGATATCTCAATTTTCACAGTCTACTCCAAGACTTTTCAATCAAATGCTAAAATTCTTAAACAATGAGCCATACAGGCTCTGTGTTTTATATGAATAATATAAATGAAGTTAAGATGGTACAAAATGTATATATCAGAGAGAAATATGTATACAAGATGTCTTACGGCAGAGGTGCCACATTTCCATCCATACTGAATACTCCATCTGTTGCGATTAAACGTTTCTTACAGGACTGAGCGTCTTTTAGCTGTGTCTCCAGATCTGTCATTACATAAGACATATTAATCACCAATATTATTCACTGACAGTTTTTATTACACTTTTTAAAAAGTAATACACATTAAAACCCAAACTCTACAATCTAGTGCCCTAGAGAAAAGTTTTCAAAACTCAGGAGTTAAACTAAACATTTTTAATGTCCCTTCAGAATTGAAGACTGAAGAAAATTAGTCTGACTAAACCCGAAGAGGTACCTCAGGGTTAATCCAATATAAAAGTTCTAAAATAAACATACAACATCCATCACAAAAGTCCTCTAGAGGCTGTTAATTATCAACATGGTGTAATAGGGAAGAGGCTTTTTGAGGACTGAACTAATTTAAGTTGTAAACTGTGCCATTCCTAAAGTCCCCCCATAAATTCATTACTGTAAAATGAGAATGATAATTCCTCTTTCAGCAACTTTTCAGTAATAAAGTGTTAAAACAAGAAAATACTATTTCAGTCAAAATAAAATTTTACCCAATGCTTTATGATAATGAAATGTTGTTTGTTTTTCTTGGGGATTTTATATTGTTTACCATACTTAAACTCACTTCAATGCACTATTAATTTCATTATATTTTTGTACATAGAAGCTGTATCGTAACATGCAGTATAAATGTGACTGTGTTTATCACTATGGTACTTGCATCAACATACGATGATGGACATTTATGGACCACTGAAAGTGAGAAATGAGACAAGGTGCTTGTGTAGAGTAAACATAATGCCATCTCTTACATGGTTAACAACATCTGCTATGAAAACCCAAAACCACAAACACTAAAAATATATGTATAAAATTCATATAATATCCTTTGTCTTAAAAATGGCGAAGTTTATACCTTGTCCTTGATTGAATATTGTTTTACATCACGCCACATTAATTTCACTTATATGGTGATGGCATCTGCCTGATACATTGCATAGAAATTTATACCTTTCCAATGGACCCACTCAAAGCAGTGAGGGATCTTTTACATGCCAAGTCTACAGTGAAACAGGACCTCAGTTTTACTGTCTCTTCCAAAAGACATAACATTGGTGCGCCTAGGGTGTGAGTCGAATCCAGGACCTCTTGGTCATGAGCTGAGCACCTTATCCAATAAGCCACATAGGCTTATCTTGTCCTAGAACATAATTCTTACAAGTTATCTCTTCACATTACCTGTCATATCTCTGTGCTTGTATCGTAGCCTCTTGGCCTTGCACAGACGAATTCCGTCGATGATCGAAGCATGATTTAATTCGTCAGAAATTACGGCATCTTCTGCTCCCAAAAGCACTTCAAACAAACCGGCATTTGCATCGAAGCAGCTGGCATACAAAATGGCATCCTCTTTGCCATGAAATTTCGCTATTTTCTCTTCTAGATCTTTGTGTAGATCCTACATGTACAAAGTTATGTATTTTCAGTAAACTGATTTCAAACTACATTTCTTATTAATGTAATGCTACAAATAAAAAAGATCATATTAAGTTTCATGAATTGTATTTGATTAAGCTTACTGGTTATCGACTTCTGATATATACATAACTCTGTTTTCCATCAAATATCACATGCTCAAACTAAAAGAGTTAAATCCCAGATCTGAATGGCAGCTGACTTATAATTGTTAAAATGTGTCCAACACTTATAAAGGTTACAATATCTGAGTTTGTTTGTTTGTTGTTTTATGCAACACTGAGATTATCTCAATGATATAATGGCAGCATCTGCCTGATGCATTAAACAGATACTTGAATCAATGCAACTGACCCACACAAAGCAGTAGGGAATCTTTTAATTGTCAACATCTACTGTAACTTCTGGTCCCCAAACAAAGTATACTAATCTATGCTGGCCCAGAATATCTTAACAGCATTTCCTATGGTATGTAATATATGTATGTATATATATATATTTATATATATACTTATCAGTAACATACATGGGTTCCACATATGAAACGGACAGAGCTGAGTCCAGCGCCATGTGTGTCTAAAGCCTTCTTTCCTGCTTCTATCACTTCTGGATGGCTCTGGAAATACATTTACAAACTTATGATGTATGTGTATATTCTTCAACATTACAGATGTACAAAACTTAAGCATTCAAATATTACTTTTCCACTGTGCTTGCTGTCAAATCCCTGTGCCCAAAACTTGTGATAATTTGAATGTTTCTCGAGGCACAGTCATAAAAACTTGTCAAGAAAATCAAAACTACATGTACTTAGTTTTAAATGAAAATAAGTTTTATTTGACACATCAAATTTACTGTTTAATAATCTGAGCCAAAGTTCTAATTTGAAGATAAATTTTCTCATAATTAAATTCGGCAGGACAAAACATGACATACAAAATTAAATTCAAATCAGAGTACAAATTTTGCCAGTTTCTATGGTCATTATAATAAAAATCAAATCACAGAACATGAAACAAATCTGTTAGTATTTCTTAGACTGTATATTAGAGATATGACATTATGAAAATTATTTCTCCTACTTCGCTATGTTAATTTTTATATCCATGGTCACATAAAGAAACAATGGAAGTATATTTTCATCATCTCATATACATGTATTACACAACTAATCACTTAAACTGAACTTGCAAAAAAAAAACAATACAAGCACTGCATGTATATGGACCTCAATTTCTCAATCTGAGATAAAAAATGGTATGGAAAATACTTTATCAAGTTAAGATAAGAGCACTGCAGAATGGTCTTAAATGACCTTGACTTTTGACCTTGAAAATAAATCATCATAGAAAAATAAGTTAATTGATCTACCTAGTCTGCAGTGTCAACAATGAAAGATAAGAGCACTGCAGAATGGTCTTAAATGACCTTGACTTTTGACCTTGAAAATAAATCATCATAGAATAATAAGTTAATTGATCTACCTAGTCTGCAGTGTCAACAATGATACATTTTGTAGCTAGGTAAGTGTGAAAAATACTCCAACTAATGAACACAATTAAGTAAATATGACTGAACACACAACAGCATTACTGTCCCTTTGACAACAAAGTGCAGAATGGATTAATAAGTTGAAAACATAAAGTACATATAACAAAACCTAATACTTTCAGGCACTGGTACATGTATTTTGTCAAGAACAGTCTTCACAAAAACTCACAATCCCAACGCCTGAGGCTACCATATTTATTGCTGGGCTAGTTAAAGTTGTCTTTTAAAATATACAATAGGCTAGTATAATTTGTCTGTAGGCTAGTAAATCAAAAAACTTCAGCGAAGACTGCAAGACAAAACTAATGTCAATTGAAAAATAACTCACAGATAAACCACAATAATTGTTTGCACAAAAGTTGAGGATATCAGTCTTTCTGCCATTGACTTTGATACTAGGACCTTGTTTGGAGGTGAGCACTCTTTCCCCTTTCCAGGTGCCCGCATCTCGAATACTCTGCAGTTCCTGGTCCAAGGTTTCCTTTACATTGGCTATACTAGATGATGTTCTATGCTGAAATGATGTCCCAAAAGCTGAAGAAATAAAAGGGCAATAATAAATACATACATTCAGAGTAATCATACACAGACCCAAGATATGGAGAGATATTTCACATGCCATGCCTACAGTAACAGGAGACATGATGCCAGTGCACCCATGGCAGAGTTCAAACTTGGGACCTTGAGATCTCAGTCATATGCCAAACACCACTGAGCTACCCTAGCTCTTAAATTTATTTTTTCTTTTAAGAATTGTTGGATCTTTAATCACTAAGGTAATACATTTATAGAAAAACCAAGTTGTATCTAATAGACTATTTCCCAGTTTCCATTTTCATTTTGGAAGTTCTTACATGTTACATTACAAAGAATATGTGACTGCAGACAAACACTGATGTTTCAATTATAGAACTTCTATTATGACAAATCAAAGAGTAAATTTGTGTGGTGATGTTTGAGTAGATATCATTGTTTTCTCTATGCATATATATGGCCTGTTCACTTTTAAATCTTTTATTTAAATTAGTCTTAAAGAATTTCGTTTATTATCACATATATATTGACAAACTTAATTTTGCAATAAAATCAAAGATTTTATTTTAAGTACTGGATTTCTTTATTAACAGACCATATTCTCATTATAATCGGTTGATGAATTGTGACATATAACCAAGACGAGAACATTAGAATAATTTTGCCATATTGACATCAATAGATTTTTTTTTTTTCCAATTTTACACAATGTAGGGACAATTCCAGAAAAAAACGCTGCCCATATCTGCAGATTTGCATAATATTAAAGTGACATATCATAATCCAAACATTAGTGTTAATATAATGGAAATTTGGGAAAAAAGTAGTTTAAATGATATTACACCTCAACTTTTAAGTACACTTAATATTGCAAGAAAAAGGACACCCCTTACATCATCTATAACTAGAAACAGGTCTATTATATAACTTTCTATTATATAACTTTCCAACTTAACTTTTACTAGTTCAACTGGAAAAGTAATTTTGAATGGTGAAAACTGACAGGCTATATTATACTGCACTAGAATATTAATATGTCTAACAGGCTTTAAAAACCTGTTGTTATTTTCAGAGAAGAGTTTAAAGAGAGCGACACATTAAAACATCATTCCATATGGAAACACCATTTAAAGTAAACAATATTCCCATGATCCATAATGACCATGCGCTGCTTTAGCATTTCTGTCGATCGCTTTACGATGAATTGGCATTCATATTCCAGTATCATATATTTCTTGCACATTGTCATAGTTTAATAGCAACAGTATCCGTAACTGAATACCTACAAAAACGAGAAAGAACTTTGTTCCAAGTCACTACACTTCTACATGTCCTAGCCATGTTTCCTTTTATTGCGGAGGTGTGTCAAGATCGACCAATCAAATTCTTCGTTACATAGCGCTAATTTCGTTTTGTGATATTTAGTCTACATAATCTCAACTTTCGATAGATTGGCGGGATATTGAAACGTCAACTTTCAAAAGTAGATGTAAACAGAAAGTTGAATCCAGAATGGCGAACATTGACGCTACAGTAGATTTGTTAACAAAATTCAAGCTTCAAAATTTGAATCAAGGTTGATTTATCATAAAAGAATTAAAAATATTGTACATGTACATCATGGTACTGAAAAGTGTAACTGCTAATCATCATTTTTTATCATGTCATGAATTTTAATAATGAGTAATCAGCTGATCAGAGTATGATCATAATTATCATTAATGCCAGTGATAGCATATCATATGTCAACAGATCTACTCAGACTACTGATAACATTTTCCTCGTAGTAGTAGGCCAAGACTGGCAAGAGGTCCCAAGTTCAGAGGTGCATTCAGAATCGTAGCGGCTACATAGCAGCAGAGACATATATACACAGAGACTGGAAACTCCCTCTCTGCCCTTAGCAAAGTACTGGCGTGTACTACCTGTCTGAGTAGCCCGTATGTAAACAACGGTCATCCGCCATATTGTTCTACATGAATCTCCGCTTGGAGACAATATAACCTTAATATCGCAATGTTTTAAAGAATCGGCTAAAGAAGAAGTCTCAGATAAAACCATTAAATTAAGAAAATATGATCTAATGCTTGAAATCCTTGGTCCACCGTAAGTTTAATAGCAAATGACCTCCCATAACAAGACGACATTTCTACGGCGTGTGGTATACAAACAGACACTCGACAGCATCATTGTCACAAGATTTTCTACTGACTTATCGTAATTCACTTGACAATATTTTGTTTGCAGGGTTATAGATATTCAATAAAACGCTTTGTGCATTTTTTATTGATCACCTTGGTGTAAATATTGCACTGCACACTTAGTAAAACGGGTATATCGGCGACGTTATTTTTCTGAACGGAGGCGCTGACATTAAACTTGTACAAATAGGTGTTAAAACAACACCGAATAATTCAATAACTTAGTACAGTCTCATGCTTATATGGTATGTAGGTTATTGATATTTGCTTTTTTGTCATTTATAAGTATGATATGCGGCATATAAATGAAGGTTTATAATCTTTAATTTCATAGGAGTTGTGATTTCCAGTTTTGATAAGAAAAGTGATATCCTTATATTTCCCAACTTTTTTATATTTTTCTGAAGAGAAATTTTTATTTTCACAATTTGAAATAGTTTCAGTAATTAATGAGGAAATACAAGCATGTGGTCTCACTTGGAAAAAACAAAGCAGTAATTTATTATTTAACACCTTTTTAGGTGCATTTTCAGTGGTCAAATAGCCCGATTCTTTAACACACCCCCCCCCCCTTATTGGTGCACCTAAATGAAGAACACTAAAGAAAACTAGTTATACACAAAAGAAAACAAGATTTGAATTTTATAAGAGTGGTTAAAATTGAAAAATAATTTGATATTTTGATAAAGGGAAATCATACTATTCTAAAAAAATATATATAGTTTATCAGGGTTTATTATGAGAAAAACAGGTTTTTGATATTTGAAAAATTCTTTATTTTCTTTAATTATACTGCTTGTTTACATTCAACGCAACATAAGGGACCGGGGTTCGGGGTATTTATTCCTAAACCACAGTAAATAAAAAAAAAAGGGGGGGGGGGGTTTACATGGGCAATCCTCTTTGAGAGAATCGTTTGAAATGTATGGCATATTGCCATAATCTAATTGCCAAAAAAAAAAAATGATATAATAAAATAAATAAATTGATTTAAGTAAAAAGTCAAAAGAATCTTAGCAGATAAGTTTCTTACCTCTTGAATTGATCAGGCTGATCAAATTGGAGATTACTGTCCCAAATGTAAAACATCCGACATCGTCGGACCACACCGGCTGTGCAAATGACAGCAATTTTTTTTACTTTGCTATTTACCCATCTTAATTGTTAAATAAACACTAATTAAGGTTGGACAATTTCTTGACTGCTTCTAGTCTATAGTTACGTAATCAGTCTGTGGTAATAAGAGGTAAAAACCGAAGCAGGTTCACCTGGATTGACCTTAAAACTAATGCTTGTTTCTTTCTTTGATGAAATGAAAAGAAACGTTGAGTTCAAAAGAATTTTACTTTGAATAGGTAAAATGCTAAGAATAGTAATAATTATTTTAAAAATGATAAAATTTCTTAAGTACGGGGCGGTTTGACCTTGTTAATTGTCGTGATATACAGGCTTCACTCGGCTATCGACGCGGTCAATTCAAGGAGTATTATGACTGCTAAGTGCGGCGAAACCCAATTTGCATAACAAAAGGGTGTGCAGCATGTTTCCGGAAGTAGTGGCTAGTTTCCAGTCTCTGAAAGTATACATGTCTCTGATAGCAGCTAGCTCTACTCAGTAACTGAAGGCTCTGCTCACGTAGCCGCTATGTAGCAAAACCAAGCCTTAAATTCTTATGCTAGCTTCCAAATTCAGAATGGCAGATATTAAACTGTTTTTGCTTTCTTTTCACCATTTTTGTTTAAAAACACTTTGATAACCCAATCCAAAGTAAAAATTGAAGGAGGATTTATGACTCTGCCATTTTTGCTGTTAAATGTAGCAGTGTGTTCAGAATGATGTGTTATACTAAATCTAGGAGCTAGCCTAGCAGCTATATAAAATTCTGAACACAAACCCAGTTAAGATAGTATAAATCATGGTTCACTGAAGATCTATATAAAAATCTCCCACTGCTTCAGACGGGTCCATTTGAATATCGAGTTTCATCTTTTTTTTGCAATGCATTAGCCAGAATCGATGTCATGCCAGATGCTATCAACATTGTATTCTTGAAGGTTCTACATGGTTTTGTTTCTAAAATATAAATCTTATTATGATCAGAGATTTAATTATTTGAATGACAAAATATTTTAATAATTTTTTCCAAAATTGCTTCAGAAATATGCACATGTAATGCTCTCTACAATAAAGTCTGATACTTGACCCCTCCAAATGCCCGTAATCAAGTACCAAAATGTGATCCTACTGCAAGGATTATGATTTATGATACATGTATAATACATACATGTACAGCAAATCAGTCAAAAGATGTAATCAGATTGAAACTATATTATGAAATAAAAGATAAAAGAGAAACTAAAAGTTTTTTTCTATTTAAATTATGCATACACATTTGTAATATTTGAGAAATTTGAGTAGTTCTACCAACCTGAAATGAAGGCTGTTAACATATTGTGGTGTGTATTTACATGTATGCCATATTTTGGGTACTTGAAAGACCTTGTAGAAGATGATTTTCTAACATCAGCCATCTACTGGCCAATATTTGAATCTATAGCATAAAAGTCAAGAAAATCCTTCTGTTTGATTTTTGCCCTAGACTTCAAATCTATCGGTATTTTTTTTTTCAGATTGGGTGAAATCAAGCTGGGACTGTGATTTTACTGATATAGAGCAAGTCAATCTTGAGGTGGAAAATGACCTTCTGGATAGCAACTATAATATCAATCACTTCTATACTTTACTGGAAGTATTAGATGAATGGATATCCCGTAAAGAGGGTCATGAAGGAGAAGGTAAGAGTAGAGTCTGGGATTTGTTAACATTTTCATAACTGAAAACTGAAATAATAATCCATTTCCAACTGAAACTGGTTTACAAGGCACTTTCAAGTTGGTGGGAAAAGGAATAGAACCTCCCACATTTGTCCCTCCAGATCTATTGAGTGTGGTCTAATGTACATGTATTAAAACTTTCAATATTATTTCACTGCAATATTGAACTTTATCAAATGGATGTTGTAAAGTACAGATGCATATTTCACAATATGTTTTACATTCCTAGTTAAAGAGGACTTACTATTATGTAATGTTTTTGCATATGAATGCTTACCTGGTAATGAAATTGATCAATTTTGTTTTCTTTTTTAGAGTTGATGTTGACTAAAAAGTGATATACTTTCATTCTATTTGCATTAACATTTCTGTATTGGTTTTTACTCAGGATTCTGGACTGTCCTGGTGGAAAATGACCTGTCCTACAAAGACCTGATTGCACTTATAGCTTATCTTGTGGACAGAGGTGGCAAGGTATCGCTAACACACAAAACATTAATAGGTCGTAACTTTTGAAAAGTTACCTTTTATCTTTGTTTCGTGTGTTCTTTTTTCACATTGTTAATACACATTATGACACACATCTGTAATGTGGTGGTCCTTTGTGACAGGTTGGTGGCTTAATTTCTCATCTGACCACCACGCTGCTGTCAGAAATGAATTTCCTAAACTTTCATTGTCTGTCTCCCTCTGTACCCTTTCAATGAGACAATAAAGTAAAAGTTTTCAAGTCAATAAAGTACAAGTTTTCAAGTCACTGTATGAGTTGACATGTCTGAAATCCTGTACTGCTTTGTGCTCATTCTTTGTTTATTAAGATTATAAAGACCATGTACACTACCCTCCATGAATAAGTATACACTTTTATATTTTTCATATTTTTGGAATTAATTTGACAAAAATGGAAGAAATAGAAATAATTCAGGTATTTTATATATCATATTCAATGAAAGAACATGTTTATAATGAAAAAGTGAAATTTAACAAAACATTTTTAAAAAATCATATACAAATGCAGTACTAATCTATAATGCACATTTCAGTCTAATATTTTGTGTACCCTCCTCTTGCCCTTATCACAGCTTAAATATGTTTAGGCATGCTTTTAACAAGTGTTCTGCATCTCCTGGCAGACAAATTGCCCCAACATTCTATCAGTTAAAATCTAACAACCTAAAATATTGACTCATTCTTAGTTGTCTTTATAGAAAATTCCTGGGGTGGGTACTTACTTATGGAAGGTAGTGTACAATCCAGGTGTCGCCACCATCTAGGGAAATAGTCTTGACGTGGCTTTAAATGAACATGATTTCTAAGAGGAGGGCGCTAACATTTATATTTACCGGTAAATAAATGTACTTTCGAGCTTTGATTGAGAAATACATGTATGTTTGTTCATCAGTAGAACTTAATGAAATACTTCATGAGATTTGAGTAAACCATTTTAATTTTTATGTGCATTACTGCAGTGCCTTCGTTTGGTATACAGACAGTGTGTGCAAAACTTTCTTAGGCTTTACAGGACACTTGTCTGGTAAAGCTTCATATTTCGATGAAATGATAGTGAAAGTTTTATCTGATTTAGCCAGTCTTTACCAGACATGTCAGACTGTCAGGTGGGTTTTGGGAATACTGATACTGTCACATTTTTGCCATAACATTATAGTAATATTGTAATTACTTATTTTTAATAAAATTGCTTGAATTCAACAAAGTATAAGCCATTTCTTACCAATACTTTTGATATATATATTTATTAAAAAGTAGTTTGTAATGGATTATTCGTTATGGACAGTTAAACCTAAACTATGATAAAGATCATTTGTCTTAAAGCTGTATACCCTATGTTCGCATATTATAGGTAAATTTATTCTAAACTCTTTTGATTTTATATATAAGCCTAAAACATATTTTAAAAAGGTCCTTGCAAATGCTGTGATCAAATTCGTCGTATTAAGTGAGATACGACTGTATAAAACGCGATGTTTGTAAACAGAATGTTTACAACCAACTTATCACGTGACCTAATTCGAAAGTCGCATCATGGAGGGTGAAGTAAATAAACTTGACGAGTTACTTTGAAAATCTGCATTCAAGTCTCCCTTCGTTGTATTTGTTTTGATTAAACTGCGCATGCGCGAAGTCAGGCTACAGTTGTATTTATGGAATACCCTCTTTATTTACGAAGTATGTTCTTTTTATTTTGATATCTCCGAAGATTTGAAGCAACAAAAAATGTTATTAACGTAAAGTTAATATCTTCGGCCATACGAGAAAAATATAGATTTTGTTTTACATGCTTTAATTTTTTGAAATTATACCGAATTATAGGGTATACAACTTTAAGATCATATTAAGTACATTGTAAGGTTAAACCGTTTATGTATCGTTGTTAAGCATTTAACATACATGTAGAGTCACAATTTTCAGAAATCCTCGTCAGCTGCATTGAAAGAAGTGGCCATAGTTAGTGGATCAAGCTATATAAAACTTCTCACGATACCAGGTATTTACATGTTCTCCTATATGTTTCTTTGTAATTTTATGCATGTTGAGTAGATACTAAATTTCCAATTTTTTTTTGGTTCATTCAGGAATCTACAGTACATGTTTACTTTAGAGATAGCATACCTGTCAATCCTCGCGCATTATGCGGGAGTCTCCTGCATTTTTTTGACAATTTTTTCTAAAACTCAGGAATTGGCGGCTCTCCCACACGGGAGAGCTAAAATTCCCACATTTTAACAATCACATCCCTCCGAGAATGTTGCTTTCAATTTTCTTTGATTTTCACCGCCGACATCGTAAATACATAAAAATAAACAGTGTCACAACAAAGCTTGAAGGGGAAAGCCATCGATCAAGGTAGTTTAAAGTGCTTACGTGACTAGATGTTGAACATTTGGGGTTTTCGGGATTTTGCTTCCCATAGAAGGGTGAAGGCTATTGTTTATGTTTCCGAAAAGCATGTCAGTTTCGAGAACAGTGTTCTAGGAAATTATACTATAAAACAATGTCTTGGTAAGTTTAAATCATTAGAGAATGTCATCGAACGAAAGAAAACATTTTATGTCCGGCCCGACTGGGACACCTTCTAAGAAACAGAAACACTTGTGTAAATTTAAACCAGAATGGGCAACCGAATCTGAGTAGTTGATGCCAAGTACTATTGACAAGAAACATGCGTTTTGCAAGCTTTGTGGTTTAATTTTTCATTCTCATCTGGTGGTTTAAACGATGTAAAGCGCCACGCTTGTGTGTTCAGACTATGAGCCATCAGACCATGACCTGCAGAAAGCCAAGAAAGCCACTATGCAATACAATCTTAAACATAAACAATAAGAATGTGTTATATTGAAAATTATAGTATCAATGCAATGTTACCTTGCATTTCATTTACATACTGTATTGCAAATGAGGTGAAAAAGTTCGCGATTTACATTTACGCATATTCTCCCTCATTTTTGGCAATTCTCCCTCATTTTTGGCAATTCTCCCTCATTTTGGATCTCGGAGGTTGACAAGTATGAGATAGGTTTGTGACCTTTAAAATGCTGAGTTTGAACCCTCAGATTCGAAAGAAAAGTTTACCATACAGACATGCAACATTTGATTTCTACACTGTACATGTATATACAGTATAAGCACATGTGAATGTATGTATATTAGTTTTAGTTAAGGAAAAGCTTAGTTTCAATATCTGGAAGCATGTAATTGGCTGATTGGACAAAAATGTCATGCTTGAATGCCCTGTTAACTCTTAATCCAATCAGGTCTCTTTTGAATCTGTATGGTATAGAATAAGAATATTTATTTAAAGTCAGTAGTATAAAAACAATACAACACAAGCTCTTGCGAGTTTTTGACCAACATGGATAACATACAAATTAACACATAGTAACAACTAGTACAAATATACATGTATATACAATGCAAGATAAGAAATAAAGTGTTGAAGGAATATACTACCATGACAACATACAAGATTGTAAGAAAATGATATACATATAGGTAAAACTTAGACATAATTTAAGACTAATAATGTTATAATATAATTTTGATAAAATGAAATTTTAGATTGGCACAAGCAGTATATACATGGGGTATAAATAGTTATTGATTAAGACTTCTTAAATAATTTTATAAGAATGGTTAGCAAAGATCTATGGGGTTTTTTTTCTATTTTTGTCTACAAGTTTTCTACCCTGCTAAAAAGTGGTAGATGGATATATGTATAAGTCATTCTGGATTTGTACTATACTGTCACAAATCCATCCCCCTCCCCCTCCAAAAAAAGAAGTCCTCGTCCTCACTTCCAGAGGGAAGTTGTTATGTAAATAAGTGAAAAAAATGAACACTCTTCCAATTTCATTAAAAAAATTCTTGAAATGATTTTTAGAGACAGGGCTTTAATATTTTACAAGTGCATTCCTTGTACCAATACCTTTCATTAGGAACAATAATTTTTTACCTTGTGACCTTGACCTTGAAATTTCACCTACTTTAAAAAAAAAACTTTAACCTTAGTCATAACTGATGAACAATAAGAGGGCTTAAATATTTTATGTGTGTATTCCTTCTGACAAGACTTTTCACTACGTATCAAAATTTTCTACATTTTGACCTTGTCCTTGAAGATTGACCTACTTTTTACAAAAACTTTTGCTATTTAAATTTGATTGCCACCAACAAGCTCTGTTGTCTTCTGATAACTGTGTTTTTGGGTTTTTTTAAATAAAAAACTGAACACTCCATTCAAACACTTTTGGTCAGTTGACCTTTTTCAAATGAAATCAAAAATATCAAAATACAAACTGCGTAAAGTATGTCTATACATTACAAATTATTAAAGATACTTGTAACATTATGATGGATTTTACATTTGACTTCTAGATTTCAGTTGAAAAAAAGTCACTTGGAGAAAATTTGCAAATAGAATATTCAGCTTTTTTATTTTTCCAAAAAAAGGAAATCAATCTATTTCAGGGATATTTTTTATAAAAGTTATAAGAAAACTTATCATACATTTTTATTAGGGTCTGGTTATAGTCCCCTACAGTAATCACTCTGTCCATCTGTCAGTCTGTCTGTGCTTCTGTTAGCAAAAAAACTTTAACATTGGCCATATCCAATACACTTTCACAGGTAGAGCTTTCATATTTGGCATGTGTGTTCCTTATGACAAGACCTTTCTGTTGGGACCAAAATTTTTTATTATGTGACCTTGACAGTGACCTTTGACCTGCATTTGAAAAACTTTAACATTAACCGTAACTATTAAACCATTAGAAGTAGGGCTTTCACATTTGCCATCTGCGTTCCTGATGACGAAATATTTCTGCTGGTACCAAATTAAGGTCAAGGTCATGGTGACAGGCATCCTGCAGAGCCTTTCTAACTTTGTCTGTTTTCTAGTTGTAAATGTTTTGAATATATTTATTTTTTAGGAAGTGGAGCTTTTAAAGTTTTCCATCCAGTTCTCTTTGAAAAGTGTGTGGACATTCTCAAACTTTCAGCCACATTAGGTAAGAGAAATCAGTTCTTTTCTTTTGTATTTTGCAATTTTCACATTATTTAAAGTTACAGATACAAAATGTCTTGTTTACGACATCATAAAACTTAATTGTTTTAATTAAATTTAGACTTTGCATGTGCATATTGACTTTTGTTTGCTTTTTATTCCTCCAGTAAAAATGATCTAAGACAATATAGCATACATGTACATGTATATGGTCACTTTCATAAATTTTGCCTCGTAAAGCTTCATCATTGATGCCAAAGGGCAACATAGCAAGAGTTTTACATGCATATTTAAGCAACATTTTTCTTCAATTCTTAGTCAGTACTAACACACCAAAGAGAAAAAGAAGCAGTGCATCACCTGGCCCAAGTCAGAGCAAGAAGGGTAAAGGAAAGAAAAGTAAAAAGAACTCGCAAAAGGAAGAAAGTTTAAACATTGACGAGGTAAACTTCAACTTTGTTTTCAGAATGAACTTTTACTTTGTTTCCTGTATGATGCTTATATACCTGTAGAGTTAAATTAATTAAATAATGAGGTGCCTTGGACACTGAGGAATGTTGTGATATTGAACTTATTCTTATCAAGAGTGGGTTTGATCTTTGAATAGAGCAAGTTTTCTAAGAACTCCAGTTTTCTCGAGACATGTTGATTTCCACTGTTACTACATATATTCACTGGCTGTGGTAGAATAGATCCTGGTAAGGGGTTAAACCACTAAAGGGATTTGTGGGTACAGTGGATTCCAGTAAATCTGATTGTCTATTTGCGTGTATAAAACATCAGATAAAGCAGGCTTTCAGATTAGACATAATTGCAAAAGTCAGTGCTTTATGTTGTGTAACATTTTATAGATGTCTACTCATATGGACGTTTGATAGCAGTTGTTTTCATTTAGAGATGCACAACTGCTTAATGGTGTAATTAACTTTTGTCAATTGTTAGGAAATCTTGTTCGTTTTTAACTGACTATTATCTTCAAACAAGTATGAGTAAAAAGCAATAGATTTGTATGCATCTCAAGTTAATGTGCCATACAAGTATTAGTTATGCATGCTTGAAATCAATCCATACAAGCATCAGTCATCATTGACCTAGTTTTCAAGATAAAACTTGACAGGTAACCAGTAGTATTATACTGTACTTGTACTCCGTGCGGGTTCAATGTTTTAAAATTCAGTATAGGAATCAGACACAGCAACTATGTAACTCTGCGTCATAGAGTAGATATAGCCCCCCACACATCACTACTGGACACAGAGATCACTGGGGTTTCACTTGTAATATCCTGGTCAATTTCTGAATCATAAACGGGCGGATCTGGTCTCATCTTGCATGAATTGAGCATAAATGTTTTCATCGTTTGGCACAGAATGACACTCTAACTTGTCATCATGGCAAATGAAGTTGTTGAAATGATCTTCATTCATGCCGGGTGGGACAGGAACTGGATCAACATCAGGTTTGTTGTCAGTGCATAGTGTGGTAAGTAGAATGTAACCAGCTTTTCTGAAGCACTTTGAAATTGTGGTTGAATTGATGGATCGTCATGCTTGTCTCATGGGATGAATACCGTCTTATGTGCACTCTCATTTATGGGAAATCGGCACGTTAGATGTGCAGTAACAAACAATAAAAGCCATTTAGTAAATAACCTAATTACAATTACATCTACTCTTAATTTCAGTCATCAACATATTTCATTGATTATGAATGATGCTACAGCAATCACTAATTAAACCTGTACAGGTACTTCAATGAGATATCAATTGTTGTGTACACAAACAATCTATTATTTTTCCTTAGTTGTCATATCGCCGTAGGCGTTGTTATATGCCTATGTTGTCACGGCTGGGTGATTTCACAACAATATCCAGCCTTAAAATAGTCTTAATTTGAGGTAAAATATTTTATCAACGGTAAATTTGCTATCAGATAATCCAAAACTTGGACTTTTCACTATCAGATAAAAAAGACAAATAATTACAGAATAACATAGAAGCGGTTTGGTGTTTTAATATCATATCAGATAAAATGAAATATCAGATAATATGATGTCAGATAAAATGGAGTCCACTGTATTAGGAACATGTGATGAAGTAGTTATATCTAGTATTGAATCCTTCTACCCAGAAGACCGATAAAACCAGAGCATATACTCTGTTGATTCTGGCTAGAGAATGGGAGTAAGACCACTCCAGAATGGAACATCATTCCATCTCAGATTATCTGCTCAACCGAAGCCTGATTGATGGCAGAGGAGACTAAGGCAATGACGATTAACTCATCATACTCACATAGGGAAATGGTGATAGATTTATCATAGGGCAATAGTGATGAATTCTTCATAAAGCGATGGTGATGAATTCATTTTAAAGCAATGGTGATGAATTCATTATAAGCAATGGTGATGAATTCATTATAAAGCAATGATGATGAACTCATTATAAGGCATTGATGATGAATTCATTATAAAGTGGTGGTGATGAATTCATTATAAGGCAACAGTGATGAATTCATAATAAGGCATTGATGATGAATTCATCAGAGATCAATAGTGATGAATTAATCATAATGCAATGATGATGAATTCATCAGAAGGCAATGGTGATGAATTAATCATAACACAATGATGATGAATTCATCAGAAGGCAATGGTGATGAATTAATCATAAGGCAATGATGATGAATTCATCAGAAGGCATTGGTGTTAATCTCATCATACAGCAGTGGTAATTAAATCATTAATTGATTAAAGGCAGTGATGATAAATTCATTATAAATTATGGTGTCTTAGAGTAAGAATCAATACAGAAATCCTGATGACACATTAAAGACCAGACTGGTAATCTCCTGTATGATCAACCGCTGATTTATATATTTTATCTAAAGTTCCAAAGAAATTTGAGATCCAACTCCTATTCAGTCATGTAGCTTAGATGTTTTTTCTTTCATCTGTTACCATAGTGATATATGTTTCAGGATTTTGAAGGAACAGTAGAAGATGAAGAAGAAGAATTGGCTCCACAAGAAATCAACAAACTTAGGCGACTGATGCTAAATTTACTGCAGGTAACAGTTCCTAATTCCTTTTAGAATATGATTGATACGCATGTATGTTGTATTGCATGAAATAGAAGCTCCTTAAATATGTAGTTTGTATCTATCTTTTTTACACATAACTGTATAACTTAAATGTGATTCAGCAATTAACTTAATTTTATGAAAGTTGAATGGATGCCAAATCTTTTCAGTTTTGATATTTGATACTATGATGAGTTTTTTCATGATTTGCTTGTCTATCAAGTCCAAAGATATAGTACATTTTGCTTTAGGTTTGTCTCTCAGTTTTAAATGTATTTTCATAGCTTCTTGATAAATCTTTTTACAGGCTTTAAAGCTGATGAGATTACTTTGCGTGGCATCACTTATTTTCAGTTTTTCTAATACCTTTTCAACTGTTTGGACATGGAATTTGTCATGATACATTCATGTCTGTCAAGCCAGGTTGTGATTCCTGTTAAAGGCAAATTGGAGCATTCACCATGTATATCTGCTAAATCTAATTAAACCAGAACTCTACTACACTCCTGTTTCTATAATCAGATAAGAAAAAAATTGGCGGATTTCCACCTTTTTCACGGCGAATTTGGTCAATTCTCAGGTTGTTGTACATGTATATATCTGGTGACAAAATTTAGTAAGTGGGAGGTAGGTTTGTCTATGATGTTTGTGAAGCTATCATCATCAACTCGATACATGAATCCTTCGATTAATACTAGTATGTCCTTTTAAGGGGTACTTGTAAAATCAAGCATTAAACACCCGTTACAAGCTTCCAGTTTAAATAGGTCACAATACCCATATTGATCACATAGGCTCCTAAATCGAAAGTACGAAGGGTGACAACTCTTATATCAATTGAGCGTTTGAAAGCAACTTTGCTTGAATGACACTGTCAATACAAGCACATGTCATGGCGAGGTGCGGGTTGACAGTAAATGTGGAGAATTTTGAGAAAGCAAGACCCCTGACTGATTTCAGCCTTTTTCATTGTCATCCACTTTCATCTCTGTATAATATGTTGCCTGACACATAACTCCCAGTAATAAGATGGAAGACTTAGAGATCTGGTTTTGGTCAGACTGGTACTTACAGTAAACGAGTGGTTTTCTCTGGGTACTCTGGTTTCCTTCACAAAACACTGGTGATCATCATACATGTACAAGTGTATAGGTGTGGTATAAAACAATAATGTTCAATCAATATTAAAATTATAATAGCCACTGCAGATTATATTTATGTACTGGTTTCTGTACAAAGTCATAAGTTGATAATTATAAATGATAGGGAATGTTGAATCATTGCAGGACTTGGTTGAGATGATAACTAGAACCTCCCTTCGTCAATCTGAGTCTTCGGCCTATCACACTATACAAATCCTGAGTGCACTGACACGACAAGATGTTGATGCATTTGATAGCAATTTCCATGACTTTAAAGACCGGTATGTGGTATATCATATTGTTTCATAGTGTATTGAATTGAATATCAGTTTCAATTTAAATGCATGGGTAAATGTTTTAGTACATACTTATATATGTTTTACATGTGAGAGGATCTGTTGTGGCTCAGTCAATAGTGAGTATGGCTTAGTGCGGAAAGGTTCCAGGTTCAAACTTCAGTGGCGAATATCAAGTATCGTGTCTTTCAGATGAGACAGTAAAACGGAGGCCTAACATCACAGTAGAAGTTTATTCATTGATCTAGTGATAAGATATAAGTCAAATAATCTTGGTGTGGCATAAAACAATACGCAAAAAAGACCAAAATACTTTGAGCCCATAAGATACATTGTATATCAACAATTTGCCTGTGTGAAAATAAGAATCAACGTTTCTCATCTTCACAACATACACTAAATAGATAGAAAAGTTACAGTATCATAGACTGACCTTACGTTGGATTACTTTATGGTGAATGTACATAGGTAAGCTGTAACTGTTTGGAACAAAACTCCTAGGCACATTGTACACCTGTGGTGCATGTAGAGAAAAAGTTGAATGCATGCTTTAAACATTGATTGTAACCTTCTTTTGAAAGACTCATTTAGGATAATGTGAGTTTTAGGTGCAGTGTGGACGAAATGTGCATCCACTTATACATGTGGACTTAATACCTGTAGCTTTACTACATGATGATGTATTTGGAGTTTGTATATTGGATACTGTGTGTAACCTTCATATTTTCCCCACTATTTATAGAAATGTGAATCTAATGCATAAAAGTTTTTTGACAATTCTGTAGCAATTTGACATGTAAGAATTACTTTGTTTGGCATATGTCTGTCTTGTAGGAATCACACTTTTGAACGATAGATTGCAAGTGACACATGTGCAGGGTTTGAAATTAGCAGTCATCCAGTCCACAAAAACAACCTAAATCTCTTCAGTCAACCTAAAATTTCAGTAAATATAATAGAGGTTGTCCAAATTTTCTGTATATTTGCCAATTTGAACCCTGCATGTGTTCGTTCATTAAATTGTAAAATTATGTTGTCTTGAAAATTTGAATTTAGTTTTGTAGTATATGTAAATATTTGTTTATTTCCTTTCTTTAGATCAACAAGAGACCTTTCAACATGTGGGCTTGCATACAAGGTATGTTTTTCTTACTGCATGATACCTCTCATCTAAAATATTGTAAAACAATAAAGAAATAAGACCTAGATATTTACATGAAGAAAGCAAAAATGGTTTAATTTTGAAATTTTAATTGTTATATGAAATTATCCATTTCAGAATTTCCCAAAAATGGATCAGTTACCATAAATTCAATTATATTGATTATTGATTATCTATCACTTGCAGGGTATTTACCTTCTATGCCAGCCTTTACATGGACATGTTGGAACTATGGTTACTGCCGTGAGTAGATTAATGTTATGTAGTCCAGTCTTCTAACATATTTCACATGAATATTTCTTGTGGCAATATCTGCATGGGTGTAAAAACTTGCTGCATCTTGACCTTGTAACTTTTCATAACATTTTTGGATATTGGTAGCATCATTAAATATACCTATCAATAGAGAGGGACATTTGAAAATGTGCAATTTTTATACATCCGTCATTAGACGGGATGTATTATGTTATGGCGCTATCCGTCCGTGCGTCAGTCCGTCCGGGGTCATGTTTTCCGGACTTTTTTTTGCCGTCTTTCAAGATATTGAGTGAACTTTGGTATATAGCTTTATTTCAAGCGGCATCAGTACCAGTTCGAGTTTTGTTACGATTGACCTACTTTTGACGGATTTATGGCCCTTGGACTTATAAATTTCAAAATTTTTTAAAAAAATTCATTAAAAATCTATTTTTTGTCAAAACATTATGAAATATCTCATGAAACAAGTAAAGTGTACCAATTATCACATATGTTACGGTTTTTAATATCGTTTTCTTCATTTTTGAGAAATTTATAATTTTAGAGGGGGGGGGGGGGTTGACCATATGTCCTAGGTCATGTTTTCCGGACTTTTTTTTGCCGTCTTTCAAGATATTGAGTTGAAATTTAGTATATAGCTTTATATCAAGCAGCGTCAGTACCAGATCGAGTTTTGTTGCGATTGACTTACTTTTGACGGATTTATGGCCCTTGGACTTATAAATTTCAAAATTTTTTAAAAAATTCATTAAAAATCTGTTTTTTGTCAAATCATTATGAAATTTCTCATGAAACAAGTAAAGTGTATCAACTATCACATATGTTACGGTTTTTAATATTGTATTCTTCATTTTTGAGAAATTTATAATTTTAGAGGGGGGGGGGGGGGTTGACCATATGTCCTAGGTCATGTTTTCCGGACTTTTTTTTGCCGTCTTTCAAGATATTGAGTTGAAATTTAGTATATAGCTTTATATCAAGCAGCGTCAGTACCAGATCGAGTTTTGTTGCGATTGACTTACTTTTGACGGATTTATGGCCCTTGGACTTATAAATTTCAAAATTTTTTAAAAAATTCATTAAAAATCTATTTTTTGTCAAATCATTATGAAATTGCTCATGAAACAAGTAAAGTGTATCAACTATCACATATGTTACGGTTTTTAATATTGTATTCTTCATTTTTGAGAAATTTATAATTTTAGAGGGGGGGGGGGTGACCATATGTCCTAGGTCATGTTTTCCGGACTTTTTTTTGCCGTCTTTCAAGATATTGAGTTGAAATTTAGTATATAGCTTTATATTAAGCAGCGTCAGTACCAGTTCGAGTTTTGTTACGATTGACTTACTTTTGACGGATTTATGGCCCTTAGACTTATAAATTTCAAGATTTCGTTTTAAAAATTCATTAAAAATCTAATTTTTATAACAACATTATGAAATTTACCATGAAACAAATAAAATGTACGAACTTCCACATATTTTACAGGTATTGATATCTTTTTCTTCATTTTTGAGAAATTTATAATTTTAGGAGGGGGGGGGGGGTGGCTTGTTCCTAAAAATTTTAAGGTTTTTTTTGCAGGTCAAGTTCCAAGATGGGTTGGATAGGACCATTTCTGCAGGAGTTATTGCCGTTGGACTTATCCTATGATAAAATGCTATGAAACGCAATTAACTTCAGTAAACGTCACATGTTTTTCATGAAAATCATGCCAAATGTGAATTGAACCTGTCCGAATTAAGCGACAGGCGTATTATGCCACGCTAGGCGTTGCTCTTGTTAAGGAAGTCATACAGTACAGTCCAGGTATTTTGGAAAAATTGCACGAAATATTGTGGGAAAAACACCTGAAATCACAGTGGGAATCCAGAAGGAAATTTGCCTGTACTCATTCACACCATTGTGAAATACACAGTGTATTGTGTAATTCATGAATTTACGTCTGGATGTGGCCCACTGTGATGGGTGAAAAAAAAATCAAAACACCTGGGTTGTCCTGTATAATGTAGATTATGATTTAATGTACTGAAGTGAGAATTGATCCTTCTTGTATTATAACATATGTACATTCATACATGTGTATTTTGTTAATGCAACATGTAAATAGTTTAACTTCGATTTCTATTTAGATGTGTAAATACCTCCTACCAAACCTTCTGATGTTGATAGGTGACAATAAAGTCGCAGCACAAGCCATACCAAGGCCTGTACAACTTGCTAAGGAACAAGCCGTAGCCTTTGTTATGTAAGTTTACATGTTTCCTTTAGATCAGGTTTGAGCTGGTAAAATATTGGTGACCCTAAATCTGAGGGGCATATGAAAATTTGATCTGGAAATATTTCTTTTCAGTGATAGTTGTAAATTAAGTGGCATTAGATGTATGATTCCTCTCTAAGATGTATGGAAGGTACACGCCCACTGCTCAAAACAGCATAGAGAGCACATCTATCAACTTAGGAACAGAGGCTGCAAAAGGTGAAAGAGGAAATTCCAGCAACATAGATGCATCACTCAGAAATTGTATTACCAGGTACCAGTGTCCAGCTGTAGTAATAATATATTCTTTCATTTTAGATTCATCTTGAAGTCAGAACCTAGAGCAGTATCAACAGTTAGAACGCTTATTCAGCACATGTGTACAAAGGTTACTGACAGAGCTGAATACCGCACAAAAGTAGCTGAGGTCAGTTTGTTGTCTTCACAGAAGAAGTCACCATGCTGGAAATAAAATATCTCATAAAATTCACTATGTTGGAAATAAAATATCTCATAAAAATCACTATGCTGGAAATAGAATATCTCCTGAAAATGACCATGCTGGAAATAAAATATCTCATAAAAATCACCATGCTGGAAATACAATATCTCACAAAAATCACTATGCTGGAAATAAAAGATCTCATAAAATCACCATGCTGGAAATACAATATGTCATAAAAATCACCATGCTGGAAATAAAATATCTCATAAAAATCACTATGCTGGAAATAAAATATCTCATAAAAATCACCATGCTGGATTCCAGAAATAAAATGTCTTATAAAAATCACTATGCTGGAAATAAAATATATCCTGAAAATGGCCATGCTGGAAATCAAATATCTCATGAAAATCACCATGCTGCAAATAAAATATCTCGTAAAAGTCAACATGCTGGAAATACAGTATCTCATAAAAATCAATATGCTGGAAATAAAATATCTCCTGAAAATGACCATGCTGGAAATAAAATATCTCATAAAAATCACCATGTTGGAAATAAAATATCTCATAAAAATCACCATGCTGGAAATACAATATTTTTGAAAAGAGGATGAAATAGTAATAAGAAAAACTGGTATCTTTATTGGCCCCCTTTTGAATCATTCAAGTGGATTTACTATATTTCAAAATTTCTTATTAGTTTGAACCCAGTCTGATTAAAACCATATCTTTATTCCACAACAATCTGATGGTTTGTTCTTCGGATCTACTGCTCCGATTTTAGTTTAGTCTGTTTTTTGTTACAAAAAAAAATTCGCCTGCACCAATTTCGAGATCGAAAATAAATATCTTTTAAAGCGGTAAATTTTGGGTCATCAAAACTCTTTACCCACATTCAAAACGTGTAACAGTGCTTCAAAGAGTCTAGATGACATAGATTAAACACAAAACGAAAGTAGATAGAAGGCAGCGAAATTCTAGAATATCTTTAAAAACAACATGATTTTCATAGTATCATTCAAGAAAGGTGACAAATCTATTTTAAAACCAACTGCTATATGTTTGGCAGATGAGGAGAATAATTTTATTGATTTATTTGTACACACAACATGTATACTCTAAATTTGATAGAATTAATATGACCTAAATTTTAAATATTTTGGTAGTGATCATCACTTATGAAACTTCAGTAGTAAAATTTTGTAAAGAATACATTCTTTTGAGTTATATCATGTCTAGAAAAATCCATTGTTTCTAATAGTACTAAGTTAAATAAGTATGTCTTCTCTTGTACATAAAATTTTAGAATAACTTAAACTGATTTTCAAATGTTTGTTGAGAAAGTTTCGCATTTTGCATACAGTTAGATTATGTTTTATTGATATGGTATTGTGATTTTGTTTCATTGTTATGGTCTTAGAAAGACTTAAAAATAAATTTGCGTAAACTTAATTCCATGTCCTTTTTATTTTTGAATCAATATTTTAAGAAATTTTTATATATGATAGACCACAATTTGAGATATTTTATATCATTTTAATCATGTTTAGTTTAAAATAAAAATCGCTCACTCATCAAAATTAGCTTCGCCTCTTTAAATAGCGATTTCGAATTTTTTTTTACATAAAATAAAATTTTGCCCTCCTGCTCCAATTTTTTTCCACAAGAACCTGAAGAACTAAAAATTATTTTGTTGTGGCCTTATCAGATTGGTATGAACCCAGCATAGCTCAGTTGTTAGTGTATTTGGCTGGAGGGGAAGAAGTCATTGGTGACTTGTTGACATCCTAATTTCTGGTTAATATACAGTCGAACTTCGATATCTCGAACACTGATATCTCGAATACCCGGGATATCTTGAAGTCGAACGTCGGTCCCGAAATAAATCCTTCATATTATGATTAAATTCACCCCGGATGTGTCGAACACTGATATGTCGAATACCATGCTTATCTCGAATACATTTTCAAGTCCCGAAGTTCTTATTTACCTGGTTTATCTCGAAGTTGGCTTCTTATTGCCAATATTCCCCGTGGCGTTTACCCTAAATGACAGGTCGCTGGCGTGGTGTGATCAATTGACTGTGTCGGTGTACAAAGCCGCAGTAATTACATAATTGATCGCGTCTGTGCGTACCGTTATTTATACCAAATATTAATAAATGATGATAGCTTATTAAACTCGACACAAAATTAGATAATTAACATTAACTGTAATTAATGTTTTTTCATATCTGCGTTTAAAGAAATTTCTTTACACTGTTCATTAATTATTACTATTTCCAATCCGTGTGTATGTCTATGTATTTATGTATTATGCAAAGTAATAGTAATTAAATCAAATTATGACGTGTGTCTTTAGCCCGTCCTCGGTTTTAGGTATAGTATAAGACTGTTATATCCAGTATTGGATTTAAATTACGATGTTACTGAAAAGGAAACATGACGTTTTCAGTTTTGGAGTATATTCTCTATATATTCATAAAATATAAAAGGTTGATGAGATTTAGATTAATTATTTAGGAACAATACACTATGCACATCTCCATGCGTATTTATTGATAAACACATATATATCTCATACATCTACTATAATAATCACAAATGTCAAATGAATCGGCGTACATTAACAACTGCAAGATTTGTGACCCTAAACTCAAAATTTGGATATCTCGAACTATGGATATCTCGAAGTATTTTCCACGGTCCCTCCGACTTCGAGATAACGAGGTTTGACTGTAGTTAAAACAGTAGATCTTAGTACATACAGGATCTCTCGTTGTTTCAGTAGGGTGTGTTGCAAAGCTTGAAGTTTCTGTGCAATGCATTAGATATATGTTAATTTATAGGAGAAATCATCTTGGCTTAATGTAAAGAAGCAGACTGAATGTCATATATGTATCTGTGCATGACTCAACATTTTAACATGTATCTCAACATTTTAACATGCATCTCAGTGTTTTTGAAATCAATTCTTTCCAGTCAATTGTCACTATTTTGCAAGAGCTACCATCTGCAGCATATGGGGATATGGTTGAATGGTTCTACAAGTTATCAAAACATTCTAAGGTTTGTAACACTGTGCAGGTATACAAATTTACATGGTGTTAAATGAATAGAATAATTTATGAGGTAAACTAAGGTTTGAGTGAATTAAGATTTATTTTTATCATAACATTAAATTACTCAAGTTAAAAGGTTTTGATATCAGAGGTATGTAAAATACCTTTGTTAAGTAGATTTAGAATTGCACTTTTGAAAGTTTGAATCAGTAAAAGGAGGTGTGTTCATATGGCAAATCATTCTAGAGTTCCCCTATTGTCATTTTCCATTAAAAACACTTACTCCAAAAGCTTTTTAGGAAATTCTTAAATAGATTTAAGGAGTAGACTTTTAGCACAAACAAACTTTCAGCAGAAGTTTCCTTTTGGGGAGCAGCAGGCTTGGTGTAGTGGTTAAGTGCTTTGTTTGCGGCACTGATGATCAGAGTTCATTTCCCGGATTGTCCCTCTATGTTTAAGTAGGGTTTTTTTTTTTTTTTTTTTTTTTTTTAATTTTTTCAAAGGTGCCTGTACCTTTTCATTTTGGAATTTTTTGTCCCATGCTAAAAGATCATTGTTTGGAAAACTATAAACAGATTTTGGGAGAAATCAATGAAAATTCCTTTGGAAAGGGTCCTTATAATGGACCTGATTTGAAGGGGAAAAAATCACTGTTAAGAGGTTGGTTACTTCTTGCTTCTATGTCGCGATATAACTGAAAATTGATGAAAGCGACGTAGAACACCAGTTAACCAACCAACCAACTTTCCCTTTTCAAGGTAGCCAGTTTTGGTTAAGAAATTAATACCTGTGGGCCATAGTGTGTAAGTTCAAATCTGGCCAGACATTTGTTTACAATAGATCGCATACAAAGTAAAATGGACATTCAAAAGGTATTTAGCCAATAACAGTATTAATTCTGGCTTAACTCAAGAAAGATCATGTGCTTTCTTTAGCAAGTTCTTTTACAGAAAGATAAATTTGAATTTGCAGAGTATTTACTGCTGTTATTGTTGATACATAGATATACTTGTATTTATGATAAAATGCTAAGGAAATGAACAAACAATCTTTGTTGTATGTGTAAGTTCAGATATGATATGAAAAATAAATAAGTGTAGTCTTCAGTTTTGCAATATATACATAATTTTTATATTATTCATATATTTTTAGATAAACAATCGAGCTTTTGTTATTGAAATAGTATCCCTCCTTCTGAACTGTCCAGAAAAAGTGGTAGACGGTACGTCTTTTCTCATAATATTTTTCTTTATGATCATTCTGTAGTATTTATTGATGATATACATACAATGTACGTGTAGAATATATGTTTATGCATGTCCCTATAAAATTGCATGTTAATGGGCCTATAACATAGAGCAGAACTTGGCGGGCATTGATGGGAATTTTGGCTAATGTAATGTTCGGGAACCAGCTGCACCTTCTCATCTGTCAGTTCTACTGGATCCATGGTCTGAATATGTTGGTAGGTCTAGGTGTATCTGATTTGCTCAGAGTATTTTTAATTCCACCTTTGCTTAATGTTGGCCTCCACCTTAAATGAGAAAAAATCCCTTATGTGTCAAGCAACAAATCTGAAACATTCACAACTTTAAAAATTTGTTTTGTTTTCCTTCAGTGTGTGTATTCAGAATATCTGCATTTAAATTCTCATTGAATGTTTTTGTAAGTGCATTCATTTTAGCTCCCTAGCTTTCTCTAACTCAATTTCTGTGTGCTTTCCATACAAATTCTTCTGGTTTTATTCTCTACTGTACATACATTTACTTTGTTCAAGAATGCTTTGTCGTCAACACACAGATCATAACTCTCATTCTTTATAATGAGTAGGTTAATGTTTTATGAAAAAAAACATTACAAAGAGGGTTGATATTACTACTTGTAATTTCCATGACAAAACCTGAATGCAAAAAATTGTGTTGGAGCTTAGTGTTGTCTCTCACCACTGTCAAGTCGCGATTCAAGTCTCATTTAGAGAAAATGGGAAAGCCTGGCTGGGTATCTTCTATAGGTTGATGGTCTTGTCCAGGTCTTGTTACCTATGCCATTATACAAGTTCTGCACCTATATAGATGAAATAATTCTGATGTGGCATTAACTAAAACTATCATCATACATGTGTAACTTGTCTCTAGCTTTCATGCTTTGACATTTCAGCCGACACTCCAGCTGACAAGGCGTCATACGTCAAACACTCCTCACTTCTTGGCTTACTTCTTGCGAGGTGCTCGGATATTGCTCCAACGTAAGTAGAAATAAACACCGTAGTAACATGTACATGGGAAATCATGCGAAAACTAACAACCATTATAATTATTTGCATAATATGAAATTTATATTTAATGTAGAGGGGTTTTTTTTAACCAAAACTACTAAAGATTGACTTATCAGTAAACTGTTTTCCAGGTGAGACAACAGAAACCAAGGTCATATGTCACAGTTAATGTCAACACATAACATCTCTTTCTCTCTTTCTCTCTGTTTGTTTCTGTGCATCGTTGGTTCATTGTGTAGATTTCTGTGCAATTCTTCCGACATATGCTGTTTCTACATAAGCGTAATACTCTTAACAGGATGTTAAATGAGCAGATTTCAGCTTTTTTTTTTTATTTCAGAGTAAGGGCTAGATCTATAACTGCTTTCTCTCAATGTTTTCTGACCAAGGATCAAGGTATAAGATTTACCCTGCAGAATATTGTAACCCCTGTAGCAGGTCCAAGACCTCCAATGCCTCATCTGTTACCCACTCCAGAGCTGGAGAAAAGGACACAACCAGCAGCAAATGGTAAATAGTAGCATTTGATGTTTGAAAAGCATTTAAAGTAGAAAAACTTTTAGAAAATATTTAGTATAATAAAGTAGTATCTGTTAGATGTAATGTCATATTATTTTACGGACATGTACATCTAAATTTGGCTTCGTATTGGATTTTGAGATCATGTAAAATTTACCTTTGTATCTGTTTGAAATAGAAATTAGATAACTTATGAAATTAGAAAACAAATGAAACTTCAACCACTGAGATTGATTGGAAAAGGTATACTGCTATTAATTATATGTGCATGGTGAGGATTTTGAAGTTTAAAAATATCATTATGCATTATTTAGTTAATAAAATAGTTCTTGTGCTGTCAAAGTATATTGGTTTTGTTTCCTTTAGAATCTAGTATTGAAGATAACAGTGAGAAAACTATAGAGAATGCCATACCAACACCCAGAAGCCAGACACCAAATAACCAACAAAATGCACCACCAGCGAAAACTCCGTTCCAAAATATAGCCTTGACACCCTATAATCCGAGTAAGTTTCTGTATTTCATTCATCTCATGTGAGCAGAGTTGACATATTGATGTGTGGTACTCAGTGTTGGGGTACTTAGGCTGGTTTAATCAGCCATCAGGAGATACATATACTTTCTAGCATTTTGTCTCAATTGGCATCCATGCATGTTGAACATGGTCTTTGTTGTGACTTCTAGAATGACATGGTGTCAATTACTGTCTTATTTTACATGACTTGACAGTGGTGAGAGACAACACTAAGCTCTAACACAATTTTTTGCATTCAGTAAAACAATCGATATCTCAAGCATCTAGTACTCCTGGAAACGCATGTGCTCAAGTGTTCCTCACAGTCTTTCTATTCATTTCACTTACAACATGAAAACTTCAAAAATTTAAACCTGCAGAAGTTCAAAGTGATTTCAAAGGTCCCTTACACTTTGAGTTAAATTGTGTTACGTGTCACAATAGGTAAGAACAATTTTTTGTATGAAGATATATGTTTAACAGTAAATACTACAAACTGCAATTTATTTGTAGATTAGTAATGTTGACGTTATCATTATTCCCTCATGTAATTGATTTAATTTACTCAAGGTCTTCCGGACGGAGAAGGTGTGCTTTCGATGTTACGACGAAGAGCTAGTGATGAGAAAGTCAATGTCAGGAAAGCTGCTCTTCATTCTATAGAGTGTGCCATCCGATTTCAAGCACCTGACTATAGAAGACAGGTAGTAAAAAAAAATATCACAAACATATCTCATGAATATGCGTTGTGATATGGTATGTATTATGTAAGCAACAGGTTTATTCTGGGTATGTACTGGTATATATGCAGTTTAGAGTGGTCTCTTATCCAAAAAATCATATCTTCACTAATATAGATGAATTAAACAAAATGTATAAAGAAAAATCAAATCATGGTAATAAACATCCAGAGATAGTGAACCAAAACACATGGAATTCCATTAAAAGCTATTTATACAACACCATCGAAATGTTATATTTACAACAAATATCTACCTTTCTGTGCAAAGATTTGGCTTCTCTAAAAGATGTAAATGTACAAGACTCTGTCTTCCATTAAAGTGAGCAGTTGCTTTACCAGTACATTTTATGAAACATTATATCAGTATTTCAGATAATTCTGTTCAGTTTTTGTGTCGCTTGTAAAGCATAGATTTACTTTGTGATAACTTTTTGTTTTTCCATCCATCTGATCCTTTGTCCATCTAACTTAACTATCTTTTAACAGGGACATATGTTCATCAGACCACTACACTTTAGCTTCATAAAAGATACAAAATCTATATAAGGATCTATATAAAACATTATTTAAAAAGAGCGCTTCAGATCTATGTCATAAAGATACAGACTTTGTATTCTTATGTTGTTTGTTATTCTGTAGGATTTTGAGGTACTAGTAGAGAGATTTTATGAGATAGACTTTGTATTCTTATGTTGTTTGTTATTCTGTAGGATTTTGAAGTACTAGTAGAGAGATTTTATGAGATAGACTTTGTATTCTTATGTTGTTTGTTATTCTGTAGGATTTTGAGGTACTAGTAGAGAGATGTCGTGATCCTTCCCTCTCGGTCAGAAAACAAGCCATGCAGTCTCTTACAGACATTTTGTTGGATATGCCTACTGAGAAACCAGTACAGCAGTGAGCTTCAACTTCTTTTGTCAGATTTCATTCTTATCACTTTGTAATTTTGCTGGATGTAGCTTTAAGACCATTTTCTAAATATGAAATGAATAAATTTCCAAATATAGGCAGAGCCTGATGTTTTTTGTGTCAAATTTGAAAAAAAAAATCACTTTTTCACACATCAAAGTTTAACATTGTATTGAATCAAGCAATTATATCTATAGGTAGTCATGGAAAATTACTCCAAATGATGATATGCTGCTATTTAGCACATGTGGTGCTCTCAGTTGAATGGTTACCATGGTAACCCTTTTGATATATTTGCAGCGGGCCATCTGATGTGAGATACTTTTCAAAGAAAGGATTTAAATGACTTAGTAGAATATGTATGCAGTGAAATTAGCAATAAATAGAGGACAATAATCAGTTATGTTCTATCATACATAATGTGTCACTCTGTAGTGATGGAGATTGATTAACAGTTTCATGAAATGTAAGTAATGAATTTGACCTTTGACCTTTAACTCTTTGTCTCCAGATCCTGGTTAGATGGTGTAATGCCTTTGGTGATTGATAGAGAGACAACCCTTCAAGAGAAATGTTTTGAAATACTAGAAGATATAATCATAAAAAACATAGCTCCTTTGAAGAGGTAAGTTGCATGCATACCTATCAAACTTGTAGTAGTGATCCTGAATGATGAGTTAGCCTTTTAAATTTTCTTATTGCTGTCTGAAAATCTTTCTTACTTATATAATATTTTCGTGCTTCCTGAAAAATTGGGGAAGCATAGATTGGTGTTGTCGTCTGGACCAGTGTCTCCTAAATTGATGATAAGAATTTGATCACACTTCAAAGAATTGTCACTCAGAATATACAGTTTTGGACAATAGTCATTCGGTCATTTCTAACAGGGCTAGGTCATGCAAAAATTGATCTCAAAATATGAAAAGAAGGACTTATACTTTAATTTTCAGCTGATGATAATTTTCTCCTCTATGGGTTTTCATACAGATGTCACTCAGGTCATTTGAGATGTCTTAAAGTCAAGATCACATCTAACTATAACTTAAATTCTTTCCCCCCCCCCCCCCCAAAAAAAAAAAGAAAGAAAAAAATTGAAAAAACCCTTCTTAACATTAGTAAATTTTCACTGGCCTTTGTTCATACTGCACATGCATTTTTATGTTCTAAGATAAATTTTTGAGTATATTGTGACTTGTTTCCGTCTGTCTGTTAGTCTTTGTTGAGAGGTCAGTTACCTCTTGCTTCCCTGTCTCATTGTGGTTTTTATTAGTTCCCACCAGTGAACCGGCGAGGACTATAGGTTTCCAATCTGTTTGTCCATCCGTTTGTCTGTCATGCTGGTTTTCCAGACTTTCCTTGCCCATGTTTACAGATATCAAGCTGAAACTTGGTAGCAAGCTTCCCCATGAGCAGTTACAGATTAAGTTTGACTTCTTTTGTTTGATTCATGCTTTATGTAACAGTCAGATTATTACGCTTATATGGTGACAACAACTGCCTGATGCCATGCACAGAAATTTTAAAAATCGTAGCAACAGACATACCTGAAGCAGTGAGGGATCTTTTACATGCCACATCTACTGTGAGTGTGACACTGGCCTATGGTTATTACTGTCTGAAGGACAAGGACACCAATATGCACACTCTAAATTGGGGCATCTCTGTCATGGGCCCAGTACCTAAGTGATTGAGCTAGACTGGCTCTGTTGCCAGTATTTTTTAAAAATTTTTGCAAAGGTGCCTGTACCTTTTCATTTGGGAATTTTTTGTCCCATTTGCATAATGCTAAAAGGTCAATGTTTGGAGAAAATTTTAACAAATTTCGGGGAAAATCAATGAAATTTCCATGGGGAAGGGTCCTTGTAACAGACCTGATTTGAAGGAAAAAAAAACACTGGTTGAAGTATGAATTAAAAATTGTGATATAAAATGCCAACAAACTAACTACAATGCCATGAATATTGATTGATGTTCAGTGGTATGCTTGAATGAATTTGATGTTTTTATTCAGGTCCAATGATAGTCAGCACCATTTGGTATGGGACATATTAACCATCTTGACCAGATTTGAAAGTGTAGAATTAAGGTTAGTGACATTATTTGTACAAAAGTACATGTAAAGCGTGCCATTTTGCAAGAACAAAGCTGACAGCCTGTCCTACAGGTCCGACATTTGAATCATACAATTATAATGCTGTTCGTGTACCTATTTTAGGGTACCAACATTTTTACCTCAAAATGTCAACAGTAGAGATTTACGATGTATCAGCTTGGTCATGAATTAATATAAGCTCTGATTTGTGTCGTTCACATCTTTGAATACAGTTTTTTATGTGTAGTTAGTAATTAGCACACAAAGGACTGATTGATTGAATATTTTTTTATGTCACTCCATGGTTATTTCACGTATATGGTGACAACATCTGCATGATGCATTGCATAGAAATTTCTACCTTTGCAATTGACCCAACCAAAGCAGTGAGGGATCTTTTACGTGCCACGCCTACCGTGACACAGGACCTCGGTTTTTACTGTCTCATTCCAAAGACAGGACACTAGTGTGCCCAGGGTTGGAATCAAACTTGGGACCTCTAGGTCATGAGCCAAGCGCCTCATCCACTAGCTTCACAAAGGACTGACTGGGCGTAAATATAAATCCTGCTGAAATAAGACCATATTCAGTATTTAAGCAGAGTAAGTACAATCTATTATATGCTAATTGATGATTACATGTATGATGGACATATTAAAGTTTCTCGGATTCTTGACCATGCCTATATGTATCAGACTTCTGATTTCGGCTGTTTGCATTAATATGGTCATACTACATTAAACATACTATTTATACTGCAAAGATGAAATTTTATATTGCTGAACATGGCATTGGATACCGACAATGCATTAACTTCCAAAAAATGAACCCTTACTAGAACATGAGACACATTAATTTCTTGTCACATATATAATTGTATTAACTTTTCGTGAAAAGAGTATAGTGATTGTTCGATCTTATTAAAACGCGACTTGTATTTTGCTCCTCTACGATACTCTCCATGTACAAGATCTTACAGCTGCCGATTCGAGGTCATCTCAGGATGACCTTTCAGAACAGCCAATCAGAATTGGAGTTAGAGATCTTTCGGTGTTATATTACATACAAACAATACCGAAAGATCTCTCACTCGAATTCTGACTGGCTGTACTGAAAGGTCATCCTGAGATGACCTCGAATCGGCAGTTGTAAGATCTTGTACATGGAGAGTAGCGTAGAGGAACGAAGTACAAGTCGCGTTTCAATAAGATTGGGTGATTGTTGTAAATGATTTAATTAGATAAAATAGATAATTAAATTTCTTCGTCCACAAAATGCATCTATCGTTCTGAAAAGTTGTTTGTTCATTTCTATTATAAAATGTCTTTGAATACCTTTCTGAGAATTTTGAATTTAGGATTAAATTTACGGTCATTTTGTTTGTCATTAAAAGATCCTAAATACCATATTGGATACTCTTGCTAGCCTCATACCTTGTCACATGCTGTTCACTAAACAAGTTGACAGTCTTAGTTTAATCTAAGTGATAACTAACAATCTAGCTTTGTATATTGAGATTAATTTTGGGGGGTTTGTTATACCCCCTGCAAACAAAGTATGGGGGGTATATAGGAATCACCCTGTCTGTCCGTCTGTCTGTCCGTCTGTAGATCAACCTATGTCTGGGGCGTAACTTTTTTATTCTTTATCATATGATGATCATACTTGGTACATTTGTTCCTTTGGAGATGCCAGTTTGTCATGACTCTGAACCAAGGTCATGGGTCAAAGGTCAAGGTCACTATGCCCTATTTTGAATTTTGGTGTCGCGGGGGGTATTTGTCCCGTTAGGACAGTTCTAATTTGATATTTGTTTATTCATTATGCTGATATGGATATGATCAAATCAGTTGTAGACCAATGGCAGTCACAAACACTGTACAAATTTGTCATTGTAAGCCTTGTAAGTTTTTACACATGTATAAAAAGTTTCATGATAATTCTGACATCTAGGATTCTAGGTAACATAGCCAGAGCTTTCATGAAGGTAGCATTCTGTATACTAGATATAAAGTGATTTACCCTAACATTCCATTGGACTAATGTTAGGGACAGTATCTTATACATATGCTGGAAATGTGCTGGCATATCCTGAAATATTGTAATTCAGCTTCTCTTTCAATATTTCACTCATTTTGCTCCATTTCTTTTTTTACTATATATGACTACACGTTGGTCAGTCTGTAATTGCATGTGATATATTTGCCAGCAATGGTAAAAATGTTTGACTTGGGCCTTCTGAACTCACAGTTGGTAGTACTTAGAATGCATGCTTTCTTGAAAACCAAACAACCATGAAAACCAAAATTCAGAGACCATACTGAGGTAGTTTGGTTTTCTCACATTTTACTCTATGATAGTTTAAAAACTTCTCTGTGTTATATTTAAGATAAAAATCTTGTATATTTAGAATACTTGTATCTTTAATGTATGTATAAAAGTAAATATTTCAGTCATAATTTTGTGATTGAACTCAATGCTTTTAATACTATCTCGTTTGTTTTTCAGACGATATCTTCTAAAAGCATGTCGACATTGGTCAAGACAGGGGAAAATAAAACCCAGTTTGATTTCATCTCTAGAAACTCATGTGGATACAGACCATAATGAGGTGACGACTGTAGTATTCATTTATATATATTTTTTTCTGCTTTTATTTTTCATGCACTCAGAATAAGAGATAATGGAATAAATTGCTTTTGGTCTGTTTGTCTATAAAACTTCAACATTGCATAACCATAATAATTTGCGAACCATTAGAAACAGGGCTTTGATATTTCATAATCTTGACTCATGACCTATGAAGCTATTACTGGATATTGCTGCCTGTTGGAGACATCAGTGTTGTATTAACACAAAATGTTGTGATTTATAGTTTGGTCTTGAACAATAAGTTAGACAGAGACAAAAATTCATTGACAGTATTGAGAAGCTATTGTCTAAGTCATTTCATGAATTAAGATCTTGTCAGGTAAGATCTGGGTTGTCAGGAATCCCACACTGCACTGAGTAGGTAGTACCAGATGTGTAGTAAGTAAAGTATTTTGAGGAAATAAAGAAATGTTGCCATTTTGTCCATGTACATGTAGTTGAAAAATTACTAGGCAATAGAGCTTTTGCCAATTTTAAATGATGTAAGGGGTCTTATACCGGACAAACCACTTTTTGCCGGAATTTTCACTATGACGTTAAGGCTTGGAATGTAACGTCACAGTAATATGAAATATTCAAATCTAATTAAGCGGCAATTTTGTATTTGTCCGGTATTGCCCCTAACATCATGTAAAATTAGCTAAAAGGTTATTGGTGCTATAAAGAACTAATAGATGAGTACATATTTATTGAAAACATTACTGATATATGTGTTTGTATGGAAAACATGCTTGAGTATTTGATGAATCAGTCCATGAAAAGTGCTTGAAAATAGAATAAAACAGTCCTTGAAAAGTGCTTGAATTTAATTGAATTATAATTGCATGAATATTTTTACTTTGAGCATGCTTCATGATATTTTATGAAAGAATTGTGTTTTTATCTTAAGAAAGATTAAGAAAGACATATGTAATTGTGAACTGAATTGATCATTAACTTTTTTAGAGTAATGTCAATAAACAAGACATTTTTTGCGACACTTGTAAGTCTTCAATGTCTGTTGGAACTATTGGAATGTTTCTATTTTTGTTTATTACATTAGCACAAAGTGCTTGAAAATGCCCTCTGTTTCTATTTATGATATATGTACAAAGTTTTGAAAGTGCTCAAAAAAGCACTATTGGGAGGGCTTGAGAAGTGCTCGACATTATTTTCCTTCAGCTTGGCTTCATGAACCATATATAGATAGACAGGTCAACAGTGCTATACCAACATCACTGACTTTCTCAAAATACAAGAGAAGTACATGCATTGTCCTTTCCTTGTTTGACTAAAGCAGTCAAAGAGAATCATGACCTGAGACTTTATTTACAGGCTGCATGGATGATCCTGGCAGAAATTGCCCCAGCTGCTCCTAAACTAGCACATAGTTTTGTTCATCTATATTGGAAGAAAGAAGCACACAACACTGAAGGTAATTATAATCAATTAATGTAAGAAGATGTCAAACCATAACTGATTTATTCCACTTTACAATTATTGCATGAGCTAGTGGATGAAGTGCTTGGCTTGTGGTCGAAAGGTCGTAGGTTACACTCCAGCCACGGGCACCTTCGTATCTGTCTTCCAGACGAGACAGAGAAAACTAATGTCCAGTGTCACGGTAGGCATGGCACATAAAATATCCCTCACTAGGTCTATTGCAAAGGTCTTAAAGTTCTCTGCAATCACTGTATATGGGGAAAAAATGGTGAAGTGATGTACAATAATAATCACTTACAATCTTGTAGTGAACACTAGAATATTTTTATTTGAATTTTTAAAGTTGAAGTTGATCTTGTCATTTGGATATAACACATATTCAATTGTTTACATGTATGTTGTTTGAGTGATCAGATTTTGCACTTTTATTCTAGTATCTTATGAAGTTTGCTTATTGCTGAAGTCCACTGTGGACCTTGGTTTGTTAGTTTGGTATAAGAATGTTACGAGATCAATTGTCATCATACCTCTGCTGATATAGGAAGTAAGTTGTCCCATGTCTGAGTGGTAAAGCCAGGGTCTATTTTAAGAATGGACCTAACACTTTAAGGACCTCTGCGTACTCAGTGAATGTGCTCAGTGTCAGTCCAGAGTTTAAATCATGGGTATAAGTGACATGATTTATATGTAATATAACAAAGCATCAAACAGTTTGGACTTTTTACTGCAGTAAGTGTCAAGTAAGTGCTATATACTCAGAATGATGAAAATCAGACATTTCTCTTTGCTCTATTATTCTCCCACATGGCCACAATTCAAATAACGGGGCAATGTTAGAGTTTGGTTATCATCAGACTGATTGAGTTATGAAAGCTTTATTGTGATAACAAGTTACGAATGTGTTACTTGGTTTGTAGAGAGTTTCCTGTGTACCCTACAGAGAGTTCTTACTGTGATGAGCAGTAGCGCTAAGTTTTTCCCAGCAGACATACGAGATGAGCTTATAGGTAAACGTTACTTTTCATTATGGTTGAAATTTGGAGGTTGCATCGCTCATTTGATAGATAGCTTAATTTTTTACCGAAGTATAGATAATTTGAGCCAAACTCTATTTCATGTTCTTTGGATGAGACAGTGAAATGGAAGTTCATAATCACATTAAGGCCTGATAAAGCCAAAATCCCTCACTGCTTGAGTAATTGGTAATGCCCATGTATGAAGTTGAAAAGTAAATGTATATGGCCTTATTGTAAGGTAAACAAAATAGTGCATATAAGTATTTAAAAAAAGTTGTTAGTTTTCATTAACATATGTAATTGCTGAATACAAAGTAGTTGGTATTCTTGGATTCAGTAATAGGGAACACATACAGAAATACGATTTCTGATACATGTTGGAACTTATTATGATAACTGCCAAATAGTGTGGCTTGAAAACTCCTCATCTGATATGGGAAGATACATATACATTTATTTGTGTATTTTTAAATGTATCAGTATTAATAACACATACATGTGTTCAAAGGATTTTAGATAACAAATGTTTCATTGTGTTTTACAGTGGATTTAAAGGAGAGATTGAAGAAATTTGACTCACCCCCAGAGCTGATTTCTGTGACTATCAACACTTTGTCTAAGGTACATGCATAATGTGAATCCATATTCCTCTTTGCACAAGTCTTTTTACATAGATTTAGGGTTTGGATAGATCAGAGGTTTTAAATGTATATTGAAATTGAAATCATGGAATCAAAGGATTTTCATATAACATTCCCATATAATACATGTATCGATTTTCACATTGATATAAAGGTTATCAAGTATTATAATATAATTTTGATAATGCTTTATGTTATATGTTGCATGCATAACATTTTCTTTGATGTCATAGTTACAAGTGTAGGAGAATTCAATAAGGTGATTTCTTTGCCCTTGAAAAGAATCTTTCACTTTCTACATATCACAGTGAAGTGTATAAAGAGAACTTCTTCTGACCATATCACAGTTTGGTGAATTTACCACATAAATAAGAAAAATGAGTTGAATTATCTGTTATTCCTTATCTTTTATACAAATCCTTTCCCACTTGTATGTAAACAAACAAGGGCAGATAATTCATCTTATTGTGAAGGGGGAGGGGTTTCATTCCCTACTCAAGGTTCTTAGCATCAAAAGCCCCAACTTGTTTCATAAAATATTTGAAGAAATAAAAATTCATATGAAATCATCTGTCTATAATACAGTTGTGTGAAGCAAAAGCAGAACAAACAGGGAAACCTACAGAGAAGGAGGGTTGGTGTACAGATCTTCTGTATGCCTCTGATAAATTCCTGTCCAAAACAATTCTAGAACAAGATGGTAAGTACAGCTGTGCTTTTTACAGAACTCCTTAGATATCAGAGGATTACATGACACAAGTTGTATTTCTATAATGGATTTGCATATGAAATGGGCTGCTTCAATGCATTTTGGTTGCATTTAGTTATCCTTGGTTTTTGGTATTAATAATTGCTTTCATTTTTTGACCAATGGCAAGCACATGTTGATATGACTGACTGCTGAATCAAGATATATATCAAATCAGTCTCAAAAAGATTTATATAGATATATGATTTTCATGAAACATTAATTAATCGTCTGTAAATCAGCTTATATACTTTGAATGATAGATAGAATAACTTTTAAATAGATTTCTAAAAGCTTTGAATGTAATGAAAAGCATTGCCATTTCATTATCCCTCATTATTGTCCCCTGCTTTTCGCAAAAGTGTGGGGACATTAAATCTTGTTCGTCTGTCTGTCTGTCCATCCATCTGTCAGTCTGTCAGTCACAAAAACTTTAACCTTGGTCATAACTTTTTAACCGTAGGACGTAGGACCTTCATATTTGGCTTGGTGTCCCTAATTGCAATACATTTCCATTAGTACCAAAAATTTTTATCATGTGACCTTGACTGTGACCTTTGATCTACTTCAATGTAACTTTTTAACTGTAAGATGTGAGGCCTTCATATTTGGCTTGTGTGTCCCTAATGGCATTGCAGATACATGTAGACATGGACAACCATGACAAAATGTCACAGATCACTGCACCCTTACTGACAGAACCCCGAAAGCAGGAACCGCAGTTCTCTGAATTTGCTTGTTTAAAAGATACAGCCAGTATTAGAAATTGCATGTTTAACTTTAAAAGTAGTTTGTTTATATTTTATAGGTGGTATCGTAGATGAAGATTTAATTGTACGACATTTATTCACCCTCGGAGAAATCGCACAATTGTGTCCTGCTAAAACACCGAAGCGAGTCTTCCTGATTGTACAGAGTATGATAGCCGCTCCCTGTATCACATCTCTTCCCTCTTCACAAACTGCAACTCAAGGTCAAGGTAAACAATCTTTGTTGTTATGATTTCCAACTCAGAGATTTAGGCCATATAGTGTCTATTCTGTCAGTCTGTTTGCTTGTCTGCAAGCTTTGATGTTGTCTATATTTTATGAATGACATTTAAAATGTGTATTCCTTGTCCCAAGACCTTCATTGGTACCAAAAATTTTTATCTTTGAATGGTCAAAATATTTTAGATGTCAAAGAACAAATCTTGTTCTCAAATGTCATCTATCTGTGGCATGTTTCTTTTCAGGTAGCATATGTGTTTTTTTGTTTTTAGTCTAGAGCACTGCAAATTACTTTATTTGATATATTTTATATATATAAGTATTAGAGAATAATCTTTTGACACTTACTATACAGGTCTCTGTGATACCAAAGGATCGACAGATAGCACAGGATCAAATGGACACAATGACACGAAGGAAAGTGTACAGTCCTCCCAATCTACTGGCACACAGCTAAGTGGGGTAAGGTCAGCTAGCTGTAGACGATGATATTTTATCTTATTCTAGGCAAATCCATTAGTTATTTCAGATTCAAAGGATAGAATACGCATAATTCGCATCTGGAACTTGTTTTTAAGTTTATAGACTATAAACTAGACTATAGACTGTAAACTAAGCTATAAACTATGTAAGTATTTATAGACTACATACCGGAATAATTGCCTTTTCTGCATTATATTGATGTACACATGTTTTACTTTGATGTTTATGGTCCATTTACATGTACATTTCACATGAAATATTTGTGGTGTGACGTAAAACAAAAATCAATCAATCATGAAAACAAGCGTATTATACATGTAAACATGCATATTATACGTACGAAATGCATATATTTGTATGTTTCCTTGTATTTGAATTTCTGTCTAAATTTCTAACACTGTCTAATCGTAGCTCTTCAGATTTCTTTTTCTCTAACAGTTTTAATAGTAAATATAATATATTTCTTATTTCTCAGTGCACCCAACCATTGTCGCAGTTCAAGGGATCAAAAATGTCCAGTAGAGTTCGAGCATTTGCCTTTATCACATTAGGTAAGTTTGCACTAATTCCACATTTCAAGGATTACTTTCTACTATAGAGGTTTCCCAAATGATGTCACACTACTAGCATTCGTGGCCATGTTGCAGTACAGTTCTTGGACTTCTCCCATTACTATCATGTAAACTTCATTAAATTTATAAGAAATTTACCAATTATCAGGGTAGAGTTTGTGACTTCAGTCTCAATTAATCAGTAAATATAATCAATCAGTTGAAAATTTTTGATAAAAAATTTAGATATACATTGCGATTATATTACAAAATTAAGTTAAATCAAGAAGTTTTGTATGGGCAGTGATGGATAAAGTCTGAGAGTTGTACCCCAGTGAAAGAGATAACTCTAGATAATTTGAGGAAAACAGTGTTGTATGGGAACACTCCGTATAATAGGCAAAGGGTGATGCTCTTCATATTGTAGTATTAGTATGCCAATTTCATGCTGTCCATATGTCTCTCCGTAGACAAAGTATCTTGTGATTAAAACTCGGATTCCTTACAATTCTAGGATGATACCGGTACTACTTTGCTCATAGGATGTCCTGTTGCGTAGATAAGAGCCTTAAGAATTCTGAGGTGATAAGTAAAAATTCAAGATCACATAATGGTTTCAATAGGCTTATATGGAGGATTTAGTGATGTGAGAATGTAACTGTATGTAGAGAACCACAGAATATTCTATACATACTTCAGTATGGTGGTCCTGAGTTTGACTCCCCCTGTGGCCACATCACTGTCCTGTTTTTGGTCGGAATTTCGTAGCAATTCCAGACCCTAGTCGTTACAATATGCTGTGGTGAACGCGTGGAACGCAGAAAATACCTGCTCGTGTATAAATAGTGCGTCGATATTTAGAAAAAGCGTGATTAGATTTACTTTTAGTACTTATAATTCATATTGTAAGAGTCAATACAAGATAAGTTTGATCAGATGAGAAAATAGATGTGCCGCTATTCCATCGATTTAGACAAGTTATATTCATGCGCTTGAGGACATGCAGTCTTTCCGAATACTCAACGGAAAGTCCCGAAAAAGTACGTTGGTTGGTTGGTTGATTGATGTTTTACGTCGCTTTCAACAATATTTCAGTTATATCGCGACATGGAAGCAGGAGGTTACCAACCTCTTAAACATAGTGGCGCAACCCGGGAATCGAACCCGGATCGTCGGCGCCGCAAGCCAAACGCTTAACCACTACACCAAGCCTGCCCCTCGAAAAAGTACGATTGACATTATTGTGTAGCTGTGCCGTAATTTAAGAAGTACACTACTAGTCCGTACTAGTATCCGTTGTATTATAATTAATAAAACTTGAGAATATCGCTTCTTTTTATAGCAGTGGAATTCAAAGTACTCTACAATCTTCTCGTCACAACGATAAACAAACGTCTTGGTAGTTGTTGATGTGTAATGCTACTAAAAATAGCCAGTTATTTATAGATCTACATGTGTAGACGTGGTTTTCCCCAAATGTACATGTACAGCGGGAGACTGTCCAGATTGCTAATTTCACACTACTGTCAAGATCAAAAGTGATAAGAGAGAATGAGATAACTATATAGTACGAGACGGAGACATACAGGGCGGAGACGTTGTTTATATGAAAACAAGCACCTGTGCGCAGACCATCTTTTTGTCAATACTGATCCTAAACATTACACGCTTGGTGTATGATCTCTTGGTGGAATGGCTTTATTACCTTTGATGTACTTGACCATGCAATTCCAACCTTGAGGACTTTCAAGTCTTTTCATTTGAATGAGACGGTAAAAAACAAGTTCCCATTTCACGTTAGGTGTCTTAATCTTGGAGTGATGTAAAACACAAATCAATCAATAATACAACAGTTTGTGACATTGTCAACAAATAAACAAGTAAATAAGAACTTATAAAATGGTGTATATTTAAATTTACTTTGCATAACAAGCAATTCAAATCCACAATCTGTTCCAGAATTAAAATACTTAAGGATTATTTTTATGTTTTTCTGCTTCGTTGGTGTGTACTGGCACAAAGTGCTTTACATTAATTTTTTTTCATCCGTACTGCCAATACACACCAATGAAGCACAAAAACATAAAAAACAATCCTTATATTTACATAATATTTTCCTTTTTGACTGTTTTGTACCTCATTGGGTCCCTGACCGCTATTTATAAAATGTGATACAAAGGGGTAGCTATGATGAAGGATTCAACAGTTGAACTGTAAATCAATGTGATTTGTTTTTTTATGAATGAACAGCAAAAATTATGTTAATTGTAATGTTTATCTATGATTGACAATTTTCAGTATGATCACAAACACAAAAATGAAGGTTAACAACAAATATATCTCAAGTGAGGTCATTTTTATAGAAATAAAACAGGCTTCCCTGGTATACAATATTAAGACGACATGATTTTAAGTCGCGTGATAGACAGTTGCTGTTATTGATTGCCATTATTGAAAACTATGGTGCAGCGTTGTTAGTACCTTCATTTAAGCGACACTTACATGTAGTTGGAATGTAAATGCACATGGTTACATTTTTTCTAGGAAAGCTTTGTCTTCAGAACCCTGATCTGGCCAAGAAATGTGTGGCAGCATTGGCACGAGAACTGGAGACTTCACCTGACCCAAATATACGTAACAATGTAGTCATCATTATGTGTGATCTTTGTGTTAGGTAAGGTTTAAATAATGTCAAAATATTTTAAATGCTTTGGATCTTTAAAAGATTTGTTATTAGTCCCCCAACGGTAAAACCCTAGTAACCAATAGGTTTCTGCTTTGCCTGTCTTAGACAGTTCGGTTTTCCTGAATCAATTAAAATGGGAATACATGTACCCCTATTGATTTTGGGATGAAATTGTGAAGTTTTAAGCAAGCTGTATAAGATCAAGCAGAATGGTTTATCTCTCCAACTATTGTTATGAATCTGTGTTTCCTAAAAATACTGGAAAAGGTTTCTTTATATAGACTCCACAAATAAAGTTTTAGGGTTTATAGGAAAAACCTGGTTTGTCTATTTGTCAGGTATAGATCTTTTAAAAATTATTTTGCCATTGTGAAATATAAATATGATTCTAATAAACTATGAAATCTTTGTATTTCATACAGCTGTGTACTATGACACAAAGGTGTGTTATGACCTTTATCAGAAATTCAAAACCTCTGAAATTAAGGTGGGAGTGAACACAAGACCAACATTGTTGTCCATTCCATTAAATCTAGCTGTAATATGGATCTACTTTGACCTTAACCCAATGTCATATATCCAAAGTCAAGGTCATAGTTATCTTATAACCAAATTTGTTGTCAAACCACTTTGTTGCCACAGTGAAATTGTCCTGTTCAGGTTGTTTAAATTTTATTTTTCATAAAAAATGTCCATTTGAAATGTCCTTATTTTGATTAGTCCTCCAAGGACAGTCCAAATGATATTACTACATTGATCATAGAGTGTGTATTCTACAGTTTTATCTATCATGTCCATATCATGTAGTTTTTTATGTAATTTAATTCATAGATCACATTAAAGATGTATAGGCAACAGTGTGTCATAAGTTCTATACTCTAGCAGATGGTCAGGTATAATTAAGTTTTACATTTATTATTTTCAAAAACATTTCTGTATACACATGTAAGGATTGCATTCTTACATAGGATCATAGGGCTCCCAATTCATACCCCCCCCCCAAGTATAGTACCAATCAAATAAATGAATATTTTTGCCCCATATCAAGGGCATTCTCCCATAATTTTTTTTTTTGGGGGGGGGGGGGGCATAGTTCGTAGTTCAGACACTGTATATTAGAGAGGTGGCACGAAAATAGGGAGCCCTGTGATGGAATGTATCCTTTGTAAACATCATGATACAATGTACCAGGCAAATGCCACCACAATATAAGTTAGATACTGTTGAAGTTTAAATAAACTGAATATATTTCTATATGATATATATTAAAATGAAATGTAACCTGATAGGTACACAACTACAGCCGATAGATATGTGTCTAACATAGCAGCTTGCTTAAAGGATTCCTCGTCTCTTGTTAGAAGACAGACTCTGACCCTCATCACCCGTCTCCTGCAGGTAAAAGATTCAAATTGTGTCTGTGATGAAAATGTAAGACTAAGTTGTTCTGCCAAATATGAAATAAGTGATTAACAACACCTGTTGTTAAAATCTGTTCAAACATCAGTCGGCTCAGTTCAAGGTTTACCAAGTTCTGGATTCAGTCTGAAGGTTTATTGCCTCGCTGGACCCAAAACCATATCAGGAGGTCTGTATTTAATTTGCCAAGACATGAAGATAGAGTCCATGTAAAGGAAGAGCAGAATACATTACAGATGTCAAGATTCTTGTATCAAGGATTGAAGCCGGCATGGCCTAGTGGTATCGCGCTGGACTCCTGATCAGGAGGCCGGCGTTTGAGTCCCACTCAGGTCATGCCGGTGTCCGGTCATTCAGATCAGACAGTAAAAACCGAGGCCCCACGTGTCCTGGTATGCGTCGCAAGTTAAAGATCCCTCACTGCTTCAGGTGGGTCTGTTGCAAAGGTCAAAATTTGTATGCCCTGTATCAGGCAGATGCCGTCACCATATACGTGAAATATTCGTGGTGTGACGTTAAACAAAAATCAATCAATCAGTGTATCAAGGATTGGGGGATTGGGGTTTTATGTCATTTTCTGCAATTTTTTTTTAGTGAGATTTAGTACATGTGCATGAAAGGAGAAGGTAACCAACCTCTTAAACATAGGGTCTAAATCGAAAAATCGAACCTAGATCGTTTGGTTTACAAGCCAAGTACTTAACCTCTGAACTAAGCATGTCCCCTTGTTTTAAGGAAGTTTGACCACAGATATGAATAGTCAACATTGTATTGATAATGCTGCATTGGTATACTTTGTACACATTTTCAGATGGATACATGTAGTAGTTTTTGAATTTACAAGTGTCTACATTCAGTGAATTTAGTTTGATTTTCAAAGTTTTAACTTGTTGAGACATGTAATTTCATGCTGACATATATTTAGAAATGTTTCTCATTTCATACATGTATATAGAATGAGTGTCTTATTTTGTGTTTTCATGCAGGAATAAGTTACAATGCGTTACAGTGCGTTAGCACATTATATCTCATAAATGCCACAGACATTGTAATTTATTTCTGCGTGAAAACACAAAAAAAGACACTTACTCTATACATATGCACTTTTAATGCCAAAATATCATACTGGAAACTTCCATTTCCCATTTATAAACCACATCATGAAATCATTCAGGAGGGAAAGGTATAAATTGGAAGAAACAGCCGGTGTCCCATGACAACGTAATGTGTATACAGAATCATTTTATGACATACTTTCATTGAATGTCAAGTACTTTAGCGAAAAAAAACCACTTTGATTACGTCACGCAAGTTTTGAAATGTCAAACATTTCATTATGACATCCTAAGCTTTACAATCAAAAGTCTGCCAAACATCACTTTCTGTGCTGAAAAGTGGGTCAAATAAGGGGCGTTATGACGTTACCGATCAATGTAATTTATACAGAAATAAAATACATAGGTCTTGAAAGCTTTATCTCAGGCAATTACAGTGGTTGTGCATATATATATAGTGATGAAGATTGTTTCATGGCACATACATGTAAGTATTATATTATATATATAATAAAATGTTGTAACTCATACACGTAATTGATAATGAGACAGTATATACAGAAGCTTCATGTTACCTTGGCACATAAGACCCCTCAGTGCTTCAGGGGTCCATAGCATGTAACACATTATGAAGCAGTGCACCGAACAAGTACTGCCACTTATAGTCTTGGTGTGGCATAAAACAAAAACCAACATCAGTAATTTTTCTATGCAATAAGCTCCAGTTGTTTATTTTTAGGAAGATTTCTTGAAATGGAAAGGCAACCTCTTCTTCCGTTTTATAACAACTCTCCTCGACTCCAACAAAGAGATTTCAGAATTTGGTAAGATAGGCATCATAAGTTTCTGAAAATTCTGTATTCCTCAATTATTTTGTGTTTACTATTCAGTTATATTTAACTAGATTCTGTTTGAGTATTGTATAGGAGTGTTGAGAGGAAATTTATCAGTAAATGCTTCCATTATTGGCATTCCATATTTAAAAAGACAAGAGCCTGTAATTTAAGATAAACGATATAGTTTTGGTTCAACAGTTAGTGGGTATAAATAGACCTTGTATATTCAAATGAAAGTAATTCCTATTGAATTCTTTTCGTCAATTACAATTAGTTTTCCTACTTGATCTGTGGATTTATCTCCCAAACTGCTGATCCATATCTATTTTTAATGTTTATAAAGATAATTTCATGTTTTGTCCCATTGCATATTAGATTATTTTATACTTTCCCACTTTTATCTGATAATATGTATGTTTTTTTGTAGCCGAATTTTGTCTAGTGAACTTGCTGTTACAGAGACACCCTTCAATGTTCTTCCAACATTTTATGGAGTGTATCTTTCATTTCAATGCATATGAGGATCACAAAGGTATATTTTTGCAGTCTATAATTTCAGATACTTTGCTGTTAGAGGATTATTCAAAGGATGAATAATTTGTATATTTACAAGATAAAAAAGTACCTCAACTCTTGTCAGGAACTTGTATTGTTGCAAATGCTGTATAGGGATCGTGTCTCTCTGTCTATGTATCTTTGATCAACACTTCGTTTTTGATGTGAAAAAATGGAAAGGACATCAATCTACAGCTTGAGAATTTCACATACAAATGCATCATGCAGAAAACTGGAGGAAATATGTCGATAGATTGGGGCAAAATATATCATAATAATTTTAGTAGTTGTAGTGGTTGGTTGAAGCATACAGTGCAACATTAAATATGGATATGTATTCTTAAGAGATGTTAAAAACAAATTACATTGGATCAGTTCAGTGCACATTTTTATGTTTTTCATGGCCTGTTGTGTCAGTTGCTAAACATCTGACTTTCCCAATATCTCAGGGCATTTTTGCGAAAACACACATTCAAGTCATGAATTTTATTCTTCCCTGTAACCTTGAATTTAAGAATTTCCATCATTCATTCATGTTATTTTCACTTTTAAGCCTACAATAAATTCCAGCAGAATGATCGGGAGAAGAATATGTTTTCATTGAAAGGAAAACAGAACAAAAGGTGAGATAAACTTGTAAAATTGATTTATGTACATTATATGATAACTGTAATTAAAATTCTTCAGGTGAGAGAATTTCCAAATAAAATGTGTTCAAATGTGCAACAAACTTTCTTCTTGTCAAAGATTAATAAAATCCTTAATATATTTTTCTCCAGGGAAGCTCTAGTGAAAATGCCTGTCAAATTGTTTAGTGAAAACAAAATGTAAATAAATGTTAATTGCCTTGATACTGTTGTAAAAAAGAAGTAAAAAGTAATGAAATCAAGGACAATGTACTATAATACCAAACTTCAAACATATATGATTCACATATTTAAACTACATAGGCAAGAATGTAATATTATATATGTATTATTTATGTTTGCAGCAAACGTTTGAAGCTGTACCTGTTTATGTTAGAGCATATGAATGATGAACATAGATTCCAGCTGACTGCAAAGCTGTGCACAGAGGTACACATAAGAAACGTTAATATTTTTATTGCAGAGGAGGGGTGGGGGGGGGGGGGGGAGTGTAGAGAGCTACAGGGACATGGTTGTATATTACACATATATGCAGCATCCATTCATTGCTTAGTATTGAGGTTTTTTTTAAAGCAAATTTACCTCCCATTTAGGATGGTATCTGACGTAAAAGAATTATTACGTGATGAATTACATACGAAAACATTATTTGTAGACTATCATTTCCCTTACTTTTGGATCAGTATCCATAGAATTTGATGACATCATAATTGTTTTACATCAGATACCGTCCCTAGTGGGAGTTAACTTTGTTAAGAAAAAGACCGAATATTTGTATAAAATGGTATTTTCCACCTTGAGTTGATGTAACTCACTCAGTAGCTTGCTTGGCTAATAGTTAGGCAGCTTCATGTTGGATTCACACCAACGTCTCACTGATGTCCTGCCTTTTCGATTAGACAGTAATACCTAGGGCCTGCAGATGCTAGCACATAAGAGCCCATACTACTTTGAGTGCAATGCGTTAATCTACATTTCTGTATGATGCATCAGGCCCTGCTGTCAATATTTAAGTGAAATAATATTGTAGTATTTCAAAAGTAAATCAGTAAATAATGAAACGTACTTTTGCATGTAAAATAATTTGTCTTGTTACACCATTTTCAGTTTAATTATTATTTCATTTTGAATAAATGAAGAGATGATATTCTATACTTGAGTTCTACAGAAGAGGTTCTAAAAGATCTTAATCATGAGATAAGTTTTTCTGTATGCATGTTAATGCATTTTGTTGACATTTCAGATTTTAGGAAGTATTTCAGATGATGTGATGCCCCTAAATGACAAAAGTGCTCCCCTGTTACAAGATGCCCTAGCTGTACTGAGTAGTAAGGTAAGATATTACACAATAGTAGTCTATAAAAAGTCATCTTATCTTATTGTGGTGACTTGCCAGATTTATCACTTGATGATTGGTGTTTGATCCTGATTTTATCTTCTTCTGCCTTCCTATCTATTTAAATCAGACAGTAAAATCCAGTGCCCTTTGTGATTATCATCGGCTCATAAAAAAACAATCACTGCATTAAGTAGGTAAAAATTTTAAGGTCCATGCGTCAAGCAACAATGCTTAAACAACATACAGGTGAAATTCTCCTGGTGAAATATCAAACAACCAACTAATTACATGTAAGTTTAAGACTTGAAAGAGCAGATGTAGTATAGGTGATGAAATGCTCTGCTCTAATTGTGAGGTCCCAGGGTCAACTCCCTCCATAAGCACACCTCCTGGTGTCCTGTCTTCCAGATGAGACTGAAAACTGAGGTCCTGTTTCACGATAGATGTGGCACTTAATGGATCCGTCACTGCTTTGAGTGGGTTTGTTGTAAAGGCATAAATGTCTATGCAATGCATTGTGTAGATGCCGTCACCATCCGTGAAATAATTGTGGAGTGACATAAATCAATGATCAATTGATTTAGAAAAGGATATTGTTTTAGGAATATTTTATTCATTTAGATTTTTGTCTTGCCTTTCAAAGCATAGCAACACTTGAGGAACACTTGCCTGTCTTGAGTTTTCCGTGTTCTCTTTATGTCCGTCTGTCACATTTTTGTTTTAATTATATTTGTGTTCAACACACGTTCTTGGATAATGGCAGTGTAAATCATTCAAATACTTTGATGAACACTTTAAATGTGTCCTTTTACATTCTTCCTCGTTTGATTTGTTTAATTATGTTGTTATTGGGTTCTTTTTTAAATTTGACACTAAGCATTTTTGTATTCAGGAGATAAAGCTGTCTTCACTGCGGTCTAAAGTGAATGAAGATATAGCTGCAGATGAACAAGAAATGGCAGCTGTTGTCATGGCAACAGCCAAGAAAACTCTGATTACTCAGGTATGAATGTCTTTCCTTTTTAACTCACTGGGATGACCTACTTGTAAAATATTTCAACCTTGGTCATAACTTGTGAACAGCGAGAGATAGGGCTTCTATACTTTATACATGTATATGTTTTCCTTTTGCCAAGACCTTTCATTGGGAAACAGAATTTTTGACCTTGTGACTTTGACCTTGAAGTTTCACCTACTTGCTATTTAAATGTGGTTTCCCACCGGTGAGGTCTGTTGTCTTCTGACAACTCTTTTTTTTTTTTTAAATATACATATATATATTTATACTTAAGTAAATGTAATATTTTCTTAAAGATAGGAAAAATGAAAATGACTGATAAAAAAATTTTGACATGGACGGAGAAAAAGGCCTATTTACCCAATCATTGAAAACCAAATTCATTCATTAATGATGAAAACTGTTCATTATATGAAGAAGAGTTGAATATTGAACGTAGAAAAAGCAATCATTGATACCAACTTTTGATTCTCTGATATATGCCAGACCTGCATGACAGAATACATTGATCATCGGAAATATCATTTAAAAAGCATATTATACTGATTGCAAGGTAAATGTGACTGCTTGAAGGTTTAGAATAAAACTCATCCAGAAATTTGTAAACATATTTATGCATTTCTAATTAGCAGAATGCGTTTTGTTTGTAGGTGGTTAAGAAGAATGTAATGGAGAACATTGTGCCAATTGTGGTGTCCCTCAAGCATAAAGTAAGTGGACGAGATTAATAATGGTACAACTACTTCCCGACTAAAAATGAAAAGTAGATTTGTACTACTGTGTCGAGCATTATGTTAGGAAGGTTGAAAAGTAGATTTGAAATACTGCGGCAGGCATTATGTTAAGGACGGGTTGGTCCAGTGATATTGCGCTGGATTTCAAATCTTACGACTTGGATTCGATTCCAGCTGCTTGATTTGGATTTTTCTAGGATGATTTATCATCTTCCTCCATATGTATCCCTCGGGTGAGACAGAATAAACCGAGGCCTCATATCACAGAATACATTGGCAAGTAAATTGATCCTCAATGCTTCAAAGCAATCCATTGCATGGGTATAAATAAGAGACCGTGCACCAGCAAGGTGCCACCATTATGTAGTCAAATAATCTTAATGTTGCTTGAAATAATGAGGAAAGAAAATTAAAATGCATTATATAATGTTTTCTTACTATCCTTTATAGAATATGTGATAAGCTAATTTATAAAGGTTGTGATACCATGCAGTTTTCAAATTTATGTAAAGTAATTGTGATATTTTGATAGTTTTCAGATTTTCGTCATATGTGAAAAATGAGATAAGAAATTCAAGTATTGTACAGTTGACTGATATTTTCAAAGATATAAAATTTGAAATATTTAATCTTTGAGAGGTGTGAAACTTCAGTTTTTAGATCACCTTACTCAGAAACTCAGTGGAGCTATAATAATAGTGATGCTTCTGGCATCTGTTTACCATTCACAGTTTCAGTTCCTTCTTCAAAACCAAAAGAGGGAATTTCTAGTACAGTACTAACTCACAACACTGATAACTGTAATATCTTGACTTATATATGGACATTCAATCAGTGAAATACACCGGGAAAGAAGTTTGATAAATTTATGACTAGGCCCATTTGTACTGGAGCATTTTGTCACCAGCTTTAACTTAGCAATATCTTCTGAACGATAATTTCACACTTTGTGCACTCAACTTTTGGTCTGTTTTAAATTAGGCCAAGATTGGTGAATGTGTGACCTTGACTGCTTACCAAATTAAGTTGTTGACTGAGAATACATGTATAGTATTTTACAAACATATCCTGTTTTTTATGCCAAACGAAATGAAAAGTTATTGGAGAATCATAAAATCATCGATATCTTATTGTTTATCACACATATAGCTAGAGAAAGCTAGGTCACCTCTGCTGGAAGATCTCATGTTGTATCTCAGAGAGCTGATGAAAGACTACAAAAATGAAGTGAAAGGTAAGCTTATTGCTTTTGAGTTAGGTAATTATAACCATGGCTTACAATAAATCCAAAATTCTGTCACAAATTTTTGTTTTTGTCACCTTTAACCATTAACCATCTCTTAAAAGCCATTTTTAATAATTTCCATGCATATATGTGCTGAAATGCTCTGTTTCCTTTTTAGAAAAAAAAAAATCTTTATGCGACAAATACAGGTGGCATCTCTACCAACAATTATGTTTGCATGTTTCTTACGTGTAATTCTTTCATAGAATTGAAGCTTTACTTTGAAACCAACTTGAAGTAGCCACACTATCTTTCTCCCTTTGACAGTATCTTCATGTATGATAAAACTGTAGTGTGATCATAATGGACTTGAAACAAGCAAACATTAGGTTATATTACTAATTCTTTCTGTCATAGAAATCTTGTCAGTAGACAAGCAGCTTGCAACAGAGATAGAGTTTGACTTGAGAAAATTTGAAGAGGAGAAAACAGAAGCTGAAAGATCAAGACAAAGAAGTGAAACAGAAGTAAGTATGATAAACCTCTTTATCTCGATTTGTCATGCCAAAAGAATCAGTTGCTTCTTGTTCCTAATATGTCTGATCCTACACTTGATACTATGATTCCCATTTGCTTCTCTCATTGCAAGACATTTCATAAAGCTTTCAAAATGTACATACCTGTCCCAAAGCAGTAGCTTATTTGATTTTCTTACATTGATTTAGAGAGCCCTTCCTTTGTGGAAAGGAGGGGGATAGTTTTCAAAGGGCACTTTTTATACCGCTGGATGGATAAATCAGAGGCATACCTTTTTGTCCTGTCTGTTTGTTTGTTGTCAACTTTAACCTTTGCTATAACTTTTGAACTGTTAGGGATAGAGACTTCATATATGACATGCGTACTCAACTAATGAAGCCCTTTCAAATTACACCAAGGTCAATGACCTTTTGATCTTGACAAAGACTTTCAAGCTAAAAATAACTTTTTGGACTTTGGTGCCCCCAGGGGTATTAGTGTTTCACAAACACAGCATGGGTTTTTTTGAGGGGGGGGGGGGGTTCATATCTTGATAAATTATCCAAAATATGGGGCAGATGAACCCTTTGCACACTTAAATTTGTCTCAGAAAAAGTACTAAAAGATCAGTCTTTCCTATATTCATATAATGTTGGGCATTCGAGTTAAAACAAAAATGAAAATTAGCAACAAGATATGTATGGAATATTTATAAAAAAAAATAAACCACTTTAATTACTCTGCAATTATGGTACTAACTTTTGGTGTTGTCATGTCACATGGTACAAATGTCAGATGGTTTGGGTAGCCATTTCAAGTACCTTCCCTTCCCATTAACTGCAAAATTGATTGTGTACTCAAAGGATCATTTATAGATTGAATTTGATTTTTTCCCTGCACTTGCCAGTTAAGCAAGTTGCAAACAAGATGTTTTCAGAGCATATCAAAATTGGAGATCGAGGTATGAAAAGAGTACAGCTCTTTTTTATCCATCCTCCCTCCCTCTCTGTGGGGATATTGTTTTTGGTCTGTTTGTGACAAAAACTTTAATATAATTAAACTTTGACTTGTAGAAGCACTTTGCTATTTCACTTTTGTTGTCCTTATGACAATAACTTTTTGTTAACGACAAACTTTGAACAACTTTCCAAAAAACTTAAACATGGATCATGTCTAGGGGCATCGGTGTTTCCCAGACATGAAATCTTCAATGTTTTGCAGGTGTTTTTTTTCACTTTACAGTGATTCATGATTTTAAGTCTTCAACCCAGTCATTGAAATTATTAAACATTGATCAGTATCAACGCTTATCAGCCAAACTCTGATGTAATTTTGTGAATAAGTAGTATCTCATTATGACGAATTTGTGATATTTTCTTAAAAAAAAATATTAGCTACACATGAATTTGAAAATCTTTTTGTCTTATATTTAGTCTAATCCACTGTGATTTCAGACTCCAATTGCTAGACAACAAGAAGGAACTCCAGGGTCTGCAGTGTCCACTGAAGGTACTCCCAAACAAGCTACTCCAAGACCCAACTCATCTGTCATCAGTACCTCTGGAGCAAGCCCTAAAGGAAGTCCAAAACCAGTACCTGTGTCACCAGCAATCTTTAAGGGCACCCCTCAAAAGTATGTTTAATTTGATATTATGAAAGTTTTTTAGTAAAAACATTGTTACTGTTAGTAAAGTACAGTAATTAATATATGGTCCATATTTATAATTAGAATTACACTGTATATTGGTCTGCTTGTTCATTGTATGTTGTTCTGCTTGTTCATTGTATGTTGTTCTACTTGTTCATTGTATGTTGTTCTGCTTGTTCATTTTGTATATTGGTCTGCTTGTTCATTTATATTGGTCTGCTTGTTCTTTGTATGTTGCTCTGCTTTTTCATCATATGTTGTTCTGCTTCTTCATTGTATGTTGTTTTGCTTGTTCATTGTATGTTGTTCTACTTGTTCATTGTATGTTGCTCTGCTTGTTCATTGTATATATTGGTCTGCTTGTTCATTGTACGTTGGTCTGCTTGTTCATTGTATGATGGTCTGCTTGTTCATTGTATGACGGTCTACTTGTTCATTGTATGTTATTCTGCTTGTTCATTGTATGTTGCTCTGCTTGTTTATAATTCCCAGTACATGTATCTCAAAAGGGCTGGCATAGATAATGGATGTTTGTTCACAAAACATTTTTGTTCCAGAGATGCCTCATTATCTGCTATAGCCATCCTGAATTCAGCCAGGAAAGCTTTTCAGCTACAGGAGGCTCAGAATTCTCCTCTTGCTAAAGGCAAAGATAAAAAAGCGAAACGTAAATCTTACTTAGCTAGAGAAGAAAAGCAGCCAACTGATGACTCTTCTACTACTGTTGTTAGGGTAAGTGTATAAAATGCTTAGATAATCTGATGGGACCATTAAACCTGTATTCTTGACTTCCCTTATTGGAACTTTTGTCACTCAGAGAGAGGTAGCTTTTTAGCAGAGTTGCAAAACTTGGCTCTTAATTTGATGTGAGGTGGGCAGACGGGTGGGTGGGCGTCCGTCAACAATTGATTTCTGGACCATAAGGCCAATATGTTAAGTGTTATTGCAATGAAACTTCATACACTCAGTGACTTACTCACCATGAGTGGAAGATGTGCCCTATTGTTTCTGAGGTTTTGCAACTCGGCACATTGCATCTGTGATGCAAATCTCTTGTTAAACTTGAACCATCTAACAAATTTGTAGAGGATGTACCGATTTCACCATGTCTGTCTGTCTGTCCTGCCTCGAGGCAGAGTGTTTCTGGACTGTTACTTTAATCACTGAAAAAAAGTGAAAAGTGACACAGAGACTCAATCAACCTTTATAAAACCAAGAATTATGAAGTTTTGTAATTGGATTTTGTGTACCTAATATACATGTACTTACAGTTTTTATCTGTTTCTTAATTTGTTAGAATTCTGTTCATTTTTTTTTTTTCGTCTTTTTATTGATTCTTGTAAAGTGTATATATTACTTTGATCTACAAAACTTATCCTATTGGGGAAAAGTAATGTATTTAAATTAAAGCATCTTTATACAAAACAACATAGTAAATCATCTTACATATCTTGTAGTTTGCAGATGAACCTTTAAGCTCGAAAGCAACAACTCCAAGGAATAACAAGAGAGCTAATAGGGCAATAAGTACTCCCTCAGGTAAGATGTTGCATCCAGGAGAAACAAGAGTGCTAATAAAGGTATAAGTCCTTCCTCATGTAAGATGCTGCATCCAGGAGTAACAAGTGATATAGTAGAGGTATAAGTACTCCCTCAGGTAAAATGCTGCATCCAGAAGTAACAAGAGAGTAAACAGAGGTATAAGTACTCCCTCAGGTAAGGTGCAGCATTCAGAAGTAACAAGAGGGCTAATAGAGGTATAAGTACTCCTCAGATAGGATGCTGCATACAAGAGTAACAAGAGAGCTAATAGAGGTATACGTACTCCTCAGATAGGATGCTGCATCCAGGATTAACAAGAGAGATAATAGAGGTATAAGTACTCCTCAGGTAAGGTGCAACATCCAGGAGATACAAGAGAGATAATAGAGGTATAAGTACTCCTCAGGTAAAATGCAACATTCAGGAGATACAAGAGAGATAATAGAGGTATAAGTACTCCTCAGGTAAGATGCAGCATCCAGGAGATACAAGAGAGATAATAGAGGTAAAAGTACCCCCTCTGGTAAGATGCTTCATGTAAGTACTCCCTCAGGTAAGATGCTTCATGTAAGTACTCCCTCAGGTAAGATGCTTCATATAAGTACTCCCTCAGGTAAGATGCTTCATGTAAGTACTCCCTCAGGTAAGATGCTTCATGTAAGTACTCCCTCAGGTAAGATGCTTCATGTAAGTACTCCCTCAGGTAAGATGCTTCATATAAGTACTCCCTCAGGTAAGATGCTTCATCCAGGAGTAACAAGAGACCTTATAAAGCAATGATTACTCCTTCAAGTAATATACTACATCCAGGAGTAACAAAAAAAGTAATAAAGCTCTATGTTCCCCCTAAGGTAAGACAAAAGATCTAAAAATAACAAGAAATAAAAAAAGATGTAAATATTCCTTCATGTAAAATTCTACCATTAGGAGAAATACGAAGGGTATATTACTAATAAGTACCCCCTAAGGTAAGATTGTCATTCCTAGGTAAATTACTTTACTAATTACTACTTCTACAAATAACAAGAAGACAAAGAGTATGTATTTTTAAGGCAGATATAGCCAGGAAAAATTACATGTAACCTTGCTTTATGCATGTTAATTATTAGTCATTGCAATTGTCTGAAGTTTGTAAAGTATAACAGGTTGCAAGTGGTTTGCGAATTCAAATGATATTTCTCTGTTACAGGTGCCTTAGATAATATTACCTTTCATATGGATCAGAACATGACGTTTGTACCTCCTTCTCCGATTTCTGGACCAAGCCAGAAGACCAGATACAGCTATGACGACCAAACAGGTATGTTTAAGAAATAACTGCCCAGCCATGGTTTATTGTCTTGTAATTCCCCCCGAGTCACATCAATCAATCAAATTATCATGAAGCCATTAAGCAGGGAATTGATAATTTGATTGGTGAGTGCAACGAGGGAAATTACTGGACAATATATCACGGCTAGGTAGTTGACATGCTGTTATTTCTATTCTAATATGTTTCTGCAGACGACAAGTTCTGTTTCGCCATAAAAATCAATAAATCAGTTTTCAGAAAATCAGCTTGGCGGATCATTTTAAAGGACTGTGTATAGCTGTGTATATAACTGTTGTATAGTAGGCATGGCATATCTGAGCAGCCAGCAGGAATGTGTTGGAGAATAGTCACCAGGCATGCTTTATTGAACATATAGAGAGAAAATCTCAAGTGATATTGGAATATAGGGTGTTTCGTTGGTTGGTTATCTCTCAATAATAAGATTTACATGTGTGTCTGGGATTAGTGGGCACCTGGGATTAGTGGGCAGCTGGGCTCATGTCATTGTAGCCTCTAACCTCTCTAGGGACCAGCAGAGTATAGTCTATGGTGTGCCTGGCCACAGGGCCGAGTAGTCCCAGGTTTGAGTCCATCTGGTGACATGGTGATGACCCGTATTTGTAACAGACAGGTGCATACTCAGACAGCATGTCATGGTCAATGTTGGCACGTAAACATCTCTACACTCAGCTCGATATTTCTGTGCAATGCATCAAGCAGTAACCACAGCTGCATAAATGAAAAATCTTGATATATGTGATGCAAAAGTATCTTAACCTCTATAGAGCGTGTGTTAGATGGATCTGTTGTATAGGTCCAAATCTCAAGATTTCTGTGCTTTAGGTATGTACATATGAATGAAATCATCTTGACGTATGAACAGAAAAAATTAAATCTAATCTCTCTAGAGCTTGAGTTATGTCTCTTGTCGCAGTTTATACAAAGTGGGAAAGACTGAATAAATGCAGGTGTGTCAATAATCAGTGATTTTATCCTGGGTTCCAATTTTTCCCCAATAAAAACTTCTGTATGTTATTCATTTATTGCAGACTCTGAAAATAAAGAAAAGGATTCAGAGAGAGACATTATTTACATGCTTTCCCCTGATAAATCGTGAGTATGATGCTACATATAATTTCCTCTGGTAGAGTATAATATTACTGTAAGAAGAATAAATTTTTTTGATATTTAATTTTTACTTATGATGACATGAATTGTTGAGGGGATACGGTACTTAGAGCTGTTAGGTCTTTATAGACATTAGTTTGATATTTGGATCTGTGCAACTTACTTTATGAACACTCTAGAAGAAAATTTTGTTCCAAGAGTTGTCAAACCTTATGTTCTTATTCTTTATAATACAAGTATGAGGAGGAATGTTAGTTGATGTTGAACATGACAGCAGGAGATGACATGTTTAATTATGGTCTTCATGCTCTGACACATCTTGGCAACAATGTTTAAACTAGCATACTTACATACTTTTTTGCAACTCTATATTTACCTTGACCTCAGAATATTATACCCTGGGATCGATAGATCGGGGGATATTGTTTTGTTTGTCCGTTTGTCTGTCTTCTATCAATTTTAACCTTGGTCATAACTTTTGAACCATGAGAGATAGAGACTTCATATTTGACATGCATACTTAACCAATGCAACCCTTGCAAATGACACCAAGGTGGATGACCTTTTGACTGTTTGTCTGTCTGTTTTATTTTTCTGTTGTCAACTTTAACCTTGTTTTATTATGCAGTTGCAAAGAACTACAATTATACCTTATTTAAATTATATTCTTGAGTTGTCATACACAAGCACACCATTGTATATAAACATTGACGACAACCATATTGAAAATGGCACATTTTAAGAGTTTGTTTCTTTACAGACATCAGAAGAGGAGGAGTAAACCTTGGAATATTAAGGTAAAATTTATCCCATTCATTATCATTATCCCCTCACAACAGCATTGCAGAGGGAAATAGTAACGGTACCGTTCATGTGTGGGTGCGTGCGTGTATCTGTAGCAAAACTTTGTAGACATTCTAGAAGTTTCAGTTTTGGTCTTATTGGGTTCATATAGCTTTGGTAAAATTAGAGGAAGATCCCTATCGATATTTGGGTCAAAAGATCAAAGGTCAAGATCAATTTAGTATCATGGATTTTGCTGATGTGCGATTCTACACTTGGCATTACCTTTATTATATTAAGAAAGAAACTGAGATGAAAGCTTCCTTATATTACCAATTGTAGATTATCTGTGATGATTTTGTACCATTTGCATGTGATATTTTTCTAACCTGGGTTAATTCTTCTCTTCTGACAGGCCTCTAGTACAAATACTGGTAGAAAAGGATCAGGAGATGAGGACATTCTTACTGCAGAGTTGTCAGGTCCAAACGAAAAAGAAAACAGTCAGCCCATAAGGAGGTCCTCAGGAAGGACATCTCAAAGTGCCAATAACTCTAAAACTGCCACAAAACAAGTAGAAAACAAATCAGAAAATCAGCCAGAACGAAGGAGATCTGGGCGACTCAAAAGCAATGCAAAATAGAAATACTCATCATTGATATATCTAATGGTGGATTTATTTTATGTAAAAAGACATAGAATATTCAACAAATTCATGTACCTGTATGTAATTTTGGTATAGACATTATACTGACTAATTATTACTAAAGGTATAAAACTATTTATGTGTGTCTTATTTATTGTCCCCTGCTTTTTGCGAAGGCGTTGGGACATTTAATCTCATTCGTCTGTTTGTCTGTCCATCCGTCTGTCTGTGTCTTTAACCTTGGTCATAACTTTTTAACTGTAAGACATACCGGGTAAGGCCTTCATATTTGGCATGTGTCTCCTTAATTGCAATACCTTTCCTTTGGTACCAAAATTTTTTATCATGTGACCTTGATTGTGACCTTTGACCTACTTCAATGTAACTTTTTAACAGTAAGACGTGGAGTGTTCATATTTTGCTTGTTTGTCCCTAATGGCACTGCAGATATACATACACATGCACAACCATGACAATATGTCACAGATCACTGCACCCTTACTGACAGAACCCCAAAAGCGGGGGACCATAATTCTCTGAATTGGCTTGTGTTTTACACATTCTTCATAAGTTCATACCAACCATCTTGCACATTTATGATCTCCTTTGGTTTATTGCAACAAGCAGTAAATGTGTTGCTTTTCTCGGACCAGGGGCCATGTTCACTAAAGACCTTATGAAAAATCGTAAATTTTTTTTCTTTCAAATTTGATAAAAAATAAAAGATGTATTGTACAGAAATCGAGACCAAAGTAAAGCAGCTAGGGATCTTTTGCATGCCATGACTACTGTGGCACAGGATCTTGGGGTTCACTGGCTTGTCTAAAAGGCCACTGTTGATTTTTACCAGAGCCATCCAGGTGTTGACCAAGAACAATGCAATATGACCCCAGAGGATAACCTCCTTTTAGCAACATCTTTGGACTGCCAAGATGAAATGAACAGAATGATGTAGACAGATGTAGTATATGTAATAGGAAAAGATGGTGTACAGGAGAAATTGTTGGACTTGTAATTTGAGGGCCTTGGCTATGAGTTCAATATCCAGTTAATAGTTTTCAATTACTTACCTAAAATACCACCTCTGCTCTCTCTTCTACCATGGGAGAGTAATGGCCAGGGTGAGTATCTCTGATGCAGTGGCAGAGGTTTTCTGGTGTGGTGGCACCTGTAATAAATACTGTTGGTAATATGGACCATCCATGCAGTATATGATTAACACAACATCCAGCACACATGCATACACTCTATACATGGGGTGGGTGGGCAATAAATGAGAGTTGCAATTTGCTCCTTTGAAAAGAAGTGAAGGGCTATGAGTACTCCTTAGGGGAACAGTCTGGTGATGATACGGTTGGTCAACAGGTTCCCAGATACCAATATGATCATTTTTTTTTATTATGAAATGTCCCACTTTTGAAAATGTAAGAATTATATATTTGAAAAATGATTATCATAGAAGACCCTCCGTGTTCAAATTAATTCAACTATTGAGCTCCAGTAACACAAAGGAACTTTGTAATTTTGGTAAATTTCTAAAGTGTGCTTTTAAAATTAGAAGTGTTTTAAGTCATATATATTGCACTCTATTCATATGCATATACATATTCATGGTTTACATTTAATGTGATACATCCGTTCAATATGTTGACCTTGACATTATATTATATTCTTATTGCTTATATATATTTGTATATCTGTAAGCTAAACAATACAATACAGCAAAATGATCTGATAGAGTTCTGTGGCTACCCAAGCAAGTACAAGTAGAAATGTTATGTTTCATTCCATTTCAGATTATTTTTGTCTTTTCGGACTTATGTACGAGGTGTGATTAAAAGTTCTCTGCCAGATACTTTGATACAGAAAATAAGTATAAAACCCCAATCAACACATTATACAACAGGTTGTATAAGAGCACCTTCTCTGCGCCATCTAAACTTTTTTTGGCTTGAGTAATTATTCCTTGAACATTTTTTTGTGGAGAGAGCAGTATTTTACAGCTTTAGGTTATACTAAATTCGTTGTTAAAAGCAGAAGGGTTAGTCATTCGGCCAAAATGGGAGAAAACTTAAGTTAGAGCAATGACAGAGTATTTGTGTAAGAAGGAGATGACTCCCAATGAAATTCATGAAGACTTCCATGAAAATCTCTGGAAAAGTGGCACTTCTTATAGCACTGTTAAGAAAATTTTAGAATTGAAAAGGGGAGTAAGCCAACAATCTGGACGTCACAAGGAGGTTACCACAGACGAAAATGTTGAATCAATACTGTGCACACTGTTGTCGTGTATTACAGAAGGCGAAACCTCTGAGATATAGTCAGAAAAGTTGCCAGAAGTTAAGGGGCTGCTCAATTAATTTTAACAGACATCCTAGGCATGTCTAAGGTCTTGGTCGGCTAGATGGGTCCCTAAAATGTTGACTGAAGATCAAAAACATGTATGTCGTTTCTTTACATCTTTTATCTAGCTATAAGGATGCTCCTGTGGATTTTAAGGGGTAGAATTGTGACTCGGGATGAAACTTATGTTCACCATTTTGATCCTTAATCTAAGAAAAAAATGTATGTAATGGATTCACCCTAGCTCACTCCCTCCTAAAAATTCAAGAGAGTTTCCTCAGCTTGGAAAGCCGTGGCCTTTATCTTTGCTAATTGGGAAAATCAGGGAATAATCATGGTTAATTTTCTTGAGGAAACCGCGCGGTAATTAGTGCATATTACGGAAATGGGTTAAAGAGGCTGAATCAGGATATTGCTAGATTGATTGATTATTGTTTTACGTCACTCCACGATTATTTCACATACCGGTATACGGGGACGGGCGTCTGCCAGATGCATCATATAGATATTTTTACCGTTGCAACGGACCCACCCGAAACAATGCCAAGCCTACCTTGACTCGAGACCTCGGTTTTAACTGTCTCATCCGAAAGACCACACCGGTGTGCCCACGGCAGGTGTCGAACCAGGGACTTTTCGGTCCCAAGCCGAGCACCTCATTCACCAGGCTACACCGGCTTGAAAATTTAACCTTTATTTATTTTACAACGATTGAGAAACAAGTTTTAAAACAACTTATATATATCTTGCTCATTGGCACGGATCTTGGCGTAATGGTGTCGTTTGTATGGGAGGAAACCGGAGTACCCGGAGAAAACCCACGAAGCCAGGTTGGTGACAGCCTCACGTACCACAACGGAAATCGAACCAGGGTCGCATTGGTGAGAAGCGAGCGCGCTACCTGGCCCCCTATTGAGATAGTGAGAGAGAGTGGAAAGTTAACCGGAGGTGTTCTGGTCATGTGGGATAATGCACCCGCTCGCACTTCCCAAGTTGCAATGACGGCTGTGATGATGGAATGCAGCTTCGAGATTCTTCCTTATCACCATATTCTCATGATTTAGCCCCATCTGACTTCTATCTGTTCCAAAAACTAAAATCTTACCTTCGTGGTAAGAATTTTTTAAGCAATGAGGGTGTAATTGACGCTGTATACGAATATACTTAGGGACAAGAAAGAAGTATTCTATTTTAATGAGATTCAGAATTGGAGTAGATATGGAGAAAGTGTATTGAGTCGAGGGGAGATTATACTGACAATGGGAATTACCGACCGTCAGGCGGCGCTTGTGTACTATCAGTAACATCGATTGGAGTTAGCATGCAACCTTATGACGTCACAATAACGTATCATTGTTCTTTACGTCATTTCTGCGGGAATCACAGGTCCCTGCAAATAAGATAATTGTAAACCACCACCCCCTTTTTTTCCCCTCTGACTCTCTCTCTCTCGACTCGTGAAATGAAAACACAAAGAAAGAAGTGTTTTCATTTCACGAGTCGAGAGAGAGAGTCAGAGGGGAAAAAAAAGGGGGGGGGGGGTTACAATTATCTCACGAGTCGAGAGAGAGAGAGAGTCAGAGGGAAAAAAAGAGGGGGTTTCAATTATCTCACGAGTCGAGAGAGAGAGAGTCAGAGGGAAAAAAAGGGGGGGGGGTGGGGGTGGGTGGGTTTACAATTATCTTATTTGCAGGGACCTGTGGCGGGAATATGTTTTATTTCCTTCCTAAATAATAAGACTGCAGTTAATGGCGGTATCTCCCATTCTTTCATTCCAGAATATTCCTTACTAATTACTGAGTCTTTTATTTCCCATTTGAGACGGTGTCTGACGTAAAACAATTATGACGGCATAAATTTTCTATGAAAACTTCATTTGTAGGTACCTAAATAGGTACACATGTACCCAGGGACGTTCCTGCATGTACCCTAACCATGGTGTTAGATAATGAGAAGATGATATATTGAGTTGATTTAATCAGAAAGAAATATTAGAAATAAAAGTGTTATGTACAGATGTAACAAAAAAACTATTCTAAATCTGATAAAAGGGCAGGCCTAATAGTAAAAGTGCTGGTCTTGCGGCGCAGACGATCTTGGGTCTATCTCGGTTAACTCCTGCTTCCAAGTTGCTATAAAACTGAAACATTGTTGAAAACGACGTGAAAACACCTACCATGGTTTAGAGAAAATATATATTAAAGATGAATAAACTTTTATAATACGTCTTTTTACTCGGCTTTCCTATTATTTACTTTAAGGTTTATACACTCTGCAAAGCAGAGTTTACTCCAGAAATGGTCATTTTATTAAATGACATTAGTGTTTCACAAAACGTGGAACATTGTTTTTTGTCTTGTCTGTCTGTAACCCAATGGCTTTTCCTTCCCGTGTATATTACTTTTTTAAAAATAATTGTAGCATTCAATTTCCTTGCCTAAATAAGATAATTATACATATTTTTTTAATTTTGAAGTAAAGAAAGCATTTAACACTAAAATATAATTTAAATATTTTATAATTAAATACTTAAATAATAATTACATGGAAGATTGAAATAAATTAGAAATAAATTATTAATAGCATGTTTCTCTTTAAAAATCTTGATTAAGGGAAATAACTCCTATTAAAATAGAAGAAAAAAAGCAAAGATAAAAAAAATAATGATAATTCAAGAAAAGTACAAAACACTTCTGTAATTCATTTCGTTGTTAAAATGCCAAATAAAGATTAGGTTCACTAATGTGGTGGCGGCACCTGCTGGTGCATTGGTAAATGTTTTACATGGACCTTTTTCCTTTAACTGCGGAGCTGTAACATTGGACGGCATAAACGTTCCTCCAAATCGATCAGAATGACGTCAAAATACATTATGACGTTAAAAATTTGGAGTGAAGGTTAATCAATTTGCCGTCCAATGTTACAGTTCCGCAGTTACATGAAAAAGGTCTATTAAGATTCGCAAGAGGCATAGACTAGTTACCGCAAAATACTGCGAATTTGAAGCAGTAAAGCAGAAAGGAAATAAGGAAGTCATCAGAATAAAAAGTTAGTGTACAAGTCTTTTGAAAACTTTTTATGATATTTCAAGCTTTCATCACGAATCATAATTTATTACTTATTATTTGTATTTAGTTCTTGTTACCTTAGTAAAACACTCTGCTAGGCATTGCTTCAAAATTAGCCAATTTTAATGACATTATAGTGTTTCACAAAATGTGGAACAATGGTTTTTTGTTTTTGTTGTTTTTTTTTTTTTTTTTTTTGTTGTTTTTTTGTTTTTTGTTTTTGTTTTTGTTTTTGTTTTTTTTTTTTGTTTTTGTTTTGGGGGGTTTTTTTTGTTTTTGTTTGTTTTGTTTTGTTTTGTCTTGTCTGTTTGTAACATACTAGTGCTTCCTTCCTTAAAATAGAAGAACTAAGTAACGCAAAGATAAAAAAAAAATAATGATGATAATTTAAGAAAAGTACAGATCACTTCTGTTTTTTCATTGTTAAAATGCCACATCAAAACTAGGTTCACTAATGTGGTGGTGGCACCTGCTGGTGCATTGGTAAATTTGTTACATTAAGATATGCGAGAGGCATAGACTACCGCAAAATACTGCGAATTTGAAGCAGAAAGGAAATCACCAGAACAAAAAGCTACTGTAGTGTGCAAGCTTTTCGAAAACTTCTTATGATGTCTTCTCATTTCTTTCTTATTTTCACTTTAGCTCTGCTAGGCAGAGCTCCAGAAATAGTCATTTTTAATGACATTCGTGTTTCACAAAACGTGGAACATAGTTTTTGGTTTGTCTGTCTGTAACGTGTTCAGGGTGTTCATGAAAATATAAAACTTGTTTCACAGTATTTACAATGTTTAAACAAGTTTTTAAAATAAAATATTTATTCGTATTTTTCATAAATTCTGTACAAACAAGGTATTTTATTTAATATTTTAATTTAACCATTATCATTTCAATTTCCAATTATTTTTATAATGTAATTTGAAACAAAATAAAGCTAAATAGTCAACAAAAGATACTGTTCTAAAATAAAATTGAAAATGGGAAATAACTCTTATTACAATTTGGATAAGAAATCGATCTGCACACCACAGCAGATTCCGGCACCCTGTAGGACATAATCGACCGAAATGTGCCGAATATAATATAGATTTATGAGAACTTCCTTGTGAGATATAATCGGCCGAGGAGAGCCGAATGGATAAGAAATGACCCGTAGGAAATAGAGAACGGAACAAATACAAAAGTACTCTTCAACCTGGGGAAATTTACAAAACAAGCCTTTGCAGTGAAAAAATATTTGTATACCATTATACTTATGTTTAATTTGTGAGTATGTAACATGTGATTGACCTTGTGTTTATATTATCATTATTGTATGACATGTATTTTATAATAATGCATCATGCATACTGACTTTGTAATTACACGTACAATGTATCTATAAGCTGTAATGCTTCTGGTTTAATAAAATATACTATACTAGTAACTGGAAATGCCTTTGTACCTAAAAGTTAAAACAAAAAATAAAGTGTAGATCCACTAACTTTGAATAACTTAAGTTTAAGACAGATTAAAAAGACAAATGGATTAATTTTCATCATTTATTAGACACAAGCGAAGATGTTATTCTGCCTTGCAGATATTCGGAATGAATTAACATAGCTCGCTAATGCTTTGTCCGTCTGTGACGTGTATTTTGACTTTAGTATGCTTATAAAATTATTTCATGGATATTTGTAATGTTCATATACATATTCAAAGCATAAAATCATCATATATGCTTTTTGACACATTGAAATAAAAACAGCGGCATTTTGCAACTATAGTATAGAGTATATGCATAGGAAACAAAGGAAGTAGGTATATAATCCTATATTACATATCTAAACATTCTTTCGTCTAGAAATATAACTACATGTATTTTACGACCCCTCCCCCTCCATCTAATTACAAAAGTTGTTTTGTTGACCAGACTGCAAAGCAAGTCCGGTCCATAAAATGGCGAAGTCCGTCTGTCACTCTGTCCGTGCGTCCGGCGTCAACAATTTGCGTTTGGCTACAAACCCACCAAGTTTGACTGAAGCATCATTAATACCATTATTGATGCTTCAGTCAACCTTGGTGGGTTTGTAGACATTGATGAGTTCTCTACGAGTGATGGAAAATTTTGTGACCTTGACCTTGATTTCACGCTTCAGAGAACACGTACAATCTGATCTTGCATTTAGCTTGATCTCTTGCATACTGTTAACGATACCAACTTCAAACTTGGTCAGTTTGTAGACATTGATGAGTTCTTCCCGACCCACACAAAATTTAGTAACCTTAAGCTCGATTTTACACTTCAGTGAACACAGTCTGTATGGTTTTGCGTTTAGCTTGATCTCTTGTGTACCGTTAATGATACCAACTTCAAACTTAGTTGGTAGATGTTCTAACCGACTGATACAAAATTTGGAGACCTTGAACTCAATTTTACGCTTCATTGAACACAGTTTGATTTTGGGTTTATCTTGATTTTTCGCATACCATTATAATGATACCAAATTCAAACTTCTGGAAACATCTTCAAACTTAAATAGACATGTTACTGGATAAGATTCTACAGATAGGCAAATGTTATTCTTCCCAATCCGGTCATACCGTCTTTGACGGTTTCTTGTTTTGTTTTGTTTTAATTATGTTTAGCTTTGAATAGATTCAATTTTATTATAAACATCGTCTCTTTTTCGTTACGACCTAGCTTCAAAATATGAAACACATGTCCAGCTATGGATAATTATAATTAACGCATTGTTTGTGATACAATAAAACTGCTTTAAACATTTCTTACACTACTATAGAAATTCTTACAAATATTACTTTATTTAAAGGTTCAAAATGATTTCGATATCTTAACACAAGCTTTCATTGTTGTAAAAAAACAAACAAAACAAAACAAAAACAAAAACACCCCCCCCCCAAAAAAACCCCAAAACAAACAAACACCCCGACGTCCCCCCAAAAAACAAAACAAAACAACCCCCCCCCCCAAAAAAAACCCCAAACAAACGTAGGACTACAATTATTGATTTATTGTGTATGATTGTAATAGTCATATTCATGTAATGTCGACCAGATCGTCTCTCACTTTTACTTAACGGAAAATTGAAAATGATGCCTTGCTTCCTTTTTTTTTTTTTGCCATTTTCAGGGAGTATTTTAGATAAATGATAAATATATCATTTGTATGAGATCAGATGGCGTCATCACAATGAATTATCATGCTTAAGAGATTTACAGATGAAGATTAATTAAAAAAGAGGATAGGCACGCCCTGGATCTTATGACTCCGCTTTTTACATCACCTAGGTCCGGCGCCATAAACTGAGAAAATACTTTTGTCAATCATTTCATTTTAATCTATTCCATTACCAAAATATATATATATGTTTAAACATTTATAATAATGAGAATAATAATATTAACATGCAATGTACTTGTGAATAAATAAATAAAATAAAATATGATGCGTGTAAAGGAAACTAAATGTGAAGGAAATATTGACCTTGAAATTAAACCATAACAGGTTCGCATATAGTCGTATCTTTCTAGAAAATTCAGATACTGCCCTTTAAAGATTCTGCACGGAATACACCATATTTACAATTTTGTTAAAATATCCACTCTAAGCACATGGAAAAGGCACGACCTTTGTAAACGATAATGAGTACATATTCTTCTTTATAGACTTCCATGGATGGTTCTTTTAAAAAAGCAATGTCAGTGTGTACAGTCACATGGGCGGAACTAGAAATTTTTAAAAGGGGGGGGGGATCGGCATTTTCCCCCAAAATCAACAATGCTTTATTTTATGAAATTCAGTAGATAAGACTTTCATGTCCAAAGTCGACATATACACTTAAACCCTAGGTATTTTCTTTTTGTCAGCCCGAACAGTGCAGAATTGTATGTACTGCAATTGCTCATTGTTTGCATATTTTTGTATTGCTGTTACAAAGAGCATGCATTACTGGTGAAAGCAATACTAAGCATGAGTGAGACAATAATTGCTCATGGTTTCAGTGGACCCACTGTCGACTTTTTAAAACTGGATTAAAAGAATAGAAATGTGCTTCAAAACACTTTAATATCCAATCGGTTACAAATAAAGCTCAGACACGTTCAAAAATTAAACTTGGAGTAAGTGTAAGTGTCATGGTTTATAAGTCATGGCGAAGGTTTAAGTTGACAATAGACAGACAAACAAACAGATAGACAGGACAAAACAATATGTCCCCGATGATTCGATCCGGGGCATAAAAATGTACGTGTCCCGTAATTGGGTACTATCACAGGTACTACTAGCCTGTCCAACCCCGTCGGTCAGGCTAATATTTTAGGTAAATCCGCTCACTTTACACGTAAAGAAGAACTTCAATATCAGGGGGGGGGGGGGGGGGGGGGCTGGGGGGGGGGGGGGGGGGGGGGGGGGGGGGGGGGGGGGGGGGGGGCGGGGGGGGGGGGGGGGGGGGGGGGGGGGGGGGGGGGGGGGGGGGGGGGGGGTTGGGGGGGGGGTGGGGTGGGGGGCGAATCAAACAGTCGTTTTTTATAGGAGCAGTCCGTTACTAAGCCAAAAATTATGAGAGAATGCCGAGTTTTCTATACAATAATTAAGATTTTCGAGTATTTAAGTTACAATATAACATAGAATAAGTAGTCCTCCAAAGGGAAGTAAAATTACAGAAGAACTATGTAACATCCATCTTTACATGTCTAATATAAACAAGCTTCTGTACTTTTCTAACAATTGCTTGATAAAGGCCAGGAGGCCGAAAATTTGCGGCAAAGAGTGTTTGTGTTGTTTCTTACAATATAACATATAAATGGTTTCATTCTAAGGCTATTTAATTTGCCTTTCGAACACTCTCTACCTCATTACATACAGCAAATTCAAAAAGACGTGATCCGTCGACAACTGTACTATTTTTACCAAGTCGGGTATTGAGTGACATAACATATTGTTGAGTATTATTTCTTATACATTATTTGAATATTTCATATGTTAGAAATGACTTTAATGCACTTCATCAATCAACAACACATAAAAAGAAAGCACGTATAATGCATGTAATTATCTATTATGCTACTTTTAGTTGACATTAATCCACAAATTCTAGGAGTAAGAACGGTTAAACCCAAAAATGTGGGAGGCATCCTGATCACACATAGCTTTACATATCGCTTTATTAGAACATGTACATGTACTTTATAGTGTTGTACATCGGAAGTGATTTAAGAATCGATAATCGGAAAATAATCGAAAAAGGTAAACCGATCGATTATCGATTTAAATCGGAAATCTATATTCTTTGAAATTTGAGTTTGACAAATAATAGATCACATAGCAAATCTTATTTTCATTTGGCCGATTTGGCGTCATCATTGGTTTTTGTCACCATCTCGCATTCGGACATCCTCGAGCTTTTCCTGCGTAACGTAACAACCATCAACTCGTAGTCATTCGTAGCCAGTATTGAATAGTTATGGACGCTTGCACATGTACCAGACAAATAAGTCCGTGCTTGGCTTGTAATGAAGACAGTAGAAGACTTTCACAATGAGACTATTTCACAAACGCTTAAATGATCCAGATTCATGATGAGTTATGAGGTATACTCCTCGGGATTTATCTTCAATTTCTAAGTAAAATCTTTTTAATCTTTTGTTTTACCATGAATATTATCTTAAATGAGAAAATAATGAACTATATATATTCTATGTATACTTCTTCATTGAATTCAGATATGGATTTCAAAATATTTATTACAGTATCTGTAATTGCATTATGGCCTAGGATAAAACCAAAGTCATACCCCCTCATGCATTTGGAATCTCTCCTGCCTTTACTCATAAAAGAATTCTGCAATATGTAAAACTTAAACGGATACATACAGTGAAAAAGTCCCATTCGACGGACCAAAATTGAACACTAATCCCGAACTATTGCAGCGTTATTTACTTTCCTTGACATAGATGTGTACCGGATTACATTTCAAGCCTACATGGCTGATATTACTGAGTGCAATGGCGGAAACCGATTGATGCATGGAATCAATATAAGTCATTCCGCTAAGTGACGTCCGAGTCTTTTTACGTAGGTACGAGTGAAGGGAGAGATCTTTATACGTCGACACAAGTAAAATTCCGAGATTGTTCCGAATGGTCACCTTGTGCTTAATAGACAGTTTATGCGGAATAGTTTGTGAAACAATTCACGTGCAGTTTAGTTCTTTCTGAACAATCTTTTTTTTTTTTTATCTCTCTCTCAGCGACAATCGATTATAAAGAATTGGAATCGATAATCGGAATCGAAAGACTTTTATCGATCGACAATCGATTATCGGCGACAATTAGTACATCACTAGTACTTTAAACGTGTATGTTTGAAATTATTGCGTAAGCGTGCATCGGCATATCCTATGGCATATTGCGATGCATTTGCTCAAAATTCGTATTGCGATATAATCCCTATACGGTTTTGTCTTTTTATAGCTTGGAATACTGCTTAAAACGTTTGGTTCAATAGTATCTAAAGTTATAATGTACAATACATTAAGATTACTGACATTTTAACTGCATATGTTCAAAACGTAATACGAAAGTGAATAAAGTCATGTATCTGTGGCACTCACAACAATGTACTACAGTGATCATGCATGGGTCCCTGAAGTTTAGAGGTGAGACCAGCACCCGAGCTAAAAAAAACCTTTCACGCGTGTTCGATTCTAAACCTGTATTCAAACTCCAAACCCCTACTCACTATTGAGTTTTAGTACGGGTGAGGTTATAATCTTAACGCTTTCGATTACGATTCCTGTGAGTGCATACAAGCACGGTTCTGAATATGGTCCTATCCGATTTTGAAATTTTTGAGAACATACTCGAGATTGGAGCACGCTGTCATGCTCCAGATATTCTATAATCTCGATAAACTTCGAGTTCGAGCACATAGTCACTTTGGATCACCGACTCGTGCTCTAAAATGTTTTATAAAGGTTCTGTTGGGACTGTTTAACTAGCCACACCGCCACGAATGTCCAAAACATACAAGCTTACATAATATTACCCTCTGTACGTAACATTTAATACGACGAAACATTGTAAAGAAAAGGTCATAGGCACACACAACATATGAAGAGGGCGCAGTAACATTTTAGTGCTATGAATAAAAAACTCCTATAAATATTTACCTAAACGTTCTTACTCCTAACTTTATCGTCTTAGTCCTACAAAATTCGGAAAATACTTTGTTTGTACATTTTAAGTCTAGATTTACCAATTTTAATCTCATTTCTACACTTAAATAAGTAATTAGATTGCATATGCATAAACAAATTGAGGCGTTGTTCATAAAAGTTCATAAAGTTTAGAGGAAATTCGGGCGGATTTTTTCATTTGTCGACGCATCACGCTTTATGGGGAGGTTGTCATTTTCCAAGTTTTAGGGCAATTGGATCTTTATCAATATCATTAAAATATAGGCATGGTTTGAATAGAAATTTCTCATTTACAAAACAGAAAAAAAGAAATATAACTTATCGAAGCGACTCTTTGTCCACTAAATGAGTCTGCCCCCGTAAAAAAGAAAAAAGAGGAGTTACTGGCTCAGTTATGTGGCAGAAGTCACCATAGAGCTATACAATAAATGAATATAAATAATATACTAGAACATATATCACATTACAAAAATATTTGATTGTAGTGCAATTACGATACCGACTTAGGACGGTCATTTAATTTGACAAAAGCCAAACAAATGGTGTGGTTAACCGGTTTACGGGCCCACCTTCCCACTCACCGTAACAGCAGAACAATCAAAGGACGTACATTTAAAAATTTATAAATAATCCTCCATGTAAAGAACAAGGGTCAACAGGTATCGCATATTGAGAGGTCATAAAAATATAAACACGTAAGGTATTGTAAAATACATAATGGTATAAAAAATATATGCGACATCAACATGATAAACCGTGCTCTGCCAGTCTGAAAGCGAGCTAAGACCCTAGATCTGTAGGAGTCCCGACTAACAGTCAGAGGGGACGAGGTTCAGGACCATGTCTCCTCCGAAAGAGGTTTGGACAAGGCCCGTCATATAGTCCCCACCGCCCTGTTAGTCAGCGTGCAACGTTCAAGTAAAAGTCTGCATAAGGCTGTAGAGGGGCCAAATACAAGACCTATAGTCTTTTTGATGATCTCAATATCATATTGTCTATTTATAAGACGTTTGATTATTTTATTACATGATAAAATAACGTTATCGGAGCCTTTTACTTTCCTTACTTTATATACGAGATCACCGTAAAAATAAGGATGGGGAATTCCATTTGATTCGCCCCCCCCTCCCCTGAATATGTAGCATCAAGGGGTATAACAGTTAAACTTACCATTTTCATTCACCTTTATATTATTTTATATGCATATATTTTCTTTATGTCCGTCTGACGGTTACATAATTGCAAATCATCCCCACTCACCATGTGTAAACTTGCCTCACTGATCGGGAGTTTTACTATGTTGAATTGCGTCTCGCAGAGCAATTAATAAAATTTGACAGTTCTAAACCGTTAAAACGACAAACCTTATCCGGCAAGCAGCTGTAGACAGCATGTACGGGCGCTCTGAGTGACGGCATAACACAAATATTATACATGTACTATTGTTTTTAATGCGTAGATTCTCTCTCTCTCTCTCTCTCTCTCTCTCTCTCTCTCTCTCTCTGGAAGGTCATTTATAGAAATCTCAACCGGGGGGGGGGTCGGGACCCCCTCGACCCCCCCCCCCTCTGGATCCGCCAGTGAGTCAATGGACTGAAGGCGATCGCGGTAGGTTGTCTCAGCTTTTGTCTTGGGAGAGGGCCATAAACAGAGACATTGAATTGACGTTTTGGGTGTGCCAAATATTGTGTAACAGAAAACTTTAGCAATCTATGAAATCATACATTCTGAGGAATTTAACATATTAATAATAGCATAGAAATAGACGTTGAATTTCAAAAAAGCGTAAAATACCAAATAAATAAACAACAATACAAACAAGATCGTTGATCAACTTGAACATAAATCAGTTCTAGAAAGTAAACATGATTTAATACATCTACTAAGTTCATATCATTAGGGAATCACGTGGGTGATGTCAATATCTATGCTCGCCTGTAGTGGTCATAAAATGATCATTTTGCATCACTGTTTGTCATCTACTCCTGTGCATTAGTGGTGTTTCGTGTTACCACACCGTATTGATATCCCATCAGCTGCACATTAAATACCAGGTCTGATTTATGATGTCTTTTGGGATAAAGAGTTCGTATGTGTTATGTATCCACAATTAGCTATACGGAAGATTTGGTAACAAAAATCAAAGGCACCAATGTCTTGACCGAGAATGTCACTATATGAGGTGGGTGAATTTTTGGTTTTATTTCTTTGCTGCCGTCTTCTATTTTTTTTTTTTTTTTTGCATATCCTTCTGATGAAGTTAAAAGTATCATATTAATATATGTTATAATTATCATTTTGTACAAAGTTTGTAAGATGTGCGCTCATAAAAATCATAAGAGTTACTCAGAACAATTTTAGGTAACATTATTATTGTTTCAAAACAACGATGTGGCCTAGTGGATAAGGTGCTCAGCTTGTGATCGAGAGGTCATGGGTTCGATTCCCGCTCTGGGCGCACCGGTGTTCTGTCTTTCGGATGAGACAGTAAAAACCATGGTCCCGTGTCACGGTAGGCGTGGCACGTAAAAGATCCCTCATTGCTTCGGGTGGGTCCGTTGCAAAGGTCTAAATTTGTATGCAGTGCATCGGGCAGATGCCATCACCATATACGTGAAATAATCGTGAAGTGACGTAAAGCAATATTCAATCAATCAATCAATCAATCAATCAATCAATCAATTTAAAAATTCTTAGGCTAATTCAACTTAATTAGTTACCATAGATTAACATTCAGGGTCACCAAAGATATGGGGCGGGTAGTAGGATTCTGTTTTTTTTTAATTTTTATTTCTTGAGTAAAAATATTGATGATAATAATCTTTTTTCAATAAACTGATGTCATTTAATGCCCTTATTTCAAAAGATAGATGTCAAGCTGTGCTTTTGTCTCATAGTGGGAAGGTGGACGCCCGTAAACCGCTTACTTTCATTGTAACACAAACGTTTATACATATTGATTCTTAAACGGTGTATACAACTGAGTCCCCCTCCCCTCCCCCCTTTAGTCTGTTCTATAGACTTATGTAGCAGGAAGGTTGGCCAGACCAGGACTCGAATCCGGAACCTTCCGCTAACAGCAGGGATGCTCTACCAACTAAGCTATATGGGCCGATATCCCATTCTGCCACACATTCAATATAACTCTTTTTTATACACATATAATTGTGTTTCCTGCTATGTCTTTCATAGAGAAGTATTTTCATCTATGTAGTCATACATGTATGTTAAAATGTCACGTAATATATGTAATGTCAAAGGGAGACATAACATAGAATCATTCTAAATATAAGCAAAACCTGGGGTATAAATGACAATATTCAGTAAAACAGATTTGTCCCAGTCTAGTGGTCCTGTCCTGATATTGCGCTGCAAATGACCTCTGTGTACCTGGGTGACAAATCTAGCAGAACAATTCAGCACATGACAGAAAAGCATACAGCCGAAAACTTCATCTGAATCGGCTAATATTATATTTAATGTCGGTGTTGTAGCATAGCCTTTCCGTCGCATAGATCCCCCCCTCCCCCGGAAAAACGGACCTGGGCCCAACTTTCCGTCCGGGTCCGGTGTTATAAAATGAGGAAATACTTAAGTCAATTATTTCAATTTAATTGATTCCATTATTTAACACTGAAATAAATTGTCATGCAGAATGCTTGAATTCTATTTATCAATAGAATAAAACTCAATAAAATCCAAATCACAGTTAATTACTTATTGTTGAGCAGAATAGTTTGAAATTATGACTTAAGTATGTTCTCAGTTTATGGCGCCGGACCCTGATCTACATATATTTGATCTTTAGATTTTTTTATGGAGGCTGTTCGGTTTATCGTTTTATTTATCTATTATTTGTAATTACATATTTATTTTTATCTGTTTTGGTCCATATCAACACACGTTACTCCTTTTGTCATAAATGCTGGAGTAGGCTTAAAGAAATAAATAACTACAGATTTTTCTCCTATATAAACTAATTATATTTGCCAATCTGTAGACATCTGTTGCTCGCTAGACGGCTCTAGCGAATTTGGAAAATATACTTCGGAATCCGACAAAGGGGGTTGGGGAGCTGACATATTATGAATGTTTTTTTCTTGAGAAGTCTTAGAAGTCATGGACGCCTATGAAATTTAAGCACGTGGGATTTCTGAACCACTTAGTTTCCTGGGGAAATGTGAACGATATAAACAGAGGTCCTCTTTCCCTATAATATAATGCACATTATACTGTTTCTTTCTGAGACACCTTATCCATTTATTGGTCTTCCATGTGTTGTCATGACAGCGAAAAATAGTTTATCGCATTTTAGACTGAATCAGTTCATTCATTGTTAGGTTATTGTGCACTTGTGATCTTGATAACTATATGAATTTACTGTATAGATGGCTGTCCAAAGTCGACTCCGTGTGCTCGTTGGTCGCAAAATTTTATGTTTCCGTCTTTCAGTATTAACTAATAAGTAGATGCCATGTTTTCCATTGCAAAATGTTCTTTCGTTTGATTTGGAGGTATTCATGGAAATAATACTTGAATACATATACATGTACTCAGCAACCAGGCATCACTATTTGATTGCATATGCTCCAATGAAATATTGAATACTCTAATAGTTATGAAAAGTCACATCGACTTTCGTTCAGTTTTTACGCGCTATTTGTTCGACGGACAAATTATGTTACAGAGAAATCTGTCCATAACTATTTTCCGGACCATAACTTTTGAATCTCTGGCCCGATGAACTTTTTACTTGATAGAAATGTTCATTATGGAAAGGCAGTGTGTCATAATCTTGAACAAAGGTCGTAAGATCAGTCACAGTGCATATGGTGGGTAAAACCTTGTCCGGGCAAGACTTTTAACTAATAGCATGGATTTGAATAATATTTCACAGAATTGTTGCCCAGAACCCAAAACTAGACATTTACGCTTCTGTTTAAATACGTAATACTAAATTATGAGAAAATTGAAAACCAAATACGGAGAAGTGAAGATTCCAGATGAGGAAATCCGGAAAGTTAATGGGAAAAATTCTACCCCAGGACGGTTTTTTTTTCGCCAGAGGAAAAACAAAACTATACTGATAGTCGTTTAAGGGAAAAATATGCTGGGACGGTTTCCCTCCATGGGTAAACACGGACCCGGGCCCGTTTTTCCGGGGGAGGGAGGAGTATATGCTACAACACCGGTCGGAACAGTTCAGTATGGATAATATCCAGGTAGTCCGTCCTTTCATTTCATTAGCTATCATGGACTTTATATCATTAAGACGAGTGGATGCTGTCAAGGGAAACTGTTGTTCTATAATGTATAAACATTTGTGTGATGAACCTTCTTTCACCCGTGATCTCTTAGGTGTTTTCAAACGGAGACACGCCCTGAAGCATTTTTGATTATCTCTATCAAATTCACTTTATTTGAAGATCTAAATGCTGAAACATAATGCCAGATCTCAAGTTAGCCATAGGCCTGGTACCTTACAAACAGTACCTACAGGTTGCTCATTACACAATTGAATAAAACATAGAAGAATAGGTCATTTGATCATTCGTCAGTCTGCGCATAACTGTAGGGGAAATACTGACCTTAAAGACAACGCTTCTTCTAGTACATGTAATAAAATGGCACTGCCCATACCATCTTGTAACAGATAAAAAAAATTCATGGGGTTTTCAAACAGAAAGCAAGACCACCGGGGAAGTTCCTATCCGGACATAAATCACAACGCAAAATTCCTTGTTTTGCTTGGGTAACTTTTATAACTATATGACCTATATCATTACCATAGGTTACGATATGTGACATTGCTCATAGAAAGTGAACGATGTCAAACATAAATTGTTAAGACCCAAAACTTCCTATATTTACATTTGAACTTTGTACAACATACACCGAGGGGTTAACCATATCTCAAAGATTCGAAGAAGTCCTCCAAAGGGAGTCCGGTACATAAAAGGTCGTGAGGCCGAAAATTTACAATACAGATTGTTTGTGTTCCTTTACTTTTCATATTTCAAAGTCCATGGAACAAAAGGACAATATTGGGTATAGTGTCATATTAAGACAAATGCGAACCCCGATTTAAATTGAGGTGAAACCAGGTGTCCGGGAGGAGAAAGCGTCCCCTGTTGCATATAATATCCGTCGAAAAAGTCCTGCAACAGCTTTCCAAGTCCAGGAAGTAAATACATACATACATCCATAAATATATATACACACATGAAGGAGACAAGGACATATATTAAGAATAAATACATATATTTTACCGTATTGTTTAGTAGAATACCATAGATAAAAACTACTTTAATTTTCACGAATTATCTTTGCTACAAATTTGAATGAAAATAAAGGTTTCCCAAATTTCTTTAATAGGAAAATATTGATTTTGCTTTTATATATGCATGTATAGGTGACCCTCTAAACTACTTATTTAATTTACAGAGTGTTAATGAAATAGTTTCAACAACAATGAAAACAGGGATTTTTATTGTCTGTGTGCTGATATTGATAGACAATGGAGTAACAGGTTATACGAGTACTAAGTTAATGCCCGAGGAGTAAGTATCCGTGTCATACCTTTTTGTATCCCTATAGATAAGGACCACAGCTCGATTTCAGACGGACAGAGCACAGATGATTCATGTTGATATTACTTAATAGTCTGGGGCAGGCTTGGTGTAGTGGTTAAGCGCTTGGCTTGCGGCGCCGACGATCCGGGTTCGATTCCCGGGTTGCGCCACTATGTTTAAGAGGTTGGCTACCTCCTGCTTCCATGTCGCGATATAACTGAAAAATTGTTGAAAGCGACGTAAAACACCAATCAACCAAACTTAATAGTTTTTATTTATATATCAATAACATAGTAATATTCGTATTCATGTCATTATGACTTCTCTTTTTGAGAGGCCTGTTGGTCCTGGTCCTCTATAATGACGATTATTCATGACAAATAAGGTTAATATTAATATCTTTATATAAATTCCATAGTCCTCTCTTGTTGGTACTGGTCCTCTGAAGATTTTAGATAAATTTTGAATGTTTTTTTTTTACTGTACTGCTTGTATCGTGAGTGGAAAGTCGGGCCCGTAAACCGATTAACGACACCAGTTGAGTCAGTTTCATATTTTACATGGTATAGGAAGCGTAATATTCCACTGCTTTATGTCGGCATTTTCATTATATCCTTGTATATTGAGATCACTATATCATGACGCGAAGTTCAGCAGCAAATCAGAATATGTTGGAAATTTAATAACAACTAGGGTTAATATAAAGAAGATATATTGACCGTCCTGAGTCGGTACAACAACTAGTTAACGATCGAATAGATCTGTTGTCTTTTGTGTGGTTATTCCTTTATTTCTCATACAGCTGACTTTCTTTAATGACTGTTTAAATTTGTGTAACTATACATTAAAGGAAAATGTTAAATAACACAGCCTCAAGTAAGCTGGTATCCCAATGTATTCTTAGTAGGGGTCGAATATTATTTAGTATTAAAGTGGCCACACTTTCTCTTTGAAATACATGTATAGGATATTTAAATCCGTATTTTTAATGTTTGTATATACAGTGTTCGTCGTTAGTCATTGTGTAATATTAAGCTTTTTGGCGGTATCTGTACATTTCTGGCAGTCCTTGTAAGTGCAGATGGGCAAAACGGAGAATCATGTTCCTTAAAAGCACCTATTTGCATCTCTGATTTCCAAATGTCTATGACTGTCCACTGTGGTACTTGTTTTGAGCGTATCTGTGGGGTAGCACTTATTATTTTCTTGTTTTACACTGTATACTTTCTTTACAATTTCAATTAAGAATAACCTAATTTTAGACATCGGTGCATTACATAACATAAATATATACATGTAGAATATTACTACAATTGCATATAATCTATACCAATAAGTTAATCATTCTATTTTTTTTCTTTTTGTAGTCGCAGAATTCTTGATAAGCTATTATCAAATGACTTCAGTCTTCCCCCATTTTATGATACGGGTGAGTTTTATCATAAGACTTGTGATTAGGTATTCTCTCTAACTTTACCATTACACTTCAGTTCATCAGTAATTAAATAATGACTATCACACTCTTGCGTGTATGTCTACTATGCCATGTCGAAATTTATGATTCATTATGTATAATGCGATGTACAAAGACTTCGTATCACATCTTGTTTCTAGTGAAATTGTTATGTGGTTACCAGAATGACTGTATGATAATACATTAATACATAATAAATTGTCGTAGTGTGTTTCACATTTTGTACGATTTGTAATATAAATCTAACATATATCTTCGTACATTACAACAATAATCTAACATATATCTTCGTACATTACAACAATAATGTAATTTTAATGTTTTAATACAGTTACAGTTTACATTTTTGGAACACATTTAAAGAAGTATTTCTAAATTTTTTTCTTTGGATTTCCGCACTTTATGCATATTAGACATAATTGTTAATATTCGCATATAATGCAATAAATTTATAGACGTATATATATGGTCTGGGTCTGGGCCCTAAACTGAGAAAATACTTCTCAAACTCTTGAAAATACTAAGTCATAATTTCAAATTCCTCTGTTCAACAATGAAGTGATACCTGGAATTTGGAATTTTATTGAGTTTTAATATATCGATAAATAGAATTAAACCATTCACCATGACAATTTATATGAACGTTTGATAATGGAATAAAACAATATGAAATAATTTACTTAAGTATTTTCTCAGTTTATGGCGCCAGACCCTGATATTTATTGTCTAACATATATACGCATGTCTGTTTCTTTATTGTTTCACATATGCCAAGATTATTTCATTTATATGGGACCTTCAGGTAAGTAGAAATAATGATAATAATAAATAAAGAGGTTTAAGTTATCGGAGTTAAAGTACTAAGTACTGATATTTTCATTTTAGGAAACAGAACTGATATAACCATGGCAATAGTGTTCTCAGGCATGCGAGTATCGGATAAGGTGGGACAAGTAATATAGCGACGTGTACCACGTCCGTGGGGCAGGTTGAGCCAGTGGTACACACTGGACTTCACATCTGAGGGCCCGGGCTGATTCAGTGGTGCACACTGGACTTAAGATCTGAGGGCCCGGACTGATTCAGTAGTGCACATTGGACTTCAGATCTGAGGGTCCGAGCTGAGCTAGTGGTGCTCACTGGACTTCAGATCTGAGAGCCTGGGCTGAATGAGTGATGCACACTACATATACATAAACATACTACATAGAATATTCTACACTATACATCGGTTTTCAAATAATCGTAATATTTTGCCTATGATATATGACGTAATTTCAGGCACGTGATAAATGTAGTTCTGAAAATATCGGTGGAATCTATTTTGAAGGATTTTCTAATTTACACTCAGGATTCTCAATTGATTGAGGCTATGTAGGCCAACTTGGGCCTCTTGTCTTTCTATAATTTGGTAATTTCTGTTCTTATCTGGTATGTTTTAAAATTTGATTATTTCCATTTATTCGTTCACATATTCCTAAAAAGAAGATTTTATGCACATTTTTTACCAAAGTATCTCAAGATGTAAGCCATACTTTTCCACATTTGTATTAACAATATACAGATACATTTTAGGCGGACGTACAGTTGTCGTTTTACCTTTATCAATCCTGGAACGATCCACGACTTGTGTTACCTTGCATAAACTGCGATACAAACCACAGCTTTCCTCAAACGCATACCGTTGCCCAAAAATATTGGAAGAACATATGGATGTCCGAGATCTACATCGAGAATACTGATACCACCCAGTATCATGACTCTATCATGCCTAACCGCTTTGTATGGTTACTGACCAATGGCACTGTATACCATGGAATGAGGTTAGTATTCACTATGAAATATAACATGCTTATCAAACAGTCCGAGTCCTTAATGGATCGTTAGGTTCTGGCGTTGTGTGAGTACGACACTTTCTATAAAATATCAGTAAACACTTTTTACATTTGTCCATTTTGGAAAATATTTTGTTCCGATTGTATACAATGTAGTCAGATATTCATGGGTGTGCTAAAGGAAAATAAACAAGAAACGCTTACTTTTTATGAATACATTGTATCATTCCTGTTTCCAGATTTTGTGCATAAATATTAGAATGAAATACATGCAAATATATTTTGACAACAAACTTTGTATCTACTTTTTTACATTATGGTTGTGTAATTTTTAAAGCAGGTATATGTTTAAATCAATCTTCATAATATACACTTCCATTTCTTCAGATTGGACTTGAAGACACATTGTAAATTTGGCAGAATGGTGTTCCCTGTGGCAAAATATGTCTGCAACTTGAAATTCCGAATACGTAAGAGCTCTTTAATCTGTGTAAATAGATAGCTATTAACATAAACAGGTTAAATGTAAAAGAAATAAAGTAATAGCATATACCATGTAACAATGTTTAATTTGTTCGAAAAGTTGGTCTCTTACTTTATAAGTTCTTCAGTGCAATACAGTATTTAAATCAGTTGCATCTTCTGTGTTGCAATAATCATATTCCATCAGCAATACGACCAATATTTAGATACAATACTGAAATGAATAATACTTTGCATGCGCGGATCCAGAATTTTTTGTCAGAGGGGGTCCAACCAAAAAAGGTAAATTTTTCTCTTAGACGAGGGGGGTCCAACCCCAAAAATGCCCAAATATTACCTTTTTTGGTAAAATTTTCGGATTCCAGGGGGGGGGGTCCAGATCCCCCTAACCCCCCCCCCCCTCTGTATCCGCGCATGCTTTGGTAGCTTGTTTTTGAAATAATGGTATTATAAATAAAAATCTAAAAAAGATCAAATAAATATGTCTAATTTGTCACTGTAGATTCCTATGATATCACTGAAGTGCTGTTGGAATGGCTTCACACACGGGATATGACTTTCATTGCTGGATTTAACGAAGGAAGTACACAAATGACAAAATATCAGAAGAGACATTGCATTCAAGACTTCACTTCCAGTAAGTCAAAAAACTAATATTCATATAGTGTTTATCAATCTATTGAACGTTTAATTGATACTGCATGGTACGTGCGTGTAAATGTGGTATGTTCCATTTGAATCATTCTTGGTGAAAGTGTGTGTGGACGATAACACATATCCGTTACGAAATACATGGTAATGTTATATTTTTTATGGTGACGGCTGTAAATACCTTAATAGGATGGGGATAGGTCATCGAAATACATTTTAAAGACTACCGTAAGCGTTTAATCTAATTTTAAAGCACCCATACTTAAATAAACCAACGTTTACGAAGGGAGTATTCCCATATTAAACTTAGCACTTTTAAGGAGTTTATGTATATATTTTACCAATAGTACGAAACTGTGACCCCCACACTTTATATAAACCATTGTTAGCAAAGGGTTTTAAACTTATTTAAAAACAGGCAAACTAGGCAACATATTTTATATAAAATTAAGCATTATACCCATTTTTTATTGGGGATGCTCCTAAGTTGGGTTTGTGATATTGTTATATACGGCGAAATGTAACCGCTATAATACCTCATAAATCACATGATAATTTCGACACTGTCTAGTGATAGAAAATTGGATAGAGGAATTGGAAAAGGATAAACAGATAAAAAAAAACATTGCTTATTAATTACAGTCAATATAACATTAATTGAATATATTCCGTTGTACCAATTTTATCTTAGATATTATACAATAGTAATGAAATTGAATCTGTCCGCAGAAATTATTCCTATCATCGGGAACTCAGAATAAATTCTTAATACTACGCAACAGGAAGCATGATTGTCTGCCGAGACAGTAAAGCGGCTTACATTTAATCTAAATACTTGTACTTGAAAATATTGTATACCATAATATATGAAATAAATAACACAGAATGATGAATCATTCATTTAGTAAATTCGTTAAAGATATTCATATTCTTTCTCATTATAATCGATACAATTATATAATGAAAAATGTAGCATGATATACAAGCGAAAGGGAAAGACATCTGACTTAGCTGTAGGGCAGAAATCACCAGGGAGATGTACAGTAAAACTTGGTAACAAGTACATGTAATGCAATACAAGTAGTGCAAAACTAAGTCGGTGATCTGGATGATTAAATTCCTGATTTCACGTATTGACTACTGAATATCCATTAGTATGACGCCACTCTATATTAGTGTATATGTAAAGTATCAAAACATTGCTTGAAGCCACCGTATCTTCCGTAAATATGATCAAAATTATTTTGGATTTGCAGTTCAAAACAGTGCTTGTCTCGAACTTATTGTTCACATCGAGAAAAATTTACAACAAAATTTCCTGAGATTGTACATGCCAAGCGTGTTCATCATACTGACAGGATGGCTGAGCTTTTGGGTCGACCGTAGGGAAGTTTCGGCTAGAGTTAAATTCGGAACCCTTTGTGTTCTTGCAATGATCACAGAGGACGCCGGAATCAACTTCCTGATGGCCGATGACATTCAATCAAGCGCTTTAGATGTATGGTTTGCTGTGTGTTTAATCTTTTCCACTTTGGTGCCTGTGGAATTTGTAGTGGTACACGTGGTTGACAAATACCAGAAGGCAATAATTCTTATGGAGGAAGGAAAGAAAGGAAAGACTGAATGTAATCATGGCGCGGAAACATCCGTCAACAATCAGATACTTCAAACATCGACATTGGCTTGCAGTTTTAATGTTTGTATTATTCTGTTATAATTTGCAAGAAAAAGGGTCAATATTCACATATTTCCTTCTTTTCATGTTTGAATGAATTATGTAATCTATGTATTTTAGTTATTTTCACATTAACTCATTTAATCTGCACTGATGAACTGACCAGAAATATAATTTTACAATGTAGTGCATATTATATGTGCTTACATGTGTTCTGCTTTATATCAGACTATGGAGGTACATGTATACGTATATTAATATAATCGACCATAAGCTTATATCGGCAACATCGCGGATGCTTAAGGCCGAGACTTTGGAAATCCAAAGTATAACTATTTAAAGAATTATCCAATTTAGATATTGAATTATATTGTTTTATATATAACACTTTCAGTATAGATTTGGTATACACTCATTTCCTGTGTGCTTTGATGTAACAATTTTGTGTCATTTTTATAATTTGTGCAGTTTTATGGGGTGTGGCTAACCAAAGAGGAGACGTTTACTCTTAGACATTTTGTATGACCTCCACTTTTTGGAGTCCAAGAAAAGCGATAGCGATACGTTGCTTCAAGCCCCACACTAAAGTATTTACATTATTCAATGTCTGAACTAATCCTTATAGCATAGTATGTATTTTTACGTATTTATTACGCTGTTTTTGATATTTTCCAGACCATATCGTGCTACGAGCTCCACCAGTTGCACTGCACCATGCCAAACATCAAGTACGAATTTGTTAAAGGGATATCTAGTGGCGAGATAGAGAAGAAATTCCGTGTGATCTATGCCATTTCATTCGTGGTATTCGTGTTGTTCTATTGGTGCTTTTATTTGAATTACGAAGAAGAAATATAACAATGACCTCTCCAAATTTCATTACCATTATTGATACCTTTACATTAATAACATCACCATTTTATGTACAACGATAAAAAGACTAAGAAAATTTTTCACTTGTGTTATATGTTGTATTTTGAAAATTATATGTTAAATTTGATGATGTTGTGTACGAATGTATATTGTTAATGAGTGTGATACTTAGTATCTACATTGCCTCTACATGAAATTATGTTAAACATAGTCATTGCAAATTTGATGTATAATATCTGTCAATGTATTTCAGAGGAAATATTTATTTTATCTATCCTTAATATGTATATTTTCCAAAATAAAATTTTAGGATGTCGAAATGTTCTCTTATTTTTATAATTCTAGAACAAGTATATAATATAGAAGTAAATAATTTATTTTTGCTAATACCTCTTATCACCTGCAAACTTCTCATATAGTGATCTTATATATGGTAGAATGAACAAAATTTTGAATTCCGTTCGTATTTACGTCAGTCAAAAAAAAAAAAAATTCTTGTGTTAGATCTTACATCAATGCATACCACATTCAAGGTGATATATCTATTTGATTACGGCGTGTAATTAAATTTTAAGGAGTAATTCTTATTTCTTCTAAGAAATCATAGGTCCAAAATCGTTTGACGTGGAGACTACAACTATGATATGTCAGAGGTATGAGTAGACGAAATTAAAAAGGAATTAAAAGGTTGCCCTAGTATAAGTTATATGACATTTTTTTTCTTTCAAATAATAGCAGTTTGAGGATTGATAATGTCTTCAAATATTTATTTAGCGCTGTAACGTTGTCAGTGTGCTATTTACAAAAAATGAAATGATTCCAGTAAATTTTTAAAACACTTTTTGTTGAAATAGAATAGCCATGCATCTTTTGTCCTTGTTGTTGAGTTTACATTGGCTGTATAGGTATAAACCCCCAATTAATAGATAGATAAATAAATATTCAAAACATAGGGTAATACTGATCGATTTGATATGGTTAAAATCCAGAAAATACATATTAAATAGTGAACTTTACAAATATCATTAAGCACTTCAGTTTGCACTCCATCATTAACGTCGAAAATAAAGCCATTATTGTAATTGTAACATTTAATCCTACGTCGGAACAATATTTCCGGATTAGAGCCGTATGATGTATTTTCTGGTTTTCCTTTTCCTTCTTTATATTTCTTTAGTTGAATTATTCTTTGCATTAATATCACAGATGCAAATACATAGCTGTGTCGCCTATATATAGTAGAGATATGATAACTGACGTACGATACACCATACAGAAACAAATCGTACTGAAAGTATCCTTAATAATTCTGCTCTTGTTTTGTTTGACTTATTATGGGTATGACATTCACGTCTGGTTTGGCTGGCGAGACGAGCATTTCATATATCCCATCACCTAGTATAATCTGTGATTTCTGATATCAAATAATAACCACCTTAGATCGAGTTTTGATCATCCTTCTACATCACTTTGACTCACACTTTGTGGTCTTGTATTGCAGTTCTGAATAGTTCTTGCTTAGAACTAATCGTTCATATTGAAAAGAATCTACAACAGAACTTTCTACGATTGTACATGCCCAGTTTCTTCATCATCCTCGTGGGCTGGCTCAGTTTCTGGGTCGACCGCAACCAGGTATCAGCCCGTGTGAAGTTCGGCACTCTCTGTGTACTGGCCATGGTAACAGAGGACGCAGGCATCAACTTCCTCATGGGTCACATCTACCATTCTAGTGCATTAGACACGTGGTTTGCAGTATGTCTGATCTTTGCTACACTGGTACCATTAGAATTCGTCGTGGTCCATGCTATTGACCGATATCAACAAGCAATGTTATTAATGGAAGATGGAAAGAAAGGAAGGACCATATGCAGGCATTGTTCTAATTATAATCTTTCCAATCTGATATTGAAAACGACTACGTCACCTGTTGCGTGTGGAATAAGGGTGAGTTTTGTTGTCAAGAAATAGTTCATATTACTAACATTTTATTGCACAATCAAAGAATGAAATATTAGAAAAGATATAAATACATAAGTTAAACAGGAATAAATAGATAAATAAAATAAATAGTATGAAATAAAAGGATAGATAAGCTATCAAACAGATTTCATTGTTTATCTATTCATTTATTTTATTTTATTTATCTAGATCCTTCCTTATTCATATTTTACTTGTCTATCTGCATATAATATTCTTTTTCTAAAGAATTTAATAGATTTATAATTACTATAAAAAATGTATACCAATATAAAGATTTTACGCCAAATGTGCATTTCAACCATTGATGTCTCTCCGATGGTATATATAACATACAGAATAAGACTTTTTCATGTGTTTTTATATATTTATATAGAAATGTATTGATATTTTATGTCAATTTATAGGATGTTTCCAGCCATGAAGTGCATCAGATGCATTGCGAGAAGCCGAACATAAAGTACGGTTTCATCAAGAAGTTTTCGTCAGGAGAAATTGAGAAAAAATTCCGGATCCTGTACGCTATTGGTTTTATTCTGTTTCAGGTGGTTTACTGGACTTTCTATCTGAACTATGAAGAGCATTATACTTGATTGTTAAATTATTGTATTGTTGTCGTTTCTCTTCTTGTGATGATCTTTATGTTTAGATGTTCTTGTCTTCTCGTCCACTTTTTGTTTTGCTTCGGGCGGTGGTGATGGTTCTTTTATTGGCATTTTTAAAGGGGATGGGGTAATATTGAGTTTGTCTTGGTTTATGGTTTATAATGGTGGAACATTTTGCCGTACCATTTACCAAAATAAAACAAACTATTATTATAAACTGGAGTATATAATCTATATCGAGTTGTACAATTCCGTACTGATTAGATTTGCATGCTTAAGTTTTGTATCAACAATTTACTTGTCACTAATTATAGAATTTGACCTCGTTTTTATAAATTATACTATTTTATCAACCACTCATTCCCCTTCTTTTGTTTTGTCCCCCTTCCCTTTTTTCTTATTCACTTTTGCGGTATAAAACCTTTTTCATATTCATATTTTACGTTTTTATTCCTTCAGTTGTATAACAAACTGCAAATAAAAAGTATGATATTAAACGACGCAAAAGTAACTTTAACTTATTAAATTTATACACTTAAAGAAAATGTTTCAGATTATTACACAAATTCCCTTTTCGAGAAAAACAGTGTCTTAAATTTGTTCTTTTTTTTCAATAAAACGTTACTGCAGTTTTTCATTAAGTTCTTATGTATATGTTGTATTTGTGAAAACTTATTCTAAATATACAGGTATATATTACCAGCTGCATGTTTACAACTGAAAAAAAACCCCAAAACAAAGAAATAAAAATAAAAATCGAATCACAACAACACACACACACAAACACACACACACACACACACACACACACACACACACACACACACACACGCACACACACACGGAAAACAACATTCCCCAAATGAACTGAAAAAAATGTAGAGATGACCATCCTCAGTTTGTTTTCTTGATAATACTAGTTTACTTAATAGTTTCCTGGATTTATATGAATACAGAAGTAATCGATGCTTGAACGTGAACATATTTTCAATAAAAAGAACTAGGCGATATATACATACCGGTATATCAATTCAGTGTACCATATGCGCATCCATAAAAACCCCAGTGTAATACTGAAAAGTCATTCCAGCCGTCTATTAATTTGACAGAGCAAAATTTTCCTTGAGTAGATTTCAGTTGATTTTAATATGTAAAGGGAACAGTACATGTGTGAAGCGTCTTTGAAGGAAGATTATACTGCTCTACGAGTAACGGTGGTATCTTGTAATAGAAACTTTTCAAAAGAGATATGTCGCCGTAATATACACGACGATGCACCAACTCAATGAAGAAAATACATAGTGTATTGGTAGAATTATTCTGTGTGATATTGTAAAGACCCTTTACAAAATATCTTTAAACTGTTTCATAAATTTGAAACCATTTTTGAACCATTTTTTTGTCGACTTCAGTATCTGTGATACTACCTTTAATACTGCAAACTTGATATTTGTTCGCCTGCACAACATTATATTTGCCTTATTTACATGAAGCGTAGTATGGGTAAAAGTTATTTTATCTGTTTGTCTGTCTCTACGAGGGAAAATTTTTGCGAAAACACAAATATCTCCTAAGCAGGAGTTTTTAAGGTCAGTGGTGAAAGTTCAAGTTCAGTACAGCACCCTATGGGCAAGACAAAAAGTTCAGCATCTCTTTTTATGTTCCGTCAATTTTTCTAATTGTAAAATCGGCAAAGTGTGCCAATTTGACCCTCGTTATCACACAATGCCGAGTTCGTATTGAATAAATTCATCAAATATTCGGAACAGTACTGAAATGTCTATCGTTTATGGTCTAGATCAGCGATATTTCAGCCACTTGGTATGTACATCTACGTACACATTGCGTAAATTAATAATATGAGTGCAATACAAATACCAGTACATCTGATGTATTATAAATTTGGCGCATGATTTTGAAAATCCGCCAATTTTAGAACCGCCAAATTTTCCAATGCCCATTTTGAACAGAGCAAATCTGCCAAAATTTCCCGAAGCCATAATAACCCGATATACGGTAATCAGTAAATATAACCAATCAGCTGAGTCTTTTTTTCAATAAAACATTCAGATATAGAGTGTGACTATGTCACACAATTAAGTTAATTCAAGCAGAGTTGTATCTTTAAACTCCGAGATTTGTACCCCAATGAGGGAGATAACTCTAGTTAACTTGCGGAAAACAGGGTTGTATGGGAACACTCTAGTAGGGTTGTTGATCCACTGACATCCACCAAAGATGTCACAGTTTAAACTATAACTCCCTGCGTCCACTTACTAAATAAAATTCATTTCAAATAATTATAACAAGTATTCATTTGTTTATAAATAAAGTACTTGTATGAAGTATTACGCTCAACATCGGAGTACATCCAGTGATGCACTGAGGAAAGATGAGAGATTCGGTGTGATTCAATCAATGAAATAGTTATTTATGCAACACTCATGTTTATTTTTGAATGAGAGATAATTTAGGAAACCATTAATTTATATAGATTTATTTAACTGTACAAAGTACAAAAACGAACCTTTCTAATACGAGGTTCGAATAATCCCGGTACGAAAAATCTCAATACGAAAAGGTGTCAGTACAAATACGAACGATCAGGGAACCGGAGGGAACCAAAAACGGATTTAGAAAAGTCAAGGTTATAGCGTTGACATCTTCAAGGCTACACAAAGATGGCAAGCAAAAGAAAGTTCTTCGTTGGTGGTAACTGGAAAATGAACGGGAGTAAAGAAAGCATAGATTGCATTGTAGGGTTCATGAATGCTGGTCCATTAGATCCGAATACTGGTAAGGGAATTCATGATTATAATTTATTTTCTATCATGTCGAGGCCCTATATCATCAGATCATACAGACATACTGCTTCTGCAGCTGTTCAACTTCAGGCTTCATCCTTTGACAGTCCAGAATAAGACAGTTAAGCTAAATGTTATGTTTTAATAATTTTGATTACTATCTATTTGTACCTGCTTGGAGTTTTGTATTAATACCCTATTGGGTCTTTTTCGTTATACAGAGTTATTTCCCATATGAGCAGGTATTTGACGTCAAACCATTGTGATGTCACCCAGTTCTATGGAAAATGGTGTAAAAATACGGGAAATAATATAAAAATTATATGACGTCACAATGGTTTGAAGTCAGATACCTGCTCATATGGGAAAAAACTCTGTATAACGAAAAGACCCAAAAATATCCTAGGGCTTATTGAATATTCTTTTATGTGGATTCCCCCCCCTCGGGCACACATGTTTTCTGTCTTTCGGTTGAGAAAGTAAAAACTGACGCCCCGTGTCAAGGTAGGCGTGGCACGGAAAAGATCCCTCACTCATGCCTGTCAACCTCCGAGATCCAAAATGAGGGAGATCTTTCTCAGAAATGAGGGAGCATTGCCAAAAATGAGGGAGAACATGCGTAAATGTAAATCGCGACCTTTCTCACCTCATTTGCAATACAGTATGTAAATGAAGTGCAAGGTAACATTGAAGTGATACTATAATATTCAATATCAAACATTCTTACTGCTTATGTTTAAGATTGTATTGCATAGCTTTCTGCAGGACATGGTCTGATGGCTCATAGTCTGAACACACAAGCGTGGCGCTTTACATCATTTAAAACACCAGATGAGACTGAAACATTTAAACTACATAGCTTGCAAAACGTATGTTCCTTGTCAATAGTACTTGACATCAACCATTCAGCTTCAGTTGCCTATACTGGTTTAAATTTACACAAGTTTCTTTTTCTTAGAAGGTGTCCCGGTCGGGCCAGATATAAAACGTTTTCTTTCGTTACCAAGACATCATTTTATAGTATCTTGTAGGGATGTGATTGTTAAAATGCGGAAGTTTTAGCTCTCCCATGTGGGAGAGCCGCCAATGCGAAAGTTTTCGAAGAAAAAAATTGTCCAAAATGCGCATAATCAGGGAGGGTTGACAGGTATGCTCACTGCTTCAGATGGATCCGTTGCAAAGGTCTAAATTTCTGTGCCATCACCAAATATGTGAAATAATCGTGGACTGAAGTAAAATAATATTCAATCAATCAATTCTTTTATGTGAAGAGGTCTGAACATTCTGAGTGCCCTTTGTTTTATCATTACTGACAATTAGGGGTTATATATGCATGCTTCACAAAAACGGACAGGGTATTGGGGAATTCTCAGTCAGAAATTTAGTTTGACACTCACAGCAAAGTGAGAAATTTCTGACATGGGATTGATTTGCTGATACAGTATCATTATTTGTAACTGTAAAGTAAAACACATGCATGGTAACCATATTTCAATGCGTTTAGCTAGAATAATAAATATAACAGTATAAATATTCAAGACTGCTGTGATACATGTATCATAAAATTTATAAAAAAAATTGAAGTTCAATTTGATTTCAGTGAAACATGTATCCTTTCACAGTTTTTTAATTGGTCATCCATTGAGAACACATGTTATGAAAAGGTTCCATTAGAATGCAAATTTTTAGTGATATGTTTATTGTTACTCGTATTATTGTAAGAATATCAGCATTTGAATTCAGTGGAAAAACATACATAGATAAAATATTCTTGATTATTTTGCTGCAGGCAATAATCATAGTAAAACAAAGGATTGAAAAATAAGATTTTACTCTAAACCGGAGATAAATCTCAAGGGGTATACCTCATGCAAAGTCACTTACACAAGTCTAGATCATTCAGAGTTTGTGAAGGAATTTTATTATTAAACAACTGAGCTATACACTTTCAGTGAAGTCTAAGGGCTAAAAATCAGCGCTTGAAATTATTTAAGCACACACCCCACACCTTTCTAATTAACACATCCTTTCTTAATTATTTCCTGTACCTTTTAAACATGTCCTTGATTGAATTTTCAGACCTCTTCATGTTACTTTTTATAGAAACCCTCTCATATCCCTTTTGCTTTATTTCATATGATTTTTTTACTGCTGATTTCACAGTTTTACGGTAACTTACCTTATATTATGACAGGTGAATGCAGCCATTTTCTTGTTCATACGACCTTGGTTTTACTGCATTTTGTTTCTTGCAAATTGATTCATTGAACTACCTGAATGCAGCACTTTTGAATTGAATTCCATCTTGTCAGTTTGATTGAATTATATTTAACATGTCAGCTACATGACGTTAGAGTCTATTTTTTTTCAGAGGAAAAAGCCTACAGCGAAGAAGTTCCAAATGATGTGTGCTATGCTAGTTTAATGTAATTCAAATGCGTATTTGTTTAATTATATGGTGACTTTAAGAGAATTTTTTTACTGAATTTTATGTTTTCAAGGAACAAATATCCATTGAGCTTTTGTGTACCTTTGGAATGTTGGACCTCGCATCATATCAACATTTTTCAAATCTTATTAACTTTGACACAAGACATATTGTATGTGCTTCACTAGTCTGTTAACTCATCTGTTTTCAGGAATTGTTCCCATCAGGGTCTTAAGCGTTTCCTTATCACATGGCGTTATTCCCTGGCACAGCATTTTTTTGTGAAGGGGCTATAGTAATGCCATCTGTCTATCAGTTGGTCCTTAGCCTTATCTATAGAATCATTAATCTTGCTCTGATCAAGTGGACTCTTAGCACAGAAGTGACCCAGGAGACAAGGGTGTCTCTTAACCTTGATTCAAGTTCACATATTTACCTCCAAGGTTATACATAGCCTTTAACTTATATATCGTCTAATCCTTAAATCCTGTATACGGGTTTTGTTTTGCTTCATACTTTGATGAATACAGAGTATTGCAACTACTAAAATCTGTAACAGTTTGCATTTAGTCTCCTGCCAAATCCATTGTTCTCGATGTGGACACCTTTACGTGGGCAACTTAATCATAATCATATGACGTCAAAACAATCACAAAGTGCACGTGTATGTTGACGTTATTGTAGTTACGATATTCTGTATTGTTACCACAGGCCAAGCAACAAGGTCTCAGTCAGCTAGTAATTGTAATGATATTCAGACAGCTGCCATGCCATTTTGTAATTGTAAATATTTTACATTAGTATGGGAATGTAAAACTTTCCTTGAAATAAAATCATGGATGTAATGAGACTTATCTTGAGTGGTTATTGTAATTGTTTTTTTCTTGATCAAGTGGACACTTAACACAGATGTGATCCAGAAGACATATATATATCTTAATTTTCCTTTCAATGAATAGTAAAATGCAATATATAGATATGCATATATGAAAGCAGTAAATATAATGATTTGTTCTTTTCACATTTTCAGAGGTAGTTGTGAGCCCACCAGCTATTTACTTAGAGTATACCAGGCAGAGAATAGATGGTAAAATTGGTGTCGCTGGTCAAAATTGTTACAAAGTGGCCAGTGGAGCTTTCACTGGGGAAAACAGGTAGACATTATGAATTTATGTTGACTGTAATAAAACCTTTTAAATAAATGGGTACATGTATAATAGGTAAATATTTTGGACATCTTTTATAATGATAGATGTATACCTAAGTATGACCTATATGGGCAAAGTTTAAGAAATCATTGAGCAATACGTGTTTGTCGTTTGTCCTACATCACATTTAATGTATCAAATAGAAAAGGCTTGTTGTTTTTGAGAAAAAGATTTTTATAAATGTGACCAAAAACAAATTTTAAAAATATGTTGAATACGGTTAAAAAACATGATTAATAAGCACACCATAAGCACTAGGTATTGTAAACTGAGGCATTGTTATGACTCATGACACTGCTGTTATGTACTAAGATTGATATGATTGTTTTAAGATGAATGTATTTAAAAGAAAATTAATGAGTCCATTCTCGGTACCAGTTTTAATGCGCTACACAAGTTTTAGCGCATGCCGATCGATTGTAATCGTTAATATAGTCGGCGTCTTAAAAACATTAATGATATTTAAAAATTATCAACAAATTATAAAATCAGCATAGTTTAACTGAAATGTATCTACCCAACATTGATATATGGAAATTAATTCCCAAAAAATCTGATTACGACATTTCAAAACGTTAAAAATAGTATTTTTTTTTTAGATCTTCCCCCAAAATTGAACCAAGCGGTGAATTTTTCTACAATTCTCTGAAAATTATTTTTATTTAGCATTTCATCACTGACGAAAAAATGATCAATTTTCCTATTGTAGTTTTTGAGATATTTTTACCTACGGCCTTGTTAAGTTGACATATAACTAGCTGGGTTCACATTCATTTAACTAAACATCAATATCTGTATATCTACAAAACATTCAAATTATTGCCCTTTGATTACAGAGTGTACTATAGAATTATGGTACAGGAAAATTACAAGAGTTATTATTGTGTTTCAGTGCTAACATGATCAAAGATGTTGGTTGCGAATGGGTTATTTTAGGCCATTCTGAGAGGAGGAATGTATTTGGAGAATCAGATCAGGTTGGTACAGGTTTTTCTAATATCTGTATCATAGGGCTGTGTGTATCATAGGGTTACAGATATCTCATAGATGTGATACATGATTAGAATATTAACACTTTTGTTTAAATATTCCGTTTTCTCAAAATCTTGTTGCGGCTGTGTACGGTATGTGCCATTTATGATGAATTATTTCCAACTTTCATTTCAGCTTGTAGGTGAAAAAACAAAGTATGCCCTGAGTCAGGGGCTTAAAGTAATAGCTTGTATAGGAGAAAAATTAGATGAAAGAGAAGCAGGAAAAACAGAAGAAGTTGTATACAGACAGACACAAGCAATTTTAGGTATGGTGTTCTTTGCTATTTTCTCTTCTGAAATTCACTCCTAAACAGTGTCATGATAACAGCAGTTGTAAATTGACTCCTAGATATGAAAGAATTCTCAGACATTGAAAAAAAACTTTATGATTTTTTATTGTCTATTGATTCATGTTTTTAGTTTGTCAGTTTTTTGGGTTTTGTTTTTGTCATTGTGTGAAAAACTTCAAATCTGAGTATAATTTTTGAACTGTAAATAATAGAATCAATGCTTAGTATGCATTTCCCACTAGAGATATTTATTGATAAAAAAGTGCTACAAATATTTTTCTTGAGTATTTTCATTTAAAGTTTAAGTGATATTATGTCAGCATATTTCTGAGAGCAGTTTTGATGGATTAAAATTCTGGAAATATTTTTTTAATGTACACGTATGGCTGGGAAAGATTATGGGAGAGAGGTTAAAATACTTTGAGTAATTGATATAATATGTATGTGGTCAAACATAGCAATTCAAATGATGATATGCTGCTGATTAATCTTCTAGGCACATGTGGTGCTGTCCACTGATGGTTGCCATAGTAACCCTGTTGAAATATGTGCAGCGGGCCATCTGATGTTGCTTGTTTACAATCTTTGTCGACCTTTTTTAATTCTATAATTTGATGTGAGTCACTGAAAAGTTGATGATAGTGATTGTTAAAACTTAGCAAACAACACCTGTCAATGGAGGGCATTATTTCATAAGAAATACATTTTAAGAATATCTCATTGATAAGGTGGTGTATTTTGATAAACAGAATTATGCACCTGTTAAAAAGATTATTTATATCTTTGTATAACGAATAATCAGTAATTGAAATTATTTGAAAAAGAAATTTGTCTAGAAGTTACAAAGTGTACACCTGGTCTGTTTTACAAGGATTAGAATGAGGTTCAGTAGCCATACAACCTAGTTGGAAGAGTCTGTTACATTAAAGTATATGTGTACTGCTTTCACCAGAATGAAAGTATTGAATGTCCTTTATCAATGTTATAATCTATCATTTATTCTTACATGTTACACACATTTTGATTGGTTTAAAAATTAGTGGGATATCTCATCCAAGAAATCTTTTCTCTGACGACATTATTTCCCACGTTTTTGAAACTGACATCAATATATTGACACCACCGCAGAGAAGTTTAGAGATGTTGAGAAAAATTGCAGACATAATGTACCAATTTCTGAGAATATAAAACATCTTTGAAAGGAATTAAATGATAAGGAATGAATCTAATTTGTTTTTTGTTGGATGGAGGTACACTACGAAAAAAAAAGATGATGAAAAAGTTATGCATCATGTGCTACGTAATGATGCAGTTTTCTGTCCTCATTTTTATAGATATACCTCCATCCAATGGAAAAAAAATTAAATTCGTTCCTTAAAGAACTTAGAAGCTTGACTTTATATGTATATGTATGTAAAAGTATTATACATCTAGGTAATTTTTTTCATGATTTCCTTCATATCCTTGTACAGTCTAACCTGCATTAAGCTGCCACTGCTTGGAAATGATTTTAACTCATTGTTTGACATTATCACTATTCGAAATTTCAGACTTCTTAAGTGAAGTGTTAATTGATTTAATTTGATCTCTGCCATCACTAATATTTTCACATCTGGATATTGCCCATGAGCAATATCCAGATGTGAAAAGTTTAGTGATGGCACCAATCAAAGTAAAAGATATCAATTAAATCAATTAACACGTCACTTAAGAAGTCTGAAATTTCGAATAGCGAGAATGTCAAATAATGAGTTAAGATGAAATAGTAACACAAACAAACGGATCAAAGTCACAGTTCTAACACGAATTGTTTGTTAAGCAATTTACCACAAATTGTCTTTGTGATATAGGACCAAACTTAAGGATAGAGTTGGGAATTAACATTTTTTGTGTTATGTCCAAGATGCGTAGAATGGAAAAGAAATAATGACATGCCCTACTCATGAAAGAGGCCCGAAACGGTCCATGTTGAAAATGTTGTGCCATTCATATTCCAAGCACAGAGAGGATAGTTTGGAGACCAAGTCACTAACAACACTGTCATCAACATCTCCCCCTTCCTTTTTCCTTGTAAGGATTTGATTTATCTGCATCCTCTCAAGACCAAGGTCTTTTGCCACAGCCCTCACACTTTCTCCGTTTGATTGTTGAGTTGGTGTTTTACGTCACTTTCAACAATTTTTCAGTTATATCGCGACATGGAAGCAGGAGGTTACATACCTCTTAAACATAGTGGCGCAACCTGGGAATCGAACCCGGATCGTTGGCGCCGCAAGCCAAGCGCTTTACCACTACACCAAGCCTGCCCCTTTCTCCGTTTGAAGCATTGAGAGAACGTTGATGCACTCTTCAAGAGTCAAAGTTTTTTTTTTGTTTCAACATAGAAGTGACTATGATGATTGTACTCTCGTATCACATACACTAGGGGCGTGAAATGAATTTAAACTCAGTATTATTTGTATATTGAATGGTGTTTATGTGCAAACGGCTGTTTTCTTGGTATGACATACAAAAGCATCATGTGACAAGATAAAGTGACCCGCAGTGAAATAAGATCACTTGACAAGGACAGTCAAATATGGCCGTTTAAACGAGGCTCGAGGTGAAGTTGGGGGGGGGGAGATATTGATTGATTGATTTTTGTTTAATGTCACACCACAAATATTTCACGTATATGGTGACAGCATCTGTCTGATGCGGGGCATACAAATTTTGACCTTTGCAACAGGCCCACCCGAAGCAGTGAGGGATCTTTAAGGTGCCATGCATACCAGGACACGAGGCCTCGGTTTTTACTGTCTCATGCGAAAGACAGAACACCGGCATGGCCAGAGCGGGACTTGAACCCCGACTTACCGATCAAGAGTCCAGCGCGATACCACTAGGCCACGCTGGCTTAGGGAAGGAGGGTGGCTGCTGGCTGCATAAAAGAGGTGGCCTTTTAAATGAATATCATTAAAGAATGAAAAACGTTGGAATGGTTTCAGAACGGCCGTTATACGAAGGTGACCTCTAAAAAGGGTGGCCGTTATGTCAGGTTAGACTGTACATCTAATTGATGTATATTCGGATCTATTTAATGAAAAAAAATTTCATAGTGTACAATATGAAAGTAACTGAAGCATTTTCACTGGCAATCACTACTTAGGGTAAATGTACCAAAGTGGAAATTGAAAGTCATTTATGGAACATATAGAAATCAGAAACCAGGTACTTTGGAGGAGTAAGCACTGCCTTTCATGAATGCCCAAAACATACCAACGACACAAGAATTACTTGACATAATATACATAACGTTTATATTTATTGTTTTCTGCCAATAGATAATGTAGCGGCAGATCAGTGGGTTAATGTTGTTTTGGCATATGAACCAGTATGGGCCATTGGCACAGGGAAAACAGCTACCCCTGAACAAGCACAAGAAATTCATGAGAAACTACGATCTTGGCTGGTAGGGAAAGTCTCAAAAGATGTTGCTGATAGTGTAAGAATTATTTATGGAGGTAAGAAATATAAGATGTGTACAGTATTAGTTTATATTTACATGAACCAACTATTTGTATGCCCAAAATAAAAAACATAAGATATGTCTGGTCAGTTTATGAGTTTTTTTTTCACCAGTATTTGTCATCAACTTTAACATTAGCTTAAAAATTTTAAAGTGAATTGTAAATGATAGAATTCAACTTTTTGTATAAATCCTTCACCAGTGAGTTATGTTTATAACAGTGAATATTCCTCAGTTTGATCCTTTTACTGTTCCTTTTTCATTACATCCTTCTACAGACTTTATCTCGTGGTTGCTTCAATGTAAGCAGGCTACTGTCTGCTCCACTAAATCATGGGTCGGAGAATCACATTTATTTGAATATTTGTAATGTCACCACCCAAGTCCCTATACATCATTTACATGTCTATCAAGTTCATTAAGTGAAAAGTAATGATACTAGTTTTTACAGAGTAATTACAATACAAAAGTACTGTGACAGATGTAAAATTTGATAAGGAAATTAAGATACTCAAGAACGATAACTCCACAGGAGAAATACTTTTCCAGACGTCTTATCTCTCAGCAATACTAACAGATTTATTTTTTAATTTCTAATTTAATTTCTAAGAAATGGAAATACATATATTGCAAAATTTGTCCTTCTTTTATGATGTTTATTTTATGTCATATTATGACTTGCTGAATTTTACCATCAGAAATTCCTATTTACAATTAAATGTGGGCTAGAATATACAGGTTATACGGCTAATTTGTTGAATAATGTTATTTTCAGTTACGATTAATTTGTTCCAATTACCTAGACAACTTTCAACAAACATTTCTTCAGAAATATACAAATTTTCATGATTTTTAAGGTACAGAGACTTGATAACTGGGACAGTACCTTTACTCCTTGTATGTTAGTTGCTGTATTATGACTAAGGGGTTCTGGTTGATAGCCTCCTGTTACAACTTGCAGTCTTGATATAACCGAAAAAATGTGAAAACAGTATTATCATACAAAAATCCAAGCACTAAATATGTAAATATAGCAGAAATAGATATGTAATTAAAATATGTATTCAGTTTCCAATAGGAAAACAAAACAAACCTTTGTAATGTGTACTGTGTGCCAAAAGATTAATGTACTGTTTGTATTAAATGATTTCCTTATCTTGACAGGTTCAGTCAATGCAGGGAATTGTAAAGAACTTGGAGCCAAACCAGATATTGATGGATTCCTGGTAGGAGGAGCCTCACTAAAACCAGACTTTGTTCAGATTGTTAATGCCAGACAATAATTACTTCTTTTCTTTTAGCGGTGCTTGTGTTGATTAATCTACGTCATTATATTGCGTAATGTTATAGATTTTGTTGCTTACATTTTATATAATGATAGTGTATGTATTGGATATATAAGGAACTACTACAACTTTGTTAAGATTTATACATTGTATAAAGTAGTTTGAATATTATTTATGTTTAGGAAAGTTGAAGTTGCACTTTCTAACAATAAAGGTTTTAGAACAGCCACAACATTTATTGTATTATTTGGTTGAGGTGACGTTTTGTTGTGTAATGGATGTGTGCAGGCTTGGTCAGTCATTATTGTGCTATGTTTAAAATGCTGTTAGAATGCTAGGGTATTTTGCATTTTTTAAAAAATCTTAATTGAATTAGTATAAAATTCATAAAAATTACTGATCTTTCTACTTCAGTATTTCTCTGAGAGATATCTAAAAATAATACCCATTTGCCCTATTTATGGGAAATTCGGATTTGAATAAAGGCTTCCTGAACAACTTGTTGTACAAATTTTGACGTCATTTCACTGTGCAGTCTCAATACAAGTATTACCATCATAATTAAAACCAAAGGAAAAATAGCATTGGTGCAACATCTGACTTCACATATTACGGAGATTAACGACTGTCAAAATCCACCTAGCTGTTTATGGATTATTGTATATATTTTGTGATTGGAGACATGAAGCAGTGCAATGTTTTGTCAGCGACTTGTGTTTGTAGATAAACACATTGTATAGAAAGATTGTGAACATTCTTATCGCACCTTAAGGCCGAGAGTTACCTGGTTTGAGCCTTATTCAAAATACACTCACATGTTTAAACTCTTTACTAGACTTGCAGCCTGGAAGAAAATACCAACGGTACATCAATTAATTCTCTGGGTAAGGAAATTCATTGACAAAACTCCTACCCATCTATCCCAAGAAAACACAACAGAGGTAAAACGGCCAAGCATATTGATTGCTTACTTATTGTGTAGATACATGTTATTTGGTTTTCAAACAATTACGGAAGGACTCCGATCTGTGGTTGGTTTAATCAATTGAATAGATAGTTTTTGAATGCATAAAATTTAACTAGAGTTACTTCCCTTTTCTGTCATCTTGGAGGTATATGGCTGAATATTTGTGCATAAATTAACCATATTATGTAAGGGATTTCTCCAAATGAAGGATGCTTCTGGAATTATTGCAATTGTTATGCAATAAGAAAGCCATTGTACAATGTTAAAATGTTTTCAAAGGAGAGATCTGGTCAAAATAGCAATATTTGTAAAAAAAAAATGTTCAGGTTCTTCATACGTACCAAATTTTATCAAAGTATTTTAATTAGATCTGTAGAAAAGTGCATCAAAGCTCATCATTACTTATTAATGGTATATAACCCACCACCCCATTCCTTTAATCTTTATAAAATGGCAAAAGTCTTGTGTATTATTTTTGAATTACTGTTCTATACAATAAAATTAGTTGAAATACACAAAACCAATGTACTATAAACAATCTATGATGAGAAAATCTAAGAAATTACTTGAAAATAGTAACAAAATAACAAAGTCACCTCTCCCCCCACAATTACACACACGTACACACGCTTCTAAACATATACCTACACACACATACACCTACACACACCCACACACACTTTCATACCCCTACACACACAAACCAATTAAGGGGAAAATTTAAGAAACTACTTGAAAATAGTAAAATTGAAAAATAATAATAAAATAAAATAAAATAAAATAAAACAAAAACACAATTGATATCAGAATGGAGCTGAAAACAACAACACTTTATCAGACACCCATCTCGATCAACGGATTTATGGTCTATGCAACCGTGTGAAGTAGTTTGTCAAAGGATGTTACGCTTTTTCACCCTGCCCTGGATCCACGCTCTGTCACGAGTAATCATTGTTATCTAGTTTGTAACTTTCTTGAGTTTGTACCTTTTTTGTATTCCTGTTGTCTTTGTCTTGGAGTATAATATCATATATATAGATGAATCATTTTTTTTACTTCCTCTCCAACAATAATCGTATAGACCTACATGTACCACGTTTATATTATCTACTTCCTCTCCAACACTACTCATACTTCCTCTCCAACACTAATCATATAGACCTACCACGTTTATAGTATCTACTTCCTCTCCAACAGTAATCATATGGACCTACCACGTTTACATTATCTACTTCCTCTCCAACACTAATCATATAGACCTACCACGTTTATATTATCTACTTCCATTCCGAACAATAATCATATAGACCTACCACATTTATATTATCTACTTCCTTTCCAACAATAATCATATAGACCTACCACATTTATATTATCTACTTCCATTCCGAACAATAATCATATAGACCTTCCACATTTATATTATCTACTTCCTTTCCAACAGTAATCATATAGACCTACAACATTTATATTATCTACTTCCTCTCCAACACTAATCATATAGACCTTCCACGTTTATAGTATCTACTTCCTCTCCAACCTTAATCATATAGACCTACCACGTTGATATTATCTACTTCCTCTCCAACCTTAATCATATAGACCTACCACGTTTATGTTATCCATCGGAAGTCTTAGGTTGTATTTATCCATTACACTGATTCCTGTTTTTCATTTCAGCTACCGAATGCATTCCCAGCATGATGTTGAGCAATGCTCGAATCTACATTTTTCTATTCCGAGTAAAATGTTAAAAAAAAAATCAAAAAGTTGTCAGTAAGGAACATCCAGACTAGCCCAACAAACAAAATTCTCTCAGAAGACTGCCAGGTATTGAAGTTTGTTGGTTGGTTTATTGATGTTTTGCGTCGCTTTCAACATTTTTTCAGTTGTATCGCGACATGTAAGCAGGAGGTAACCAACCTCTTAAACATGATGGGATCGAGCCCGGATCATCTGCCCCACAAGTCAAGCACATTACCACTACAGCAAACCTGCCCCTACAGGCATTGAGAACTTGGGAATTATGTTTCCCACCTCTTGGAATATCCGTACATTTATCATGTTAGAGAATCTTACGCTATTCCAGATTCATGGAAAATTCAGAAAAGAAAATAAACCAAACACAAAATAAATATAAAACTATGTACATTTTATTCAACCCGTACTATATAACAATTTTAAAAATTACGAGTTCATTAATTAAACGTCTAGCAATATTTTAGTTAAAATGAATAGAAACACAAATATGCAGATAAAAATACAGAAAAGAAATGACAAGAAATGAAATAAATAATATGATATGGTGAATGCATATAGTGTTTAATTAGATAATAAATTTAAAGTGATAATCGACATATCCTACCATACATCTGATATTCTTACCATGATGTGATCTATACACATGTCAAGCATTGTTTTAGCAATAGATGCGTTATTGGATGTATGCTGTTTAAATTCTACTCCGTATTCTGAACTATAACAGTAGCTCTCTTTGTGGTTGCCTTACAACTTTAACGAGAGTGATAATAGTTTACAGTATTTTCTGCACCATATCGAAATCCTGTCCATCTTCTGTCTTTGAATGAACTGGAAAATAGTTTTTACACAATCTACGACGTTAATAAATTTGCTGCTCAAAATCGGCGAAACGTCATGTTGATTCGTGTATGTTTCCTGCAGCACTTTGAGTACTACTGGAGAAATTTTGATTTATATTATTGTTCCTGGAAGAAACACTGGCAATCCTCCCGGCTTTCCGACATCTGCTGATCTCACTGAAATATTACAAGGGGAGAATAATTACAATTTGACCATTAAAACGTTACCTGTGAATACATTGTGTTATATTATATAGATTAATTTTGATTTACAATTCAAATTTTCAACTGCTTATTGTTTTCGTTTTCTTTCTTTTATTTTACTCAGAACTGTTAACTATAGAATATATAATATTACTTTGATAGTGTGTATTGTAAAGAGAAAATAAAAATAAATCGTGTTGAATTCAAATAAATTTATATAAATAAATTGAAAATAGCCTCTATTGTTGCTAATAGGAACTACAAAAGTAATAGAAGCAGAGTAAAAAAGAGCTTTGTGGTACACGAGGAGAAAAGGGTAGCGAAAAGAGGACCAAGGGCTAACAGACAGAGAGAGAAAGGAAATGAAGGATGTCTAATTCGATTAGAATGTGACTACAGTGTAATAAATTGACAACAACACAAGGATATTTCATATGGTTTCAGTTTATTAGTGCCAAGTAATGCCATGCCTAGATATGGCAAGTGAGTATACAAGGTGAGAAGTTTTGCATTAATATAAGGTGGAGGAATCATCCATTTTGATTTATCACTGATGGATCATAAAGTGCGTGGAGAAGGTTATATCTTTTTGGAAATTCAGTCTAATATAATAGGAAATTCTAAGTTTCATATGCATTGACTAGGTTGCCTTTAAAATGAGCCAGGTAATATCAATTATTATAAACTGGACATTATTTTCGTTTCTCGATATTATAGTTTAGTATTATTTGCTATATTGTAATCAAATAATTTGCTCAATATATACATTCGAAACAGTACCACTCGATATCCTTATATCATTAGCTCAGCCTTTAGATGTTTTTGAAAAATATCAAAACACAAGATGCAAAAGTTACAAAAATTAGAAAACGTGTACAACAATTACATTTGCCGTATGGTTTACATCGTCAAGAAACTTTCAAAATCTACAAATATTACAGAATGCCAAGGAGATAGAATTATAGAGGCAAAAAACGAAACGAAACGAAAATGCTGACCATTGTGTAATCGAGATAAATATGATACACACACCAAGCATGGGTTTATAGTATCAGGATTAACTACTAATGATGTAATCTTTGTAAATGGATGATTTCTTTCCAAGTCAAACATGCATAGTTTACAGAAAGCATTATATTACCTTGTTAATGAAAACAAGTTGAAGCTGATGCTCATTTCAGTTTGAAAGTCACATGCAATAAAGCAAATGTTACAGAGAATAGCATAATAGATCATAAGCATATTATGAATTAAAATCTCGAATAAGCATATATGTAAATAATCTGTTATATGGTTAGGTAAAACAATTTATTTACAATGTTAAAATGTACACATGCTTCATAACAATAAGCAACAGAGTGAGCATAAAGCGTATAATGTATATATAAGTAAAATACATATACATGTACATGTTATATACGAGCATTATAATGAAACCTCATGCTAAATAATTGGATTAACATAACATTATGCAATTCATATAACATTGCGGCAACTTAATAAGCAGTATAAACGGTCATGGTAGATTGACCAAAAGGAAAATTGAACCCCCCCCCCCCCCCGAGATCTTGCAACACATAGAAGCGGATAGAGACTTTAAAACATGTTTATGCTAGAACACATTAAATGATACACCATGAGTGAAAAAAAAAATTTAAAACTCCAAAAATCGACAACAATTTTTATCATTGGAAAATATGAATGTATATCATAACAATCACCTACTAGATCCTAGAGCTTAAGTTTTAGAAAGGAAAAATCTGACTCAGCCGTATGACGGTAGTCAACACGGAAATGCACTGTTAATAAAATAAAAAAAAATCCAAAACAAACGAATAAACAAATTAACAAACTGTTAACTCTTGAAAATTAGCCATTATCTGTTTTAATACATATATTATACTGAAATGTAAGTAATAGAGAGTTTCAAGCACAGCTGTAAGTTTAAGTTATGGAAATGGATGAGACTTAAACACTAAAATTTTTGAAAATAATATATTTGAAAAAAAGGCCTACATCGATTAGGAAACCTTATTTGAAAACATTGTTTGGATACAGAAGCAGATTAGATTTCTTTAAGAAAAATACATTGCGCCATTATGGAAATCAGTTGTATAAAATAATCATATCTTTACAGGTTCGTTCAGAGGCCAATTGTTTGAGTTTGAAAGAGGTAATTTGATTTATAGGATATGATGCTGGTTTCATATGCTGCAAATCAGTACACAAACTATGACTTTAAGTCTTCTCATTTCAATCATATATTCGTATGACATTTTACCATTGGTTAGCTTAAGCAGTATGAAAGTTTCCAACAATTGACTCCAGATGTTTATCAATCCTTTTTAGTGTAAATTTCCTAACGTTTAAGCATACCTATAATACACACGGTCTTTGTCGAGTAACAAAAGTTTGAAATTTATAGCACACTTGAAATGCAAATTAATATAATAATGTTAATATTAACTATTATAGTTCCGTCAACCCCATCATAAATGTAGCAGATGCCTGTGATGTTACTACAGAAGGTGTAAGTGCAGTTGTTGGTAAAGTTATTACAGGAGACGAGAGTTGGTTAGTAGAAGTTGGCAAAGTTGAAATATGTACATTACCTATATCGCCGCCATGTCCTACTAATCCAAACTTTATCGCATGCGCTTTCAAATTTGACGCTCCAGCAGGAGACTGCAACATTTGCAACGATTTTAAAGTACGTATTTCTGAGATATTAATGTTTCTGTTCTTATTTGGATCAGAAGGTATTGGTAAACTCTTTATGACAACTCCTTGGTTAAGAACATTATGTGCAATGCGCTGATTTGTGTTTTTAGGCATTCTGTATGTAAGTGAAAAATTTGAATGGCGCGGAAATCGGCTGAGCCATGGATTGCGCAGCGCAGGTGGGGGCGCAGGAATCTCAATTTTCACTGGAGTAGATTTCTCGATTATATTTACTTGTCCTCTCATTCCATTTACAATAGTTGTATCGCCTGCAACTATTATGCTTGTATTACGAGATGTTTTAAATAATTTCCCAATTTTGGGCGCTGTCAATCTCTTTTGAACTGTAGACTGACTTATTAATGGTAAGATAGTTGTAGATACTGCAATAGTACCGACATCAGATACAGCCACATTTTGTACTGATGCGGGAGGCACGGTGGTTGTAACTATAGTTGAAGTTTGCGCGAGTGTGGACGAAACAGTGCTGACACTTTGCGACACGGTGTTACTTGTAGGCAGTGTTGGCGTGGTGTTAGTTACATCTGCAGTTTGTGTTACACTAGTAGCAGCATTAGTAGTGGATGGAGGGATAGTAGAAGATATGAAAGGGGTAGTTGAACTAGGTTGTGTAGTGCTACTTGTGACAATAGTCGTTTTCACGGTCTGCTCTGTTGCAGGAGAAATAATGATAGCGGGAGGTATGCGCTTAATAGTTGGATCAGGAACTGCATCACCAACTGTACCTGGAGACTTATCAATGACATGGACCTTTGATGTAGACACAGTATCAACAGATACTTGTGTAATATTCTCAGTTGCAGATAAATTGTTTTGTAATCCATTCCCTGTGTCGTTTAGAAGCGGTAAAACGTTAATACCGATTGTTCCACTATTTGCGGCATTAGGTATCGATGAACTTACTATCGGATCTATATTTGCAAGTCGTGTGTTGACCGCCTTGTCTGGACTATTGCTCACTTTTGACTGGAAATTATCGATAACTACAACTGGGTTGGCTGTTGGTATATGCTGAGGAGGTGTAGGGTTTGAAAATTGTGCTGAATGCACATTAGCTGAAGACACGTTGTTTGTGGTCGCCTTTGGGATAGCTGCAAGCTCTTGCAGTGTATTTCTTACTGTTGCTTTAATGCTTTGTTCCACTAAAATCAAAATAAAATAATTACATATGACATTTTTCACCGAAGTAAAAGTTTTTAACATATCATAACATTATATCCTTTTCGTTTTTCTACTCGATTTTGTCATCTGAACAAATCTTGAAAGACCAATTTTAAAATAGGGAAACAAAACAAGATGATAAATTTCTCTTACATACCTAACTTTTTGCGTGGTCCTAAAGGACCGATATGAGAAGTTGCTGCATCAACGACAACTTTTTCGACAAGTTGTATGGCCGAGTTAGGTCCTTGCTTCGCAACCTGCATAGGGTCTATTCCATTAGTTCTGAAGAATGTTATCAGAACTTCCATTATGATTGACTTAAGAGCTTGCATGTCAACTTGCTGCTGTGGAATTGCTCCACTATTTAACTGTCCTGTATTTGCTCCACTTTGTAAATCATTCATCACTTTCGAAAACATGTTCATGGCATTTATTCTGTTCCCTAAAATAAAATGAACGATACAGTTAATTTTTACTGAAACATTCACAATGATTTTTATGCCTTGAAAATTTAAAGTGAACTAAACCATTGAAAATTGACTTGTAAAAGATCGATTGTATGCATTCAAAAGAATATAGTACATCACCAACGTGCTGTTATGTCAAATAAATCTACAGTTTTGACAGCAAGTTTAGAAAATTCCAACATTCAATTGACGGATTTATTTGTTAGTGATGTTACACAAATAAATGGGAAACGTAGTGTAAAAAAACCTGGTATACTCCATTACTCCACTATACAAAAATTGTGACACAAACAGATGAAAAAGACTACAGGTGAAACAACACTAAGCAATAAATATCGTTTTGGGACACGATTTCCAGCATTTTATAAACACATGTATGTAAAACAATTCTCTCCCATAAAATATATTTAAGTAAAGATAGAATTAGGTAGATGATTCCACAAATACACAAATACACGAATGTTTTAAAGAAGGCGCCAATTTATGTTATTTCGAAGTAAACTATTAAAGCCCAAATAACTTTTGCATGAAGTCGTAAATGAGAATGCCGAATCAGTAATATTTGGCAAACATTGATTCCCGGTAGGACATGAGATAAGGATGGATGCAATGGAAAAGTGGAATAATCTAAAAGGTTATTCTAGAATGTAATGAAATGAAAAAGAATAATAAAGAGGTATGCAACATAAAATGATTATGGACAAACACAATGGACTTATGTAATTAAAACATTAGAGGAAATGCACTACTGCCGAAACAAGGTAGTAACTACGAGATGTATGCTAAGGACATCTGTCAGGGAGAAAGTCTACGAAGTAGCTTTACAGATTATACCTTGACCACAGACACATCTGCATGTATTAAAGTCTTCCGTTTTAACGAATGTTTCCTCTGACGAGAAATCATCTGTCAATTTATCATCAGAAATGCATTTCTTTAGAAGCTCTACAAGAAATTATTTTTCAAATGTTATTTTCCTGTTTTAGAAGTATAACAGATTTTTTTTTATCTCGATCAATAAATGCAAATAGATATCTATCTAAGAATTACTCACCAAATTGTACTGGAACCTCCATCATTTTGCCTTGAGGACCGTTGAATACATTTTGTTGATCAATAACGCTGCGTGGTAATTGAGGGTTCGGCAAGTTTTGTACACCTATCTGTGCATCAATATTTGATGGGAATCTGTTAATAGGATTTTGAAATTGATGATGCAGATTTTCATTTGTTGGTAAGGATTGAGATGTTAAACCAGCTTCATTTTGGGCCACACCATCAATAGGGATAGGTGGTGGAGGTCCAGTCGGAATCCCTTGAACAGGCTGTATAGCTGGATCCACGGGTAAAGATATATTTGTCTGTGAAACGCCACTGACATCTGTGATACTAATGGAAGTTTCAGGAGCAAGAGCTATCTGATCTGGGGTTTGTATTGCGGGTACTTTCACAGTAGCTTCCAGTAATATTGGGTTTACTGCAGCGTCGGTCATGATATGAATGTTTGGTTTGCTGTCTATGATAACTGGAGCTGGATCAACAGCTATTTGCGGTGCAGCTAGAGTGGCATCACCTCCAGTGTTCTGCAAAACGGCAGAGGCATTGATTTCCGTTCTAACACTTATAGAGCCTGAAGTACTGTTTGAAGTGTCAACAAGTGCACCGAGATTGTTTAGTTGAGATGATGACGCGATGCTACCTACTCCCTTTCTAGTTGCTTGTTCTTTCAATATGGAAGATATGTTAGAGGGAAGTTGGAGAATAAGATTTGATGGAAAAGATGCATTCGAAAATTGTGCAGTGTTGTTCAATGAAATACCTATTCTACCTTGGGAATCTATATTAGTATCTTGGGGAATTAATTGTGATGGTGAAACGTCAAGCATATTTGCTGAAATCTGACCTGTAAGACTTTGTCTCGGAACTCCAATAGTACTGGCATCGACCGCAATGCTTTGTCCAAAAGATGGAATATTTGGTACCTGTATTACACTTCGCGTTTGTGAATTTAATATAGTGGGCGCACCAGTTTGTTCTGTAACTGGTTGCACAAATGGTGGTCTACGAAATCCTGTTGGTTGTTGTGACGGAGAAATAGAAGAACTTAATTGTACATTCGAATTTATCACATTTGTTCCAATTTGCTGGGCTGTTGGATCACCAAATCTATTTTGTATTATTTGGGGCGCTGTCGGAATCGCAGCGGGCAGTGCATCTGCATTCATGATCTGTGGTTGCCTTTGAATTTGGTTGAAACTGTCAACCTGTACCATAGGTTGTTCTAAAGCTGGTGGAAGGGTACGAAAATCTCGTTCATTTGGAAAGTCATTGACTGCCGCTTGTGGCTGAAATACGCGCGTATTTGGACGTCTACTTCTACTTCTACTTCTAGCGCGCTGGGGTAAAACACCTTCACTATCTACTACACTATTGCTTCGGACAGCCGATAGTGCATCTAGAGGCGAGGTAGGACGCAGACTATTAGATTGAAGGGTTCTACTCTGGGGTTGTACAGTTTCTAATGAATTTGTATTAATCTCTTGAATATCTCGTGAAAATGAACCTGAAAAAGGTGGAATCTCAACACCGGGCGCCCTTGGAGATGGCAATCTCCCTGCTCCAATCCGCCCTCTGGAGGGATTACCACGACCGTTAAAGGGATCAGGTGGATTATCTCTGCCTGTTCCTATTGGCACCGAATTTGATGATGCAATCACTCCTCTACCTCGTTGTGTTTCACCGAAAGTATTTTGGAAATCGCGTCGTGGAAGTCTAGGTATGTCAATATTTCGACCAAGATTTTGTTGCTCCTGGAAATTAGGCGCGGTTGGAGTTACAGAATCGAAAAATGGAGACGGGGTTACAGAACCAAAATTTCGTTGAATATTATTTCCTCTTAGACGTCTTTGGTTATTTCTCTGTCGTTGTTGATTCCTCTGCCTTCGATTTTGTGAATCAGCATTGTTAGAAGCATCACTTCCCTGATTATTTACGTTGACTTCGATATTGACTCGTCGTTGATCTATATTTGTTGTTTGATCAGGAGTATTATTTTGACGTCTTCGAGATCCCTGTCTCTGATTTCCTCTCCCCGATGTAGCTCCTCCGATATTTGTTTCTGAAGATGCCGATCTTACTAAAATGTCAGAACAATAAATATGCCAAAATGATTCATTTACTTACACAATTATTTGTATTATTTGTATTTGTTGTTTTCATTTCTTTTAATGATTTAACGGTACGTGTATTAATTGTTATTTCAAGTAAAGGAATAAACTGTAATTGATGTTGTATATGAATATTTTTTTACATTTAATACTTTGCTTTAGCAAATACGTAAAATTCGATGATTACAGAAATTAATGTAATTATAAACACGTACCATGCACATAGTACAACGCAAATCTTTAAATCTTATCTCTATTAATGGCATTATGCACTGCATGAATTCATACACGTATATATGTTCCGATATTTATCATGTAATAAGCACTGCTTATGATATTTAAGTGAACGTGAGTATGTACTGAAAACATGCATTTTTCCTTTTACCTTCATTTCTATTTGGTGACCTGAGTACCACGATTGGTGGAGTTCTATTCCTGGTACTTGTACCTGCAATGCATATGTACCTTTTCTTTGATACTTCCATTCAAAATGTCAATAATACTATGTTTCTGGCATTCATGGACGATTTGACTGGCCAGCAGGAGACTCTAACTGCTTCCGGGAACCTAGTCTCACTTCTACTTTTCAGGGTGCACAAATACCACCGTGGTACATTGTGATTGCCAGATTTAAATGATACTCGTTACTTTCGTTTTTACATTGATAATAAAATCAAAAGGCAATGCTATTAGCACATAAACCGTAATTGAGAATTATGGATTTTTAGCTAAAATGAGTCGTCAAATTTTTCTGCTGATCAGCAACCTCCACTCTAAGCTGAATTTATGCATAATGCATTAGAGGTAGTGTTAAGAGATGGAAGTATCAAATGAAGTGTGTGTTTGTTGTTATAGATGCAAAACTAAAATGTGAATGTGCAGTACAAAATATCAATGAAGATATGATGTATGTTAGAGGTAGAAAAAGCAGGTGCTTCAAATTATTTGCAATTTTGTATTTTTTATTTGTGTGTAACTGCACATATGTAAGTCGAACATGTATGTATGAAAATAAAATCTCTCTTATTGTTTATATTTTACCAGTACTTATTGACAGATATATTTGTACATAGTTACATATAAGTAAAAGTAAATACATATAAACTACACCTATATACATAAATATTCCATTCACTCTAAAACGTTTTAACTACTATTCTTTTAAATATTAAAACTCCTATTTTATTGCATCGTTTTCTTATTTTCTTATTTAATTTGCAAATGATCTAAAACCATAATTAATAAAGTGCATGACTACGCTAATTGGCTACAATAACATGCAGTATACATTACCTCTAGTGCCGTTTCTGCTGGGTAACAAGTTTGCCCTCCTCGCCGCATCTAATATAGTCCTGAGATTTATAGGAAGGGGGCCAGGTTTCTGCAGATTACCGTCTAAAATTATAATTAAAAGGACCTTTAACACAAATATATAACAGAACATCACTATTTGATTAATAACGGCTTACTTATGGTATATTTTTCAATGGAGTTCTACGTGCCCGGTTCCAGTGTTACATAGTGCCCGTTTTATGGGTTACAGCTTTTGCTTTATTGCAAGAGGTATATCAAATGTTTATTCATTAGTGGTATATTGATAATATTATTGTAAATATATGAATATCAAAATCTGAATTCACCGGAAAGGCATACACAGATGAAATATGTTGGATCATTTTCTCACTTTAGGCATTGACATAGTGAACAATAGATTGAAAAATAGGATTTTATATAGAAACTGAAGAGAAAACCCGAGGGGTACACCCCATGCAAAGTCACTTGTCTGGGTCATATTAGTGTTAGTCGATGAACTCTGTTCTGAGATTTAAAGTAAGAGAAATAAATAAGAGTTGTCAGAAGGCAATATAACTCGCAACCGGCAACAAAATTAAATAAGCAAAAGTTTTTGTGCGTATGTCAGTCAAAATGTAAAAATTATGATACATAATGAAAGGTCTAATCAGAAAGACAAAGGATAATTATTCAAATCTTCAAGCTCAAGGTCACAAGGTAAAAAAATTTGGTACCCAAATGAAAGGTCTTCGCATAAGGAATGCACATATGTGAAATATTTAAGTCCTGTCTCTAATAGTTCTAAAGTGATGAAGGTAAAGTTTTGTCTCAGTATGTCAATCTTTTATAGTATATGATCAAAACAGCACAAAAGTTGCATGCATAAAACACAAACCAATATCATTGAAAGAGTACTTTAACAATTCGAAATGAACAATTCTGTATTTCTTGTGATGAAAACGCGGAGGCTTGACCTTATGCGAACCGCACCTCTATGGCCGCAATTGCGCAACAATCAAGGAACTTAATCTAAAAGCATGCTCTGAAAATATGCATCACCATTAGTGCCATTGTGAGATCTGCGTCGCCTGGACATGAAATAGCGCTGCGCACCTGTAAATTCAATATGGAAAAAGGATATCTTTAAAGCTTGCATAATCAAACATTCATATATTCGTTTATATTCTATCGCTATACAGAAGTACGATATACTGATTTAGGGATCTATTCGATCTTGTATTATCTTATTATTACTACTGCTTGTTTGATGAGAAAATAGAATTAATGTGATGGCGTGTGCATATACAAAGCAAAGCATTGTCTTTTTACGTGCAAGATGGCGCAGCGTAGGGTTTAATGATCCTCTATATGACATAGGATGATAAGGTTTATTTACCTCTCATTAGCCTCAATTGTGTCCTTCCATCTGCTCTGGGGATCAGGAATCCTGAATGACAAACGTGAAATATTAAGGATGTCAATATTTCTATTGAAAAATATTAGTGATGAAGTGATGAGAAACAGTAACATCGAATAGCGATATATAGTGTAAATATTTCAATATGTTTTGTCATGGTCACCGGCACTTTAAAAAAGAAGAACTATATATACATACAAATTAGTAAAGAAAATAATTTCACATTATGTCGATTCCGAGAAAACGAGCATTCGACAACGGATACTGGTGAGATATGTCTTTATACAATCATTCACATGAGAACAGGACAATGCTCATTGCATACAAGAGTGGAGTGTCAAATTTATCCTGCCGCATTATTTAATTTCCAGTTTTATAGCTTGTTTTTGTTATGATTTTATACTTGGCATATTGTAAGATGTATACCTAAACCTACTCTAATGCTAATGCAACGCCTCGAACGTTTTACATATAAGGCGATAAAAATATTTACTCTTGTAGTATTTGAAATTGTGAGCTCACCTATCAGTCTAGGTGTTGCTTTCCGTCTACCACTGTTAAGCAATGTTCGTAATGATCGTACAGCGCCATCTTGTACTGGAGTAAGTATCACCCGACTTATATCATTGTCAAATCCAGGTGTGCTGGGAGAATCACTTGTGCTATCTCTGGCATTGTTATTTAAACTATTTGGATTTATCCCAGAAATATCGTTATTCACAGTTGATCCCCTTCGTGAAGGTCTGACGTCATCTCCGCGTTGCTGTCGATTACGTAACTGTGGAAATCGTTGCCTATTAGAAGGTCTTAGTCTGTTTTCATTTATTCTTGTTCTTGATCCTATATTAAGATCATTTCTTTGTCTAGAATTTATTCTCGTTCTTTGTCTGTTATTACGGTTAAACCGTTGTCTAAAACGTGAACGTTCCTGTTGTTCATTTGCACGTTCTGATTGTACGTTTGTGTTAACATTTGTTGTAATACGAGTTTGCACACTATTTTGATTTCGATTTGATAGTCTTCTATTTGAAGCATTGGGACTAGAAATTCTTCGATTATTTGTAGATGGATTCTGCACATCTCTGTTTGTGAGAATGTTCGAATTTTGTCCACGGCGGGACGGAGTATTTGATTGTTCATTATTTCTTCCTTGGCGTTGTTCTAAGATTCTATTACGTCGAGCTATGAACTCGTCCCTCGCTAAAATACAAAATGAATGGAATTTTACATTTACAGAATATTAGCACTTTGATAATATAATATTAACAGTAATATATAAAACTAAACTAAGAGTAGTTTTTTATTTTCAATTTAAATTAAGTTGGAACATTTTACAGTAAGTATCAAGATAACACTTTACATTTTTTTTTTTAAAAAAGTAACTCACTCAGGGTACTATTTCGTGAAAGATCTGAAAAGAGAAAAAAGTAGTGCTTCAGATATTGATGAAATATCTACTCTACCAACAATATGTTGATATGTTTCAGGATAGAATTATAGGAAATGGCCAGTCAATATAACAATGTTTCACAATTTGCTCTTAAAGCTGCAATAAAATCTCATTTATAGTATGTTCACTGAAAATTCATGTTTTGTTTTCACTTTTGCGTCGAACATGTAATTTAGGAAAACCCCACTCTGTCCGAATGTTATCTGTCTGTGTGAAATACATCGCGAGATATTTGCTGCGTCATAAAAGCTCAGTCACTGGCAATAAACTACGCCCACATCTTTCATGAGACATGTTAATGGGTGTCTCACAAAGCCAGAACTTTATATTATTACATACAAAATTATCTTTTCGAACAGGTCATAGCAATTATTACAAAACAAAAAACTTAACCATAATTTTATTATGTTAATAGCATTTTATATGTACCAAATCAGTTTTCTCTTAAATTTGTTGTATTGAGGTATGAATAGTAATTGATATATTAAACATCACTTCAAATATTACCAAAACATGCAAAAACTTTCAACAAGTCAACAACGGATTTTCATTGGAATAAATAAACCGCCAATACTGAAAGGAATGATATAAGTTTAATAACATGACATTCCATACATGTTAGAGTTCGCATTGCAATTTGTTAATTAAAGAGATGCGCAGGGGTGCAAACAATCAAACATTGGATATCAGAATTGATAGTCAGAACAAAATGAGATGGCACAAGCAAGGAGGGGATTAAAAGTTTTGAAATATGCACGTTATTCAATTTAGTTAAATAAAAAAAAAAAGAAAAAAAAACTGGAAATAATAAAGCAGCTAAAATTGAAACACTTTGGAAAGTTATATATTAAAAGAAAACATATAGTTTAATATTTTTTGTATCAATGTTCCAAATTAAGAACGGTAGAATGTTCTTTCTAGATAAATTTACTTGGATTATTAATTTGAATTGTAGAAAAGGTAGAAATGCACAATTTCAAAACTTCTTATGACAGTATGCGAGTAATAAGAGTCGAAAAATGAACATCTGGGTAAGATATCTCATCTATACTTACGTCTGAAATGCCCATAATCTGAAAGAAGCAAAGGCGCAACAAACATATGAAATGGAGAAACTCCTTACTATTATGAGAAAAGCCATTTGGACTGCAGAAAATAAAGATAGAACATAGGAACATGTACCTATAGCATTCATTGTAGTTTTATCTCATGAAATGCACGTAGAATCTCGAGAAAATATGAATGAAAATTAATCATAGTCGTTGTGAAATTACCAAATGTAATCTATTGCGATATATATAATATGAGATACACATTATATTACTTATAAAAACTTCCATTAATGTCATTTACATTCATGTATAATCTTACGAATATCCAAGAACCAGCAACTAGTACGTGATTCCTTATGAGAACATAGCATGTAGACGAGATATACTGTAGCGAAATGTTATAAAAACAAACCTATACAAGGATTACACCAATGCAAGAAAAATCTTTTTTATAGTACGTGTACGTGGTAGGATCAAAAGTACATATAAGATACTGAATATATTGAGGGGAAACGTATATTATTACACAGTGAATTCAGATGCTTATAATTTAATGAGTAAAAATCTCCCAATGGTAAGTTACGTTTGCACTGTATATCTCTAATGTCCGTTTAGTGTATAAATGGCAGAATAAAACTGAAATAAGAATTAAGCGCTACAGATACTATGGTCCGTCTATTATTGAAGGTAGCAAACCCAAGATAGTTTCGTGTACTAGTGTATAGCGAGTCAAGTTGTGAATGAGTACTTGCAAAAAGCAAAAAAAAAAAAAAAAAAAAAAAAAAAAATCACCACGATTTATCTAGCACACAGACTTAAGAATTTGTCCTTGTCTAGACTAGGGGTATTTGAACTGACCTAGAAGCTACAGAAGCAAGAAATGTCGGCTTCAACAAAGCCCAGCGACCCCACTTGACTAACTAGTCCTATACCAAAATAAGGCAGGGAGGCAGTATTATCGATCTAGCAAAAAAACAACGTCATTAAAGGTGTTTATAGACTAGAACAAGTTACCCTATAAGTAAGAGTGATACATTTAGAAATAACAATAAGTACACGTTACCGACTCTTTTGATTCGACTCATTTCTTGAAAAATAAGTACATAAATAAATTTGCAACGTTGCGCTAGAGATGGACCTACCACATCCCATATGTGCACGTGAGAAAATTGTACAAATCTGTTCATTGCACTGTCATTCATAAATAACCAGGTTTACGATTAATCAAATCAAGGAAATAGCTTTTCATTAACATTTACAGAAACTGATCAAATATAATGTCTGCAGCGGTTAAATCACGCCAAATTGATTTCCTCTGATTGTATTCGTACCAGCTGAAATCTGCATCCACTAATAAATTTCATTGGTATGAATTATTTAATAAAAGGGAGTATAAGCTATAAGAATAAAGACGACTATATTAGTAAACCATATATTGATTTTTAATTAGTCGATTAGACAGTCGACAATTTAGCATGTCTCATGGTGTAAAATAAAGCAAACGTACAATAATGTTGAGAAAGATGTTCCCTTTAGAGAAACATGAATATATTAATATTATTAATATATTATACATATTCATATTTACTTATACATATGGAAATATTCAAAGCATTGTATCAAAGACCATGACAAATCAGATTTTTACATTATACCAGAAATGTATTTTACTGCTGTACCATTACATATTGGTTTCTTATATACAGAAATTTTGGCACGTGTAAAACAATAATATCACATTTGCTTTTTTCTGCCCCAACCTACCTACATGACGATCACGTGACCTAAAGGCATTCTGCCTTATATGACATATTGCCGTGCGTCAGTTTATTTATGTAGAAAGAATTCTATGACATTAATGATCCTCGTTAGTTTGTCTGTATATGTATAGAGAAATTTGGAAAAAGAGGGGGAAAGGGGGGGGGGGGACAGATCGAGGGAAAAAGCAATTTCTCATAGAATTATCTTTTTTATTTTCATTCTATAAATTTCGACATCTCAGTTTGTCATCTTTATCAATTGATATTGAAGTACGCATTATGGGTTAATTTTGCACCTGTTTTAGCGTATAGGATATTATTTAGACCCCTTTCTGAGTTTTAGTTTTGTGAAGGCTAAGCGGGACATACGTTTGAATCTACACCTAAGATATAGTCGAATTTGTACAACTAAATCTTTTGCGTAAAAAATAAGAATATACATTAAAGGAATATCCACAGGATCGTTTATTGCTATTTTAAATAGGGTGGAAAGAATAATCAAAATATTTGCTATATACGTCTGTAGTTTGGTACAATTTCAACAGTTGACAGCTTAAATAGTTCAAAACTATAATAATTACAGCAATATTAAACATCTCTATTAAATGTCATCGCAATGTTTCACTATTACACATTCAAGAACGATGCCTGTCATATCTGTATGTATGTATGCATCCAGGTTTTTTCCTGATTTTTTTCGATTCGTGTCGATAAATTAAGGTACATGTCGTGTAACATCATGACTAAAACGTCAATAGGAATGCCCCGAGGTCAATTGTTCCTAACAGCTCTAATGGCAGCAATGTCGATGTATTTAACGCCTTGATCTGACCTACTGGTAGACGTTATGTAAACTACAGGTGCAATCACAAATAAAGTTGTCATAACTACGTGTTAATTCACGATACAAGATGTATAAAGTACAACGGTGATCGCGTCATATAGCGAAAGCTGTTAACATTATATTCTCTCTTACAGTAAAGCTATTGGTCTGTCAGGAAGTCGAGGCTAGTTCATGACGTCTTAATTCAAATCTCAAAATAACGCATGCAACTGAAATACGATAGTGATATTTGTTCTAGCAAAGTGTGGTATTGTTAGAAAGAACGAACTTCCTATTTCAGTATCAAGATCATAAAAATAACCAGTTCTTCATAAAATTCTGATTCAGTTTAAATATAGTTAATCAGTTTGACCATCGAAGATTCTGTATTTAGATGATGCTTTACATTATGCTTAAATATATGTAAAGTTTTCATAATCTCTTAAGCATCAATATCATTTATCAGTTCTATAAATGGTCATAAGCACAATACCAGTTCTACTCTAGCATTCATTTTCCGGTATCTTTAAACTCTTAATTCAGAGAAATAAAAGTAATTCACCTTAATCTTAATAGTATACCACGAATGATGGTTGCTAGCTTCACAACAATATATGCCGCTAAAATGAACATCTAACGCCAATCAACAAAAATAACTATAGCTTTATAAAACTGATATATCTTTTTCGAAAAGAAGCTTAAAGAGAGAATATTTCATTGTTATTGTTTGAATTGAATTAATTAAATTAATATTCTGATCTTATTTTATTCTTATTTATCTAATTATATTACTTCATATTTATCTATTTTGTTTTATTTTATTTTATTTTATTTCATTTTATTTTATTTTATTTATTATATCTATCATCATGTCATGTTTTAATATTTGAATTTACTTGGGGTGGTAAATACAAAAATTAAAACATGACTGTCATGTTTTATTTATTGTATTCACCGCCCTAGAGTAAGTTCAAATATTAGAACATAACAATTATTTCCTTTAGTATATTTTGTTATTTTGTTCGTTACGTTGATCATGTTATGCCACTTATGTCGTGTTATGCTATGTTATGTCAGGTGGCGTTGTATTTTCACATTTTGTTATATTATTTTATTGGTATATGTTTCATTTTTGTATATATAACCTCATTCTATAAATCACTCGGAAAATTATAAATCTTGACAGTCCACGTCTTGTTAAAAATTGTAATCTGTCAAAACGGTGACATTGTCCATCTAACTAACAATTTGTATTTTGTGAGATAAAAGACACTTGTCAAATTATCAACATAACTTGGGTAATTATTTATTATTCTTTTTCATGTCATTCTATATCGCACCTTCTTATTATAATATTCATGATGTGGTATTGACAGATATAAGCAATATGAAAATTAATATAAAATTAATAAGTATTAAATTACTCGAAATATGTTTGAAGAGATAAATATGTATATAACTCCCAATGAAATAGATTCATGATTAATCTCTGTGTCTTTGATTTTTCTATTTGAGGATACGGAATTGTTCATTAATCCTTCACTGTATTAGATAATGTTAATGACTCTGGCAGTCTTATAAAGAAAGGGAATGGGTAATTAATGATCATATGGCTAAGACAGGAAGCAGTTCTATCATTGAGACATTGGAGAAACCCCATATTAACGGCAAAAATGCATTGTATTTGTAAAATTTCTGAAGAAATAGGGGTGTAACCTCTGGCGACCATTTCCTTGATTCACAAATACATAAAGCTGGATTGCCTTGCCCTAATATTTTTGCATTCAGGACTGTTATTTGAATAAAGTGACACGTTTGTGTTACGATTATTTGTCATCAGAGATATGTAGAATAGTCAATAGTCATAGAAGTTTCTGCTAATGGTGATTCTCTATGGAAAATCATAAAGTTTTTAATATTTAAATTGAAATGTATAGAATAATGGAAGTCAGAACCTTTCATGAAGAATCAAGAGGCTCAAATAAGTGTATTAACCTTCAGACATGAAGCATAAAATACGGAGTAAATATAAGAATATATTATACGTAAATTCATTTGGTGCTCCATATGCACATTTGCCAACTAATGTCTCTTTAGTGATGCTCAAGGCCAAAACTGTGGAAACACAAAGTATTAAGACTTGAAGACCAAACGAATTACTAAACTGACCTAATTGTACTAGTAATCGCTAAAGGACAGAGCTGTGCATGGATACGCACTACCTAAGTTTAGAATAATTTACAAACTTAAGTTTAGACTACACTGTGCTGCAAAACATCCTTTTGAGCAAACTCTCTGATATACTGCTATATGAGAAAATGAAGACTTGCGATAATTTGTGTGTTGCATGTTTATCAAAGATTTATTTTAAATTTATATCGTATAATATAAATTAAATAGCTCTGTCTTCCATTACAATAAAGTTGAATAATTGGTCTCTCCTGACAATTTGTATTGATAGCGATATGAAAAAATACTATTTATGTGACCACAAACTACAAGAGATTGACATAATTTTCGCGAAGATTTCGCTTCAGATGTCTTTGCGAGATGTGTGTTCTTGAGAGAAATACATGAGAAAATATATATTAATATTTTCATTTGAATAGTAAAATCAAGAGTGGTTTACTGACGACCAGGAATTTACGAATTGAAATCAACGAATCTGGCAAATAAGAAATGAAAGTAAATAATGAAAGTAAAGTAAAGATAAATAGATTCGTTACATACATGTCAAAATTTATGTTGAAATCCATTGTATCATTTGAAAAAACATAATTAATTATGAAACAGTGGTTTCTACATAATAGCATTGTCTCTTGTACAAACAATAGTGCGTCTTTATTTACAGTGGGATGAAATCACGTATTCCTGAGAAAGGTTGCCTTTATTGACTTTTTGTTTATTTGCTGTCAGGTAAACGTTTGAAATCCATTAATTTCCAAGGCCTTGAAGTCTTATCTTTTATTCTGAATTATATGATAGATTATCACCTGTACGGTTTTGCAGTTGAACCAGGAAAGTCATGTTTAATAGTCAAGTTAAAAGATAGTTAATTATGCAACAAATGAAATGTTAATACAGGAAATATCTTCTTTAAAAAACATGTATAGAGGATACACAATGTGCAAATAGATCAAGGTAAATACAGCCTTATAAGCTGTGAATGATATATAGATTACCGGAACGTTTCTTACAAAACATAAAATATGCATAAAATATTGACAAACCGTGTGTAGATCAAGGTCGAAATAATGATATTAGACATCATATTATATTATATTATATTATTATTATTATTATTATTATTATTATTTATTATTATTATTATTATTTTAATATTATTATTATATATTATCATATATATATTTCTTTTCATACTTCATTCATTACATCTTCATTTAAATTTTAAAATCTATACATGTTTAAGTAGTTAAACACCGCGCACGAAATGATCACGTGCCTGGTATGATCTATAGTACAATGAAGAAGAAATGTAAACATCAGTAAGATATTTAGTGTAGTAAGATAAGACAAAATAGAATAAGCAATATTATATTATATTATATTATATTATATTATATTATATTATATTATATTATATTATATCATATTATATCATATTATTGTAGTCTGAAATGTCATCTTCCTTTTTTAGGCAGCAAGTTCGGTGGTTGGAGAGACTTTTAAGCCTGCTTGATATTCGAAACATTGAACTAAGCTAAGTGTAATTTGGCTAGATGTTTTATTTGGTTGATTGGTGTTTCACATCGCTCTCAACAATGGCGATAGGAGTGGAGTCCGGTAAGGGGAATGTCCTATCTTGTAACATACGCTCAAAAGGCTGTTAAACGTCATATACAATGCGGTTAACCCTTTGATTATAACGATGACAGTTACCTCATAAAAATCACCGACGAATCAGACCGGGAATATCCGCTTAAGTACTGGGCATAAAGGGGGAATATATCCTCTGCGCGTTAGATTATATACCTGTTACCGTAATGCATGGAATACCAATCGCTGAATGTAGCTACTGGCATGCATATAGATTTATGATTAGTGTTGGTCTTAGTAGAAGCTATAGTTAAGCATAATTTTTATAACTGCAGTGTGCATGTAAGCTATGAAGAATATAATTAGATTCGTGTTCTCGTCCTGTATGTTCTTTTTACAGCTTCATTTCTTCGACTTTGCATGAGGACATACGACCGCAGAAGAGATTGCAAATCATAACCTTTCTCTCTATGATAGGTGGGATATATGATGTAATCAGTATTACGTAATAATTATTTCTCCATTTCCATCTTTCTAATGATGAATTGCTTACTGGTATGTAGTTTGACCCTTGTCTAATATGTACTGATTGATTTATTTTCTCGACTTTCATGATTTGATAAGAATACAAAGTATATAGTTTGAAAAAATTCAACGCCACTATGCCGCCTTTTCATATATCATGTGAATACAAGAATTTCATGCTTTTTTTTGTAATTGATTCGATCAAATTCAGATGTGTATGGTCACATAATTCTATCCAAAGAATAAACCTTTAACAAAGTTGTACTTAATGAACATTCCATTAATTAACATACTCAATAGGTGGAATGATATCAATTTCTTCATTGTAATTCCACTCGCGCACAAAATATACCATTTTGTAGTGAAATGTCAACCAAAACAGGCACCCTCATAATAAATGTTTAATACGGAATAATCTCTAAAGCATAATATGTAGTAACTTGTACATATATATATATATATATATATATATATATATATATATATATATATATATATATATATATATATATATATATATATATATATATATATATATATATATACATGGGAAAAATGCGATGAGCAAGTAGTACAATATGTATCCAAAGCATTAAGTTTGAATAAGTGAAATATGTCTAGCGTAGAATATAAAATATTGATATCAAAATAATTGAGCGCAAAAAAATCAAATTCAACGATCTATTTATAAAATGTATGTGCAATTAAAAAATTGATATGTGCTCCCCCCTTTCCCTCTCAAAAAAAAAATGATAGTAATTAAATAATGGGGGGAAAAAAAATAACGAAATAATAAAATAATATCAATACATACCTATGCACAGTATGAACACTCCCAAGAATAGCAAACTGAGTTTCATATTAACGTTGGCACAGTTCACCCGAAATTATCTGACTTCTTTTTTACGAGCATATGTCCAACTAAAAAATACCATTTCGTAATCGCAAGTCAGTGTTGATTGTCCTGTCCGAACATACTGATGCTTATGGTGGCAGTCGAGAGTAGGCCTCCCTTACATCCATAATATCAAGTGACGTCACATAACTTGATATATGACCTTGTACAATCACCTTCTGTGTGACATTTTGATGCTTAGTGTGTCCAGTCACATAAATGACCACTCATACTGAAAAAATCCTTCTCAGTTTAAACTTTCATCATGGCTGCCTCTCTTATGGCCTATCGCTGATTACTATTTAATTATTTTGAATGTATTATGCAAATATGAAAGACACATCTAGTATTGAGACTCATGATGGGAAAATGAAGTCTTTTGATTTATTGTCAAAGCGACTCATGATTTATTGGCGATGGCACAAGGGGCACGTGCTAACGACATAAACGATCTTGATTGAAATTTTAATTTAACTTTAAGACATAAATTTTCTCAATGAAATTTTTGTATACTTTTAAAAGGCAAAAATTAAGTTTTACCTTTATATGGTGCATTTATGTATCTAAATTAAACAGCATGAAGCACTCAATTTCAACAGATTTTCGGCCACCCGACCGTATTCAAGTAGTTCAATGTTTCAACTAGCTAACATGGATTGATTGCACCATTAAACTACTTGAAAAAGGTCCGGTGGCCGAAATTTTGTGAAAATTTAGTGTTTCTTGTTATTTATGTCACGGACATCCCGTTCTGAAGGATTTTAATATACTTTCTGTATCTGAATCTTATTTTCAGTTTCAATTCTTTTTATAACTGTTTTAATAAGGTTGACAAATATTACAACTGTTAGTAAGTACACAGGCGATTCGCCTGTAGGATTCAAACCCGGGGCCTCTTTAGCATGAGCAAAAACCTTTAGCGACTATGGTGGTGATAAAAATGATGATGATGATGATGATGATGATGATGATGATGATGATGATGATGATCATCATCATCATCATCATCATCATCATCGTAATGACGACGACGACAATGATGATGATGATGATGATGATGATGATGATGATGATGATGATGATGTTTTATAGAAAACAATCTATCAAATTAAACTGGATCCTTGCGAACACTTCATTTTTGTGCTGGGGCGGCACTAAAGAGACGTCCGTGGTTCTAAATATAACAAAACTGAAGAAAATAAAAATACCTGTATAGAATAATACAAATAAATATTTCAAAGTCAAATAAATTCGGATTGTATACGAGTATTGATTACCAGAGGTTTTGTTCTCTATCAATCAATTTCAATTTTTGATTTGAAAATATATACTACCAAAACTGATGGTCCTCTCTCTCTCTCTCTCTCTCTCTCTCTCTCTCTCTCTCTCTCTCTCTCTCTCTCTCTCTCTTATTTGTCTTTTGTTGTGAATATATCATAAATATAGATGTAGGGCCAATCATATAATTTATCAGACCAAGTAAAGGGAAAAGAATGAAATCAATTTATCGTTCATGTCTCCTTTATAATTCGTTCATCGGCTAAATTCACATGAGAAATACATATAAAAAACAAAACGGAAAAAAACGGAAAAAAGAAAATAGAAAAAAAGAACTTCCCATCCACAATCACCCCCCCCCCCCCCAAGGAAAAGAAAAAAGAAACAAACAAACAAAACAAATAATAACACACACACACACACACACACACACACACACACACACACACAAAAGAAGCAGGGGAGAGAACAGAAAGGAGAAGCAAACACACACACAGCATTAGATTTAACAAAATATTTCAATTTCATTTTTTTTTTTCGTTGAATTTGCTTCCATTTCTCGTGTGTATTTACACTGAGTCGATGAAAAGGTGTAATAATTACATAATTATAACAATAATTGTCCATAACAACGTGATATGGTGGCAACATTAGGATTTAACGACAAGACCCATAATAAATCAGACAATATAATTTCTATTTGCAAAAGACTTCGACTCCGTCTCGGATATGTGTGTACATAATACATAACATGTTGTTGAAGTGTTCCATCGTGTCTCAAGGCGAAAATACAACGTGTGATCAAAGATGTACAAACAACAATCAGACCACACGCGAACGAAAACAATGCACTATCCTAATACGGATATCTCAATCGATTTGTACATAAGGTAAACATTATAGGGTGATAATACATTCATAAACTTGAATCAATGCCTCCTCTATCCCCAGTGACAAGCGTTGATCAATTGAACATTTACGTATATTAATGTACATTAAGAGTTGTTTGTGGTCGAACTTTAAGGCCATTATGGATGTATCATTGTTTTTTGTTACATTTTACAGTTTTCATGATTTTATTGTTCTTTAATTTCTTTGCAGTATCGCCGGGTGATTTTACTGTTTTTCTCTGTTAGTAAGGTGAAGTCGTATCTTTTAGTGGTTATTTTATAGATATCCTTTTTGTCAATTAATGCATTTTTGAATGTTTTAGGAATCGAACTCGGAACCACACACGAGTTCACCGCGGGATTAACCCTGTGAATATGAGTTTTGGCTCTTGTCCTTAATGACGACAGACTCACCAAAAGGCTTTATATTATTATGATAAAGTTTTAGCGTAATAAATGTTTTTAAACAATGCATTCAATTACAAATACATTTAATTGGATTACAAATATACCTTATTTTATTACAGTTATCTCCCCATCACAATCTGCACAACATTCTCCATTAGCCAGTTTGGAGCGTGGTGTTAGCGGAATTAGTAAACAAATTATTATTATTATTATTATTATTATTATTATTATTATTATTATTATTATTATTATTATTATTATTATTATCGTCGTCCTACTCTTCCTCCTCCTCCTTCTCCTCCTCATCATCATTCATCATTCATCATCATCATATTGCTTTGCAGAACTGCTTATTGATTTTCTCTTGGTTTTTCTCCATGGTGACTTCTGCCACATAACTGAGCCAGTAACTCGCTCTTTTTTCTTTCACTTTGAACTATGTTGTGGTCCCAACACTTTATTTATAACTATCATTCCATGATAACCTTCACTACACTTTGAAATATTCATGGAGGGTGGGGTTAGGGAATGATTACTCAATGTTGACTCTTCCATATGTAAATGTACCAAATGTCCAAATTCGAATGATTGATTGATTTTTGTTTAACGTCACACCACGAATATTTCACGTATATAGTGACGGCATCTGCCTGATGCAGGGCATACAAATTTTGACCTTTGCAACGAACCCACCCGAAGCAGTGAGGGATCTTTAACGTGCCATGCATACCACGACACGGGGCCTCGGTTTTTACTGTCTCATCCGAAAGACAGGACACTGGCATGACCAGAGCGGGAATAGAACCTCGCCTCCCGATTAGGAGTCCAGCGTGATACCACTAGGCCACGCCGGTCTACCAAATTCGAATGAAATACATTTATAAGCAATACAGAACGAAATAGAACGCCATACACGAAAACACGTTTAATAAGAAATAAACTCATCTTAAAAAGTGAAATAAGAACTTTAAAACTTTTTACAAGCTTTACTATTACAGAAGTATCATTTTCACCTTTCACCTCTTTCTCTTGTCCGATTTCCTTATATTTATACGTTTCAAAATGAGCTAAGAAATTAAATTTGATGAAGGCCCTTTAAGTTTTAGGTTAGACTCGCACTCCTTATCCTCAAACTACCCTATTTACATTTTAATCGAGATTTAGTTTAACGAATTACAGAAATGATCCAGAATTTAGTGTTATAGTATTTATCATTTAGATGTAGAGAAAATATTCAATTTTATAATGCATGGTATAAAGTAAGAGACGTATATATCTGAATATATGTATCATAATATCTTATTGATAGTTAGATTGAAAAAATATATATATATACATCCATTTCAATCTTTAAAAAACAAATAATAAAATAAATAAATGAATAGATAGATAATAATAGTAGAAATAAATAAATAATAAATAAATGAAACAAAAAGCCTACGCCTATACACATTTTGAAAGTATTCTTTTACTTCTCAGTTTTAAAGTCGTATTAATTGTGTTTCTATATTCTCAGCACATGGTTGGTACTTAACTACATGTATTTTCGTTTTGGAAAACTTTCACCATAAGCGGATCAATCAATTTCTGGAAAATAGTAATAAAAGGGAAGGAGGGTCCTTGAAATGGAAAAATCGTAAAATTTTACTGAGGAAAAGACGGTTACCTTCTTGAAGAAAATATCCTTAGTATTTTATTGTAAGGTTCCAACTGCTGTCTTCTAACGAAGAAAATTCCAAACATTGACAGGTAAATAAAAATTAATTCATTACATATTTGTAACAGAAAATATTCAAACATTTTTTACACCTGCACATTAATAAGAATGTGAAAAGAAACAGATGCTGTTTCGACAGAACTGGCAAACAAAATCAATCAATAATCAAAACAGAACACCTGATCTGCCATTCTCTAAATACGACACATTCTTCCGCGCGCATTCTGTGTCAATGATTACAGTTTTATTAGAGATACGTTCTATTTGACGCTGCTCATCTTTTATCTTCGCATCATTAATATTTGGTCACGTGATGAGGTAGTAAAGTCATATTAGATGTATTATAGTGACAATTCTTTAAAAAAAAAGAACTCAGAGTATATGGTCCGTCGGGTCATTACCAGTGGCGGATTTAGAAAGGGGAGGGGGGGGAGGGGCCTCGCCCCCCCCCCCCCTTTTCGCTACATATTTACATGTAAAATCCAGATTTGTTACCAAAACTGACTGAGTAGTTTGGCTAGTACACATGTGGGCCCCCTTTTCAAAAATTCTGGATCCGCCACTGATTACAGTGGTTCAATTACAGTAGCGGATCCAGGATTTCCGAAAATGGGGCCTACATGTGAATGTCAATTATTATCCAGATTACTCAACCATCATGGGTGCAAACTTTGAAGTTATACTCATACTTGGAGCAAAAAAGTGGGTGCCCCTCCCTCTAAATCCGCCAATGAGGTTCAATTTTTGACACTATGCATGCAAACAGGGACATAGACTACTTACTTGGATGTACATGTAGTCTATGTTTCTGATGCAAATAAGTTAAACAGTGCTGTTCAGAATAGAAATTTCGAAATAACAATAGACTAATTACGCTTTGATATTCTTAAAAAAATACCATGGAAAGCACGTGACTACGGACAAATATTGATGTTTCAGATACAGAATTTAAATTATGAAAAATCGAAGAGCAAATTTGTTTTTTAAGTATCGAGTAGATATCATTGTTTTCCCTTTGACTTGTTCACTTGCAATATTTTTGCTTTAACTTATTTCAAAGAATATTGTTCAAATCTCGTACCTACGAACAAACAATTCCACTTAAATTTAAGTTTTTATAATAAAAGAAACGAAACACGGAAATGACCTATTAGTATATCCTCATTGTTTGTACGGTATCCTGTGTTGGTTGCTTGATTTGTGTCTTGCGTCATTCTCATCAATTTTCATTTACATCGCAACTTGAAAGTGCAACCAATCTCTTAAACATAGTGGCGCAATACGGAGTATCGCAACCACTAAAATCCGTCACGATTTACATTTAGTCACCTTCCAAATCGTGCGCAACTTACGTCATAATTATATGACGTCATAACAATCACAAAGTGCGCGTGTGTGTTGACGTTATTGTAGTTGCGATATTCAGTATTCGGGAATCGAACCCTGTCTGTCCGCGCCACAAACAGAGCGTTTGACCACTACACCGAGTTGACTCTTTTGTTTCCTACACAAGTCATGTATGTAAAGAGATATATAGATATATACTCAGTTTCCAAATCATGATGCGGCGCTCTGATACCCTCCTCCCTAATTTTTTACTTGTAAATGTGGCAAAAAAGGGGGCAGACCCCTCCTGTAAATCCGCCACTGGTTTGCTATAAGTAAACACGATAAGTATACACGATCAGTACAAACAATATTCATTCGCGATAGCTTTACATGGTATATCCATTCGCATATCTATACACAATTTTCATAACGAGATAACTGTACGCTATATTCAATCGATTGCAAGACTTTATTACGTCATATGCGTAGTAATATAGTGGGAGACAAATGTAGCCTAAATTTGAAATAATCACAGCTTTGGCACTTTAAGAAATATTTCTGTGCGAAGTTAATTTAGAAGAATATAACTATATTTATTGATTTGTGGTCACTTTAATTACCGGATAATGAAAAAAAAACCATGGGGATTTCCCTACCTAAATATAGAGTTTTAGCCAGATTTGAAGAATATACCAGGTTTTAATTTCTCATACCGAAAAATCCAATCCGACCGCCTTGAATTAAAAGCAAACAAATAAAGACAAAAATCAAACTATAAATGAATGATTGATTGATTGATTATTGCTTTACGTCACTCCACGATTATTTCACGTATATGGTGACGGCATCTGTCTGATGCATTGCATAGAAATTTCTACCTTTGCAACGAACCCACCTGAAGCAGTGAGGGATCTTTTACGTGCCATGCCTATCGTGACACGGGACCTCGGTTTTTACTGTCTTATCCGAAAGACAGAACACCGGGCTGCCCGGGGCGGGAGTCGAACCCGGGACCTCTCGACCATGAGCCTAGCACCTTATCCACTAGGCCACACCGGCTTAACTATAAATCATGATACAATCATTATGATGTAATGGACATCCCCTAACGAGCTATAATAATCATGTGATAGAACCTCATGGCACCTTTTATGTTCAAATTTTATATTTAAAAAGTTGAGCATCTTGCTAGCAAAAATTCGAGTTCCAAAATGTTATCCGTATCAAAAATTTTCAAAATCGAGGAAACCAAAATCATAAGCTACACAGGAAAGTGGTATTGACCAATGTTCTTCAAAGTTCCATTATTTGTGTTTAGAATATGCGTCAGTTACAGCAATGATGATTAACCCCTAAGATAAAGGTTTTTTACATGGCCAACTTGACAAGTTTTGTTTCATTTCCATTTATTTTACATACTAATTTATCATACTCACGCCAGAAAATTTGCTTGGTCGTGCTGGTTTCTCTGTTTGCACATTTGTCTGAGTGTCCGTCTGTCCGTCCGTCTGTAGTGTCTAAAAAGCGTTCCCAGATTGTTACTCAGTAGCTTTTTTATTCTTGAATCTTTAGCATAGTTTATTTATCGATGAAAATACAACATATAGTTATATATATGTATGTATAATCAACATAAGTAATATAACAAGGTTAAGTCAGTAAGTGTCATGATAAATTAATCATAATATGTGATATGCCAAGCAAAAGATGTCTATGACCTATAATTTGGGGGTCAAGAGGTCAATGATGATTTACTAGAGGACGCATTATTAATATAATTTTTAGTCAAGGTACCCACTCTTTGACGATAAATTTTGCCCAGGAAAAAGAAATCCACATGCAAAAAAAAAAAAAAAAAAATAAATAAATAATATAAAAAAGGAGGGGATGGGGTAAGAGTCCTATTTGTGTACATGTAACATGTTCCATCGACATTCTGTCCTTTTTTCTCTCTTTACATCGGAAATTGCCTTTCTTGTTTTGGGCCGGCACGAGCCGGCCCATTTACTGATTTAACTTTGGAGAAAACACTGTGATTTACTGCTGCCCTGTAAAGTACTATGATTCACTGCGGTATTACTTTGTTTACTAGATATCATCTTGGTCACTAAAGGTCATTAAAACACTTAACAAATACGTTACGTTCACATCCTTTGTACATATTATCGTGAATTTTTTCCCCTGTTATTATAAGAGCAGAAAATTATGACATCATCGTTGGTGCGCTATTTATAGATATGTATATACGGCGATGCTGTGCTCAATGATTGGTTTATTTTAGAAACCTTGCTGTACGCGACAGTATAGAAGGGATTACCGGAGAGGTTGAGTTTACCGAAAAGATCGTAAAATCTACCGAAAACAAAATTACAGAATAAAAATTTACCAGTATTTCCTCTGATTATAATTATAAATGATCACTGAAGAAATTGTATTCTAAGACGTATATGTAAACTTATACAAAACAATGATACATAAAATGAAGCATACAAAAATAGGTTTAAGTCAAGTTATACCGATTTAAGCCTTTTAAGTCATTGATTCAAATTTTAATTCCATGTCATCATCTATAGTTTCATACATTTGTCTGAAACAAGAGTGTCTTGGGTTGTACGATTAACCTCCAAAAATAAGGGACGAGATGGGCATAACTTCATAAAAACAAAGTTTCTACGATATTTTTAAAGGTTAATTGTACAACAGAATGATTACTTAAAGATAAATAAAGACAACAGCTCATGTTTGAAATTATTATCACTAATTATGTAGATATGAAGTTTGAATTAAATTTTTCACAGAAGTTAGTAAGACATTTTGAAGGATAATTATAAATAATTCATAATAATACAAACTGTTTTGATACTACTACTTTTAACCTTTTTGTTCAAAATTTCAAAAGTATAATAGGTAAGAAAAATCCCCATGAATTTTTAAACTTAAACTGTAACATTTGAATTCAAATTTTTATTCTTTGGTTTGATTTCATTGTAATATTCTTAAATTGGATTCAGTCAATAATATTGAAAGATATTTAGAATTTAAAGGTTATATTGAAAGCATTTTAAGTAACAGATTTTATATTTGATACAAAGTAAAGATTGGTGAACAATTATTCCAATATTATATATACATGTATATATATTTTTCATTTCCAAAGTCTTATTTCAAAATTTAAAGTTAAACCGTAGTATAGATTTATTAATGTGATATAACAATTATGATAGTCCTATAGTATTGATTAATCTTAGTGTGATTTGATTTGTACTATAAACATTAACAGTAACACAACTTGTACTTGACAAGATTATCCAAATATTATTTGTTTTTAAATTTTTGGATTAATTACAAATTTGCTTTCAATATCATTTTGAATTATATTTGAGCCCAGCATAATTTGTTTACATTCACTTGCAGTCAAGTTTTGTAAGTTTTGATAACATTATCTATCTCAATGAATGACCAAAAATCTTGCATGCTAGTCAAATGTTTAGTTTTTTCTATTGTTTATATAAGAGTTTTCCTAGAGAAAAGTTTTTCATCTGATCTGTATATCATTTCTAATCATATTCAAGTATCAGTAAGAAATTTAGAATACAGAAATGAACTTTCAACATACTTGGTGTGTTACACTTGCCCTAGCTAACACATAGTGATTTTCATCAATACATTATGTTTATTTCAATCAAAGTGTTATGAATACTTGGCATGAAATGGCTGAACACAAAGCATTAACCTTTACTATCATTTTGTCTGTCTGTGATAACTAGACATGTATAATGTGCCATGACTTTCCTGTCTGCACAACTAGACAGAAGATGCTTACTCCTCCCTTAAAACTGCTTTCATGTTTCATCGAAATTGCATCTACATTGCACTTTTCAGACCCTTTTTTTATGTCACCTGCGAAACAAAACATTTGAATCAATTTGTCCGATGTCCATCCGTCTGTCTGTCAGTCACGCTATTATTGGTCATAATTTAGTATTAAACATCTATACTTCAAATCAAACTTGCAGGATTGATTTATTACGATGAGAGCCGAAGGTCAAACTGACACTGTCAAGGTCATATTCAAGGTCAAGTTTATGGGTAAACATATGGCATGCGACATCGTATTTGGGAGCAATGACTTTTTTTTTAATTTTTCAAAACAATTATACATGTCGCCAAATTACACACTACTGTCCGCGCCACTCACTCTGGAAACTGGAAAATCTGGATTTTCAGTTATTCATTTTCAGAATAATTTCAAAAAGGCAAAACCATTCGATAGTTCTTGTTTAGTCGTAACTTTTGGTGTATGCTATATGTTTGTATGAAGAAGCCTTCATATTTTATAGAAAAAAATCAATTTTAGATAGGGCGATTTCCATGTTAAATTTTGACGTGACGTCGCCAAGTATCCCATAGACTCAATGTTAAACATCGGCGACGTCACGTCAAAATTAACATAGAAAACGCCCTATCTAAAATGATTTTTCCCCCATAAAATACGAATGCTTCTTCGTAGAAACATATAACATACACCAAAAGTTACGACTAAACAAGATCTGTCGATTGATATTAATTTTGTAAAACTATTTTAAAGATAAATTAGTGAAAATCCAGATTTTTCGGTTTACAAAGTGAGTGGCGTGGACAGTAAGTACTAAGGGCCACGTGCTAAGTATTGACTTGCTAATAGTTTTAAAGTAGTTTCTTGACGATATTTTAGGATGCTATTTTTCAGTGTGAAGGGGCATTATCCTTTCAAATATTATTCAATCATAACCAACAAATATCACAATTTAACTTTTTTTCAAATTACAGTATTACTTCTAGGAACATATCATAATCAAACTTGTACTGAGCTTATTACATAAAGTCAAAAAAGAAAACGGTGTTTAAACAACTGTACACTATAGGTAGGTCGAAACCTATAGTAATGGAAATATAAGTCAGTGAACAATTTGGTTACGGCCCGAAACTTTGACGCTTGCGTCAATAGGTTTTCTTGTCTCATTTGTTTCTATAACTTACATGCTATGGTAGACCACGTCAGTCAACTTGTCATACGCCGTCTTCGCGGCAACAGTGATTGGTCGTAAAGTAGAACGCACATGATGAGACTCACATAAGCAGCAGTCTAAAATTAGAATCCAATCACATTTAAAGAAAAGCTACGAAATCGCATTTGTGATTCTCCAGAAATTCTATTAAACTATTTCCAGGATATTTCCCCCCTAATTTTTATCTTGGTTAATGACAGCAATTAGTCTGCAGATGTCTTAGATAATGAAATGATGATCTAAACCTTTCAGGTGTTAATGAAAGTGATATTTTGGTCGTTAGTTTTTGTAAATGATTGATATATCCAATTTTAGTATCAGGTGATCAGTGTTAAGTTGATAACATGACTCGACTTTTCTTCCATGATAACCTTTCATATTAGTTTTAATTTTTATATATTTAGTTTTATGTCTGTATGTGAATTTGTGTTTTAACAATGATGCGTACTTACCTATCTACCTAAATGTATATTAATCAATTCATATCCATAAAAAAGGCTCAATGCTATTAATAAGAAATTATTATCCATGGTTTTATTTCAAGCATTGCACATATTGCTTTCTCAACACGATGTTAAGTTCGTTTCAGACAAAAAAAAGTAAATAAATAAATGAATAATAAATGATAATAAAATAAATAGGTAAAAAAAATTTTTTTAAATAATGATAAGATATATAGGTATAAGTAAAACTAAAAACAATAATAATAAAATAATAATAAGAGATAAAAACAACAAACAAACAAGAGAAAAGGTCTTACCAAAACTAAATTGCTGCACAGTCCCCTCCCATGGTAATATATGATCAATAATGATAGGGTGATTACTATTGTTATTATTATTATTATTATTATTATTATTATTATTATTATTATTATTATTATTATTATTATTATTATCATCATCATCATTATTATTATTATCATTCCCATTGGTACTATACTAAAAATGGGGGAGGGGGCACGAATCGTAAGCCCTGTGATTGCTGTGTATGTTTTAGAAAAAAAATATCTTGTAAAGGTAAAAACCACTTCTGTCATTTTCTATGAACGAGTAAGGATAGCACTATATCTATTGAGTGAATTGTGATTGCCCGATACTTCTAGATCCATCATGAAGATGGAGATATTGAAAAGCTTATCGATGTACCAGATTCAGATTTAGATGCTTTATTAACGTTTCACCAACATACTTACAATATCACTGTTAAAACAATTGTTACTAGTATAAAGTAAACACATTGCCAGTCTCTATGTACAGCATTATGACAGACGAGTTAACAACAATATTAAAACATGCTTATATAGAAACACACTTTATAGAATTAAAAGAAATTATCTACATAAAAAGCTAAATTACGTCTTATAGTAATACTGAGTGGCAGATTTTGGCAACTATATATATAGCACATACATGTATTTACATATTCAAACATGAAATGAATTTCTCTTGTTTGATTTAAACATCAATTTTCTGCATTGAAATGTCTAGCATTTTCATGCAATACTTCTTGTGACACTGAATAAAGTGGACATTTGGTGAGCACATGTACCTCATCTTCTATCTGATCCACACAGTAAAAACATTTCTTTTCATTTACTAGCAGTTTTGCATATTTTCCAGCTTCAATCCTTCAGGTTGCCACCCCATGTCTAAACTTTGCATATGCACTCCGATAACTTTTTACATACATTGTATTACAAGTGATATTGTTTAAACAATGGTCTATCGCAGTACATTGTACTTGCCGACTGTTGGTCAGTTTCATGGGGTGTTTGGATACTACTGTTTCATTGCGGTACGTAGAGAGAGAAGTTTACGTAGCGCAACCCCTCGACTCGTGAAGATGTGTTAATTATTTATATACATATCATTGATTGGTCTACCTTTATCCCTTCCCTCAGAAGGTGTAAGTTTTTGACAAAGTTTCTCTGAAAGAAGATTCTGAATGTTCGCATTGTCTGGGGAGTAAACATGTGATTGATGAAAATATAAACCTTTTTTCATGTTCAATGTAGTTATTTCTATAATTATAAAAACCGTCCACAGTTTTGGCTAGGCTTGATATATATTATTCTGTGTAATCTTACAGTTATAATACTGAATTCAGTAAGATAGAAAAAAAAACTTCTAAGTTTGTCAGAGAGAGAGAGAGAGAGAGAGAGAGAGAGAGAGAGAGAGAGATGTTGGTAGATATAGGTAGGTAGAAAGATCAGTAGGTAGGTAGATGATGATGATGATGATGATGATGATGACGACGACGACCATGATGATGATGGATTAGAACCGCAATAAATGGACCGGACCGGGAAATTTTATTGGTTTTGAAGATATATATAAATTTAACTCTACTTTTGCCTTTAAAAATAGTGGTGAGATGTAGTCAGGTTCCGATGAAATTCTATCAATTTTCATGTACCTGTGGGCGAATTTAGTCATTTAGTGTCCGAAAATGAGTTTGCCGTGTTAGTAAATTTAATTCGGAACCGCTGTCTAACTGAACTCCAATGTTTATACCCTATTTAAAATCCTACCTTTATACTGAACCTAGAAAGACAAGTGCAATGGCGGCAGTAGACCGGTTTCAATTTCTGCTAAAAGAAACTTTTGAGGTTTTCTCTGATATAAGAGATGCCCTGGCTTTAATAGGGGCTTTGTATGCATCACAGAAGACACTGAAATATGTCTACTGTTTATTGAAAGCTGGCAATGCCCATATATTAAGTAAATTATCTTTCATCGGTGACCTTCGACGAAGATACGGACGTTGGGCAGGTACTTGCATCATCGACTTTATGAGGTGTCATGCCTCGTAAAAAGTGTCAGAAGATCATATGATGTTGCTTATATATTTATCCTTTATTCTTTTACCTGTTTTTGTTTTGTGATTAATAGATTTATAAATTTGTGAGCTAATTACCTGAAAAGTTTTTGTAGGGGCATTAGTGTCCTATGAACTTTCAGTATAAGTAGTGTTTAAGTGACTACATTACATTTATATCTACTCACTCATATGGATATGTTCAGTAGTGAATCCACAGCATCTTACATAGCAAGGGAAAGTGCAAGTTGAAGGGCACATTGTCGTATAAACAGGTTGGGCACATGTTCAGAACGAGCTATAATAGCTCGATCTAGCTATTATAGCTCGAATGAGCTATAATTTTTCTTATCTGATAAATGAAAATTTCAGAATTTTAAAGAAACGGTTGCAAGTCGCATTAGAAGTCAGTAAATGCCATAACTTTTGTAAAAGAACTTCCACTGCAAGATGTAAAAGATTGGAGAGAAACGGCACCAAGAAGTTTGCAAAGTTTTAAGGTGTGTTTCTCATATTTGGTACGTATTGCTGCCAGGGTTCTTTTGCATAAATTCCATTTTTTTCAGAGTACTAATGCGACTTTTAAACATTTTTTGAAAATTCATAAATTTTGATTGTTTACTTAAGAGAAATTATAGCTCAATAGAGCTATAATAGCTAGATCGAGCTATTATAGCTCGTTCTGAACATGTGCCCGACCTGATAAATGGCCTTCCCAAATGGGTCACGTGACTATCAACCACGCGCTCCGGCATTCCGCGGGGCAAAACACCGGGAAGCATGCATTAGTTACAATAGAAGATGTGCTGATTTGGCGCATATTATCGGCATTTACCTAGCTTCTAAGGTTGTCACATGATGACACCTATTTCTTTACACTTCAGAAGGATTTTGCTGCCATATTGTCAAAGCAATTACTCAAAAGCAGATGTATTTAAACGAGACTGTCGAGATCAAAAAGTCAAACACTTTCATATAGAGATAAGCTACATGATATTATAAACAGAGACATACAACACGTGTGGTATGAGCAAAAACTGTTGTTACTTGACTTGAAACAATGTCTGTATGAAATTATGGAATGAGATGAAAGGTGGATGTAACATGACATGACCAGGCATGACATACCTCGAGATATACAGTTTTGTTTCAACAGCCAGAGTGTTATACAAGCCATTCCATGAAGTCATACAACAGTTTGGATAGTTTTAATTATTTTTGACTCTGGTTACTTTAGGATATAATACTATTATTTTTTTTTTTCTGTTTCTAATTCTTTGATTATAAAGATCCCCAAAATGAGGTGAAGAGTCAGTTGAAATCACAATACTGATGGCAATCATCAAGATGGTTTCTTGCACAAGATATCAAGAAGATGTACTTCTGAGAATAGTATACAATATATACATCCTCATATCAATTAAGTCTTATTTGCATCAACAATATTTGTTTTTAGATTTTTGTTGGTTTTATTTTACCGCTCACTACTTTGCCCCATTTATTTGCACAACCAGCGGCAACACAGATTTTATTAATCATGTTTTTGTCTATTAAATATAAATAGAAATGTCAACAAACTATGACAGTATGGCGGCAAAATCCTTCGGAAGTGTAATCAAACTGATAACATCAAGTGATATTACCTTAGAACAGCCAGGTAAATGATAATATGCGCAGAGTACGTACATCCACTATTGTAAATGATGCATGCTACCCAGTGTTTTGCCCCACGGAATGTCGGAATGCGTGATTGCTAGTCACGTTACCCATTTGGGAAGGCCATCTATAACAGTTCTAATTAATATTATCTAACAGGTGACATGTTGGATAAATTTGAGTCATTGAAGGGCAGATGGGAAGAGGAATGTGTACATTGGGGGCGGGGGGAGGCTTCTCACACATCTGCCACTGAATGATATTAGTTTTCCTTATCATCTTAAGACCTCTTGATTTTAGTAACAGATGTGATGTACGTCATTCATGGACGAGTACTCCTGATGTGAAGTCATTGGATGAGGTGCTCGACTTTTGACTGAGAGGTTCCAGGTTTGACCTCCACCATGGGCATACAGGTGTCCTTCCCTTTTAGATAATACAGTGAAAACCGAGGCCCAATGTCACACTTGGCATTGGACAAAATCCCTCACTGCTTCTGGTGGGTTCATTGCAATAGAAAAACATTTCTTCGCAATGAATCAGGCAGATGCAGTCACCATGTATGTGAAATAATGATAGAGTGATGTACAACAACAGTCAATAATCAATTTCTGTTTCCCCAAACTTTTCTCATGGTAAATGTTCATTTAACATATACACATCAATACTCCAGGAGCAGTGTATATAGGTCAAGCAGGCTCAGCAGTAAAATGCAGGGCATATAGTGGAACCCTTGTGGCTTGGAGTGGGTCAGTTGCATAACAGAATGACCAATCAAAAACACCAGATACATGCCACCACCATACATAATCCTAGTGTGACATCAAATAATGATTAATCTAACGATCAATTTAAGAGAGTTATTGGTAAGAATCTAAAATGATGATAATATTTTAACTACAGATGTAATGTTTTACAGTGATAACAGGCAGTAGTGAAGGAATAGGTAAAGCATATGCTAGAGAACTTGCAAGGAGAGGAGTTAATGTGATTCTTATCAGTAGAGGGGAGAATAGACTTTATAAAACAGCCAAAGAAATAGGTAAATCTCCTGCTAAGTAGAGCATTTTACTTTATTAATATTAAGTATTCAATTTTTCATTTATTTGCTAAAACTTTACTTGTGAGACTACTTTAGGTGCCCATGTGTTTATACTCTCTTTCTTAGTTTTTTTTTTTATTCTTTTTTTGCATTTGATCAAATAAGTTTCTGTTTCTGGCTGCAGCTGAGGTAAGGAATTTCTTCAGTTGGTAAAAGGCAAGTTGGTGCAATTGTATTGCACCTGTTTCAAATTTGATGATCAAGATTCAGTTTTGACTTCCAAAAAGCTTATTTAATCGACTTCTACCTCAATACCTGTTTATGTACATTGGAGGAGACTGTATTAACCAAAGGCCCAGTGTTATGATGTTTGTTGGCATATAAAGGAACCCTAACTGCTTCAAGTTGGTCTACTGCACAGGTAAAAATTATTAGGCTTGGTACCAGGCAGGTGCTGATAGCACGTGAAAAAAAAAATCTTGGTGTGGCATTTTATAATGAAGAAGCAATTCTACGTATACAATCCTCAGCTGGTAAGAAATCAATCTCGTATACAATCCTCAGCTGGTAAGAAATCAATCTCATTAAAACCAAATCTTTGTTCCTCTTTGCTATTTGTCTTGTTGTCAAAGATCTGATGAAACCCTGAAAGGGTCATGTTCTAGTGAACTGTTTAAGTCACCAAAGCTTTCCATAGCCAATCAATGACTCGGCTAGGCATGTGCAAGCGATGCAATATGTAACAAACACTGTCCTAAAACTACTATGATATGGTTTAAATCAGATTGATAAGAAAAACCATAATTTTTGCATGATTTAATAAATTTCAAATATTGACGAAGCAAATTACATTGGGAATAAACATTCTAATCTTTGTTATCTCAGAGCAGGAATTCAAGGTAGAAACATGCTGCATACCTATAGACTTTAATATGGGACCTGAAGTATACAGTACAATATGGAATGCCATACAAGATAAAGAAATTGGAATATTAGGTATGAATAAACAAGTTTACATTTTATTTACTTCACGATTCTTGACTTAAAAAGATTATGCCTTTCTCAGAGTTTTTTTGTATTTCATCATTTTCCAGGGTGCATCCTTTCTACTAATGATAGTTAGTTTTTGGAGTCGGCTTCGGTGAAGCCGCACTCATTGCAATTCACTTTCTTTTCAGGGGTTATAACTTTCACTACTGATATAGAGCTTACTACGCCGCTGAAAAATAAAGTGCCGAAAAATTACTGATGTTGTCTTAAAAATTCTTGATCCGCACAATGTACCTTTAGCTCAGTTAATTTAAGCTAAACATAAACTAGTTTCAATAACTCGAAAAAGGAGTTGCAATAATGTTTTCAAATTTCGCGTAATAATATGTAGTTGTGACTACTTTACGATGTGTTTACCACCGACACCATCAGATGTACTCGATTGTGTAATTCTCCGGACAAAGCATTTGTCTTGATCTTGTATCGCTTGTTTTTATCGAGATATTTCAATTAAAGTTTTCCCCAACATGTTCTGGAACTTTAGTTCTTTTTCACATATATGACAAATTTAAAGATCGATCTTCCTGCATTTCCTCTGATAATGAAAATGCAATATAAATATTTAGGTAAATGTTGTATGTTTCTAAATATAAATGATGTTAAAACATTATGAGAATCGTGAATAAGATGGTTATTTAATGTCCCACTTGAAGGAATGTCGTTCCTTGGCTCAGCTTCGACTCATGACAACAATGCAGTAAGACTTGTTGCCATGAAGTTGTCGATTGCACATTCATTTCGGATACAAGCAATTGCAAACTCTTTGCCGTAAGATAGTATGAAGGGAGCAAATTTTATTAGCATTTTGTACATAGGTATAATCACGATGTAGTTGCAACAAAGACCTAATTTTTGCCCCCCGCCATTTTCCTGAAATCCTGAATCCGCCACTAAAATGGTAAAATGATTACATACTTAAAATCAGCAAAGCCGACTCTCAGGACTTTTGAGTCCTTTGATTTCTTTTATTCCTCTTGTCCTTAAAAATAGGTAACAGGGTACTGTGTTTGTCTGTGGACAATCCCAAAGATTCTAACACATGTAGAAAATGTCAACATTGATTTATATTTATTATCAAAGTTGACATGACATCACACTGAGATCTAAATCAAGATAATCCCTGAAACATTCCAAGGATGACCTGAGGGATAAACTTGGGGTATATCATGGACCATAATGCATCTTTGCTGAATCATATTTTGAACACAAGAGCTATGATTCATAAAGCTGCAGAAATTCATTGAAGAATCTTGTGAAGATCAAACCCATGCCCGCCCCCTTTTTTCTTCTTTAAATTTGAAGCCGGTGTGGTCTAGTGGTATCGCGCTGGACTCCTGATTGGGAGGCCGGGGTTTGATTCCCACTCTGGTCATGCCGGTGTCCTGTCTTTTTCGGATGAGACAGTAAAAACCGAGGCCCTGTTTCGTGGTATGCATGGCACGTTAAAGATCCCTCACTGCTTCGGTAGGGTCCGTTGCAAAGGTCAAAATTTGTATGCCCTGCATCAAGCAGATGCGGTCACCATATACGTGAAATATTCTTGGTGTGACGTTAAACAAAAATCAATCAATCAATCAATCTTTAAATTTGAGATAATGATATTTCAAACTATCACATTCCTCGTATAAATGCCAAGCCCGCACATTTCGCCATCCCTGTATTACATTTGGTGATAATAATTTAATGTACAAATGTGGACTAAAGGGTTTATGATGTATATATTTTTCCCATGACATCTTGTTTCAGTCAATAACGTGGGAGTAATGTATGATTGTCCACAGTTATTTCTTGACGTCCCTGAAGAGAGACTTTGGCAGTTAATCAATGTAAATGTTGCAGCTGCGACTATGGTAAGCAAGTTAATTTTTGATGGTGATGTAATAGGTCAAAGTTTGAATAAGCTAGTGAAAAATCAAATAAAGCTTTCATTCTTCATGTTATAATGAATCAGAAGTGTTCTTTATTGTTGAGTGTCTGTCTTTGAAAAGAAGTTTTTCAGACTTTCGTGTTTTTGGATATATTAATTGAAATGATTGTACTAAAATAGTGTGAAAAAATGTAAGAAACAAGGATTTACTCTGTGTGTTCTTAATTTACCAGGGTTTTGATTTTTAAAGAGTTAACATGTAGTGTATTTAGTAATTTATGAGTATTTAGGTTAAAGTATTGGCACACAAAACAGATCCCTCATGGTCTTGGGAGGGTCCGTTGCAAAGGTATAAATTTCTATGCAATGCATTAAGCAGATGCCGTGACCATGTAACGGGCATATACGTTAAGGTATCGTGGAATTATGGAAATCAGTAAGCAGTCTACTTTTATTTATGCTGAACTATAGTTGTGTTAAAATTACTACATTTGTAGTATAGCAAGTTGAGGTAGAGGGATCCATGTTTGGTTCCTGAATTGTTGTGTCACTGTTTAAGAGCTTGGTTTCCACCTGCTTCTATGTCATGGTTTAATTAAGAAATGGTTGAAAGTGGGTTGAAATCCCAATTAATGTTTGCTTTTTACTTCGAGTGTATTCTACTAATAATTACAATCTCGCTAATTATGTGTTGCATTATTTCATTTATTTAGATGACGCACATGATCATGCCTCAAATGGTTAAAAGGTAAAATTATATTTCTTTGACATACAATATTAAATATTCTTTTCCATCCTCTTCATGACCTTAGAAAACTTATAAATGATTGCTTTAAACTTAGGATTCCAGGGTTCTCCCTATTTTAGAAAATAGCGGGGGATTTTAGAAAAAGTAGGAAGTGAAGTAAAGTGTGAGTGTTGGCTCGAGCCTTCTAGGGGGATCTGGGGGCATGCTCTCACAGAAATTTTTTGAAGAAAAGGATCAAGGAGGAGTGATTTCCTTGATTCTAGACACTTGGTTGTCTTACTTAATCACTGAATCAGAATGCTGTGAAATCTTTGCTTGAAATGAATAAACAAGAATGGTTTGTATTATGCATTCCAGGTCATCACCTTTAAAAAAAAATGTTGAGCATGACCCATGTTTAGACGCTGTTACTTTTTAAATTCCCCACCATCCTTCAATTTCATAGTTTGGGAGAGAGTAAGAAAAGGAAAGAGCTTGAACAGAACCCACATATTAGATACTTAAGGGTCTTTCACACTGGTTCAGCATACATATACGTCTGCATTTTGCAAGTATTTCGCATTCACAGGCATATGCTGAAGTAGGGTTTGACATCGCTTTGGATCCTTGTTGTTTGTTCTCATATGTTCACATACGTTGTCGTTCGTTACGGTGATCAAAAAATGTTTTTTGTGCATGCACAAAATTTGTTGATGTACATGTATGCCGACAAATAGTGCTTACTCAAAAGTGTGAAAAGTGCGAAAATGTTAGGCAAACAGATTGCAAACTTTTGTTCGTCTGAAACACAGTAGCGGTACGTAACCTGAACAGTCTTATTTGTCCGAGGAAGTCGAGGAAATTTATTTGTGAAAGACTGGCATATTGGTAACAAATTTAAAATGCTCTTTCAACGTATGAGTTGTGTTTTTACTACTAATTGTTAACATCTTACTTTGATAGCACACCGGGAACTCTCTGTCAATGTATAAGTGCCGTTGCCTGTGCATTTAATCATTGTATGTAGTGCATGTATGAGAGTACACAAATTGTACTTTGAAAAAATGTTATTTTCTTAATGACGTACAAAAAAAGTACCGGCACTTAAGGAGAACCTTGGAATTCGCTGCTGTCTTTATTTTTATGGTAATAAAAACGTAGCACAGCTTGAATGAAGTAAAATTAAAACCTCACTGTACAGCATATCTTAACAAATTTTATTGGAGTGTGAGACTTTTATTTTCTCTTTTACTTAGAGGATAAAGAATGTGAGGCCCTAAATTTATACCTTGGATTTCTTATGACTTTGATTTTTTCAGACGAAAAGGAGCTGTAGTGATGATGTCATCAGGTGCATGCACTCGTATTACTCCTCAAATGACCATCTATGCGGCTACTAAGGTAAATCTTACCTAGATCAGATCTAGTTACAAACACATATTTCAATAAGTACTGGAGTTTTATGCCCCAAGATTGAAAGATCAGGGGCATATGTTTTTGTTCTGTTTGTTTTTTGCCTGTCCGTTGTCAACTTTAACCTTGGCTAAAACTTTTGAACCTTGAGGGATAGAGACTTCATATATGACATGTGTACTCAACTAATGAAGCCCTTTCAAATGACACTAAGGTTGATGACCTTGACAATGACCTTCATGCTAAAAATAAGAGTAACTTTTTGGACTTAGGTGCCGCTGGGGGCATTAGTGTTTCACAAACAAAACTTGTTTTTTATGGCTTTCACATTCTCATGTTCGACAGTCTTGAATTTCATGAAATTCCATTAAAAAAAATCATGAGATGGTTCAAGTTTCTGGTTGATTTTCCACATCAGCAGAAAAGTGTTGTTTAAAATATTACAAAAGCTTGGTGCTATCACAAGTTTTCTTAAAGAACTTTCAACATATTATAAATGTTTGACAGTACATTAAACATCGATATTTGAAGAAATGAGTGATTTTCTACTTTTGTTTGTTTATTTTTGATTGTTTTTTCGAAAACTGTATTTATTTTACAGTATTGAAGGACAAATCCTATTAATTGTAGAGTCCAAAATTTACAACTTGTTTTACCGTAAGTTCTTTTGTAAAGTGAGCCCCAGGCGTATATTTGATATCTGGCATGTAAAGGTAGTTACCTTGAGTATCTATAGCTGCCTGTAGTGATTGTATTTTGGAGTGGGTACAAATTACAACTATGTCCAAGTAGTGCCATGTAAATTACAACTGTGTCCAAGTAGTGCCATCTCATTGATAATCCTCATCCAAGTCTTTAAAGCCTTATAAAGCTGCACCTTATACCCAAGAGGTCATTTCCAATTTATGTCTTTGTTTCAATAATGATTTAATGGGAAATTTTGGTCGTAGGAATGCGATATGAGCAAAAATTTATCTGGATTACTTTAAACAAAAGGGGGTGGACCAGTCATAGAGAAAACATTAATACTTAAAATACTTAAAAAGTCATAGACAGATATGGGCTTAAGTTTCAATGATTGAAGTTCTATAATGAAGATGTCGGTGTTTGTCTGTAGTTACATGTGCTATATAATAATGTTTAAGGACTTCAAAATTGTGATCAAAATCTCAGAAATAGTTTATATCTATCTTGATCAGAGGGAGAATCTGAATCCCTGTGGAACGGAAATCAGACCACATCAGGTTAATTTCCAAATTAAAGCCACTAACCTCTTATAGTTGGTGGATTAAGACAAGGTAGAGTCAAGTGTTACACTGTGAAAATCCTATGGCTTGACTGAACAAACCTTTTACATACTGATTTTATTTTTCATATAATGCCCGACACACAGTGTTTTGCTGGTTAGAATTTTGTCATTTTATTGTGATGTAATAATCCAAGCATTGATTGACGTCATAATGAAAATTCTGAAAAAAAAGTAGTTTGTCAGGCATAAAACCACTTCTGTTGTGTGAAATTTGAAAGCGGTGTATCGGTAATGTTTCAACTATTAGCGCAACAGGTTTGCGACAGAGCCAGATGCTTCACATACTTGTAGTGCTATATTAAAATATAGGGTAAGTTCTAGAGGGCCATGCCACATAACAATCAATATTTCAGTCTAAATATAGTTGCAAAGTTATGGAAGGCTACATCATGTGACAAAAACAGTTTTTTTTATCAAATGTTTGTATCTTATTCAATATTGAAATATTTCTCTTTTATTTATGTATTCTTCATTTCTTTTATATGATTTATACATGTACATGTAATTCGAAAATAGGAAGAAAACAATTGAAATGTTTAAAAGGGTTTATTTCTTTGGAAACTTTATCTTGAGGTTCATAAAATTTGTCGAGCCTTAAATAAAGAACATTTTATGGTGAATACCTTTCCATTTTACTGCTTCATCTGGAATCTTGTACGTTTGTGCTTTTTCAGAGTTTCCTGGACTACTTTGCTAGGGCAATACAATATGAATACAAAGATACAGGTATCGTGGTACAGTCACTTCAACCATTCTATGTCGCTACCAGAATGACCAGATTTAGTAAAACATTATCCAAGCCTAGCTTACTAATACCATCAGCCGAGGTTTATGCCAGCAATGCTGTCATGACTCTAGGATATACTAGTCGTACTACGGGATATTGGCCGCACACTATACAGGTTATTATTACAGTGATGACCTTTTTACTTGGTGCATGCACTGACTTTTACTAGATTTAAAGATATCAACCTTGGCTTAAATATAAATATTTTATTATAGAGTTGCACATTTTTTTGTATTATGATTTTAATATTTCATTTAAATATGCACTATATTTTACGACCATTTAATGAGCACATTGGAGACACAAATTTTGTTATAGTTTACATCATAAAATCATAAAGTTCTATTGAAAATTCAATTAATATCACTCTCTTTTACACAATTTAAAATTGGACTAAAACAAATTTACAAGTGAATGTTATCTTGATTATTTAAATTTCTTCTGTGTACTCTTGTTCATCAAAATGTTTCTTTCCTAAATTTACAACAAAATTTGATCAAATATTGGCATTTTAATGAAATGGATAGTATTTAATGTTTTTATACCCATCAAATCAGGTCCTTTATAAGGACCCTTCTCAGTGGAAATTTCATCGATAATTCCCAAAATTTGTCTAAATTTTTTCCAAACATTGATCTTTTAGCATTATGCAAATGGGACAAAAATTCCAAATGAAAAGGTACAAACACTTTAAAAAAGAAAAAAGAAAAGAAAAAGAACTTTGTATTTCTAGATATCAAAAAACTTCCTTTTATTGCAAGTGATAATCTATATTAGTGAAATAAATCATTCAAAATAATAGCTAATTAACTTCGGAATACATTAATTTTTATGTTTAAATGATCAATAAATTATTTGATTTAAGCGTGACTTCAAAATTTTATGTACAGTACTTGTCTGTAGAATACTTGTTTATTTGTCATGTCATTTTCCCTATGAAGATTTTTAAGTAATTGCTGTATCTCTTGCAGTCATGGTTTGCTCAAAGTATTCCTGAATGGCTCTGGATGTGGGGTGCAACTAAGTTCAACAATGCTTTACGAAGGCAGGCAGATGAAAGACTGAAGCATAGGTTATATGTAAGAGATTCCAGTAGTCAGTCCCTGGATTCTGAGTCACCATAAATCTGTATCTTACACATCATTCTCTTCTTATCATGACAGATGTTTTTATAAGATCATATGCTGGATTACAAGTGAAGTCAAATAGCTGGTTAGCGACACTGAGCTCTTGAATGGTTTTCTTTGCTCTTCCAAATAGTAAAATAAAGCCAAATTAGAAAATTCAAATTTAGATGGTGGTATTTTGTCTTTAAAAATGTTTAATACCATACCAGAAATATTTCACCTTTATGTTGGTGGCAAGTGTTTGGTTGTTGGGAAAATCAGGGTATCCTGGAAAAAAGCCCCTTTGGAAGACCTTCCCCTTATCATTTTAAAATCACACTCAGGCATCTTGCTTGCCCTAACGCAGGATCAAATAGGATTAAATGAAAATGTATTCATCCTGCATTGATTAGATATTCCTTTTGCCATAATTCCTTATTGAGTAATGCTCATTTTATTCTTTATGTATGTAGTTATCATATTTATTAACATAATTATTAAGTGTGGTGTTTACAATTTTATGTTCAAGCTATCACAGCAGTTTTGTAGCTCTGTCCATGGTAATCCCAAATACTGTAAAACTCAGAATCTAAAGGTCACTGTGGTACATACTTTTTTAACTAGTTAAATTAGTATTTTCACAAAATAGCAAAGCGTAATGTTTTTGCTGATGTTGAATGTAAAATTTGTTAAATAATTAATGTGATTTTATTATTGTTTGCTTGTAATATGATGATTAATGATATCTGTCAAGGATGACTTTAAATAATATTTTAATTAGATTCAGTGTTATATAATCTTGATAAATGGATAAGATGATTTTGAAATATCTTTCGAGTACTACAAAATGGGTATTTGGAGTTGAAGTATTTTACTTTTACTCTTGTCTCAGTGGATAGAATATACTGAAACAATCTTTCTTTATTCAGAATTTATTGTTATCTTGTTAGAACCGAAGGCATAAGTGAGTTATAATCATAGCAATCTATCCAGTGTTTATCTGTTCAGCTTCCATTGTCTTGCCCTGTGTTGAATATCCAGAACCACTAAAGGGATTTTGATGAAATTCTATAAGAATAAAGTACTTATGGTCTATTAAATGTGATGTTGTTTTTTGACTGGATCCACCTAAGGATAGTTCATGGCAGAGCAGTATAGGTCAGGTCCTGGAGGATACTTTGAGATATTTCTTTAAATTGATTGTAATTAACTCAGTAATTAACTTGGTTTGTGACTTAGGGTAAGTTCCACAGCTGGTTTATCGATGTCCTGTTTTTTCGAGAAGACAATAAAAAGTGAAGTCTCATGTCATGGTAGACATAGTTGTTAAGGAGCCCTCACAAGTTTTGGGGGGAGCTGATGCTCATATGTAAATTTCTGTGCATTGCATCAAGTAGATGCCATGATATAAGTGGAATAATTTAAGTGTGGCATAAAATAAACATAAAGCAAAGAATATGAATCTGACTGAATTGTAAAGGGATTTGAATGATATAGAGGCATGTGTGTAATTTATTATTTTTGGTGTCATTTCAAAATCTAGTAAGCTCCACCACCTGAGCTTAAGGCTCAAGTGAGCTATTGTGATAGCCTGTGGGTCTTTATTTGTCTGTCTGTCTGTCTGTCCGTTTGTCTGTAAACTTTTAACATTTTTTACTTCTTCAGAACCACTTGAAGTATTTTGATGAAACTTGATATGCATGAAGAACTACATGTGTAGGTTGTCTACCAAGTTTGTTCATTTTGTCCAGATCGGTTGACAGGTGGTGCCACCATGGCTAAAAATAATCTCTGAAGGCACCTCTGTTTGAAAATCTTCTCCAGAACCACTGTATGGACAATGAAACTAATAGCATCTGAGAGATCTAGGTGGATGTATGTTTCCTGTTTGTTCATTTCATTAAAATCGTATAATTTTTGAAGTTTTTTGACATCATTTTGAACTTTAATATTTTCATACAAAATAGCATGGTTTTCATCAATATTTTCCCTATGCTTGACTTTTGATGCATTGAAATGCTTATTTTAACCATAATATTAAGGAAGGTTTTTTTGAAAGAATTTTTACAAAATTTTTATTTTTTGGATTTTTCATGAATCGGGGTATTTTTGATGTTCAGCGTTTTCTATGTCTCAGGTGAGCAATACAGACCCACTCAGACCCACACATGTTTTTTACATGTTTTTGCCTTTCTTTGGCCTTGGTATTGTGTGCTAAATTGTAACCTGATTTTGTATTTTTTTATAATGCTCATGAGAAGACATCTTTTTACATTGAAAATGCAGGTTTTACTTTCATTTAGATGCAGTTGTATAGTATGTAAGTCATAAAATATTTTTACAATGTTTAATTATCATCCTTCAGTGAAACAGAGTGGTGGCTGTACAGAAAAGTGTTTTAACATACCAATAATCAATTTATTTGTCACTATTATACAATACAGGGGTATTGAAAATCTGTAAGATTTAAGTTCTCATGTTCACTTCATAAGATTTATTTTTCTTCTTTTTTTTCTATTTTTATTAGAATGTAGAGCATAAAATTTTCATACTTAAAATAGCTAATACACAGTATTTTTGTATGTATGGAGTATAAATCAAAGCTGCTATTAGTGGCGTTGTGTGTCTCAAACTCATTGTATTTCTGATAAAATTCTGGACTTGTTTTATGATGTATTTGTGAAGCATATATCTGATTTCCAGCATTTTTTGATAAGCTCAAAAGTTACATTTCTTTACATGGATATACATGTAGAATGACTTCTTTCCATCTTACTGAATTCAGTATTAGGTATGAGGTTGTACAAAATAAGTTACATGTATTTCAAGAAAATATGGACCTATTTTAGGATTATGAAAACCTGCGATGTGAAAAAATGTTAACATTGTGCATCAATTACATGTTTACTCTCCATGACAAAACAAGCCTTTGGTATCTTCTTTCAGAGAAATTTTGTTAAAAACCATTAGTGAGGGGGTGGACAAAGTAAGCCTGTGAATGATCAGTGCCTATAGATCTTATTGGCTTTGTGTGGAGATTGGAGTCCGACAGGAGACTCGTCAGTGCGTTATCTTTTAGTTAAGATAGTAAAAACAGAGGCCCCTAGTCACTGTGAATATTGGCAAGTAAACAAATCGCTCGCTACTTTTCCGATTGAGTCTGTTTTTATAGATCAACATTTTTGTGAAGTACACAACTATACAAGTGATATAAATTAGCGCGACTTAAAAGCAACAAACGTAAATTTGTTTACCCTTCATGTATGTATGTCTGTCTGTCCTTCTCTTTATCATCTGATATCACATTTTTTTGGATTTTTGTCGACTTGTGGGCTGTGGTATTGATTGATTTTTTTGTTTTACGTCACCCCACGATTATTTTGCGTACATGGTGACGGCATCTGCCTGATGCATTGCGTAGAAATTTATACCTGTGCAACGAACCCACCCGAAGCAGAAAGGGATCATTTACCTGCCACGCCTACCGTGACACGTCACCTCGGTGTTTACTGGCTCATTCGAAAGACAGAATACCAGTTTGCCCACGGTGGGAATCGAATCGTGACCTCCCGGTCAAGAGCCGAGCGCCTTATCCACTGATCCACAGTCGGATTGTGGTCTGTGGTATAGCATTAAATTTATTGATGCAGTGCAAAAGAGAATGACTGAGTATTACACCATTCTTCATCATATATCCTCTTCATGTGTTTAATCTGTGGGCGTCTAATTTTGTGACATTTGTGGTTGTCATCCTCTCAGTCTGTTAGTCTGTTTACTTGTTGAGAGGTTTATTCTCTTTAATGCTGTAAAATAGAATTAATTATCAGACTTTAGCGTGGGCGTATTTTCAACACTTTCGACATTCATTTTGACTTTTTGCTTTATTTTAACCATGTAGACATATCGTGCATAATTTTGAATCGATGTTCATGAAAGACTTTAAAGCACCCAAAGATTAGGAATTTGCAATATCTTCATTTCAGTATTATTATGAAACGTTCTTTGATATATCTTGGGCACTTCGCAGTGGTGAATTTAGAATTTAGAAGAAAAGAAGGGGGGGGGGTATTCGAAACAAAGTTACAAGGCATATATATATATATATATATATATATATATATATATATATATATATATATATATATATATATATATATATGTGTAAAGGTTGAAAACACTCACATAATATTAGTAAAACTCCCGATTATTTTGGCCAATGCTTGACTTCCTTATTAACTCCCCTCCCTCTTTTCGGAAATCCTTGATCCGCCACTGTTTTGGGTCATCCATGCCTCGTGTTTCGTGTGAATATATGTAAATATGTGAGTATCATAATATACATGCACGATTTACCACGAAATACCACCTTCACTATGCTTATGAATGTATCTTTTGGATTGCACTTTACCCAGGTGTAAGGAGCGGGACTAGTGACTCGTGAAGATGATATCCATTTATAGGGGGACTCTTGTGAAGAGGAAAGAATGTGTGGATGCTGCTGTTATGTTGTTGAACAGTTGTAAGCAAGTTGTGATACATTTTCATTACGAGAACAAGTAAACCATTATGTCCTTAAATTTATTGTAAATGAAGTGCTTGGTGCGTGTCGTTGATCGGATGAATGTCTATTGTTGTTTTGTTGTATACTTGATTAAATGACATCATGATTTTACTTCAGGTTTGTTTTTGGTCTTGATTCTTTATCCCCCCCCCCCTTCTCTCCGAGTACAAAGAGAAGTGGATTATTCAATAGATTCTTAACAAATGTGTAGTTGTCACCTCTGCCTGCCTCTCTCTCTTTCTCTCTCTCTCAACGAATATAGAGAGAAGTGGACTCTACAAATGTGTAATTGTCACCCCACACAGTTTCTCTCTCTCTCTCTCTCTCTCTCTCTCTCTCGTTAGATTACTCAGTGATTAACATATTGTTTTCATTAGTGAGTCGTGTCAGGACGTTCCATTAATACATACACGTAGACGGATAGATAACTAATTAATACAGACATCGATAAATATTATTTTTACAGAATTCCTTTCTATGATATCATATACTCCAGTCATTGTATTACTAACACTTTTAACCCCTAGCAGAGGTGATGCCTTGGTAAGGTCCCTTAGCTTCTTGGGTACACATGTATTTGATGGGACGCAAGTTACTTTCTTTTACTTGTACATGTGTGCAGGCGAAAATGCTGTACTATAGCCTTTTGGTTTCGCCCCCTCATCCATAACACCCCCACATCCCTTAGCAGGGATTCACTCTGGATCCACGGGGATTTATAACACCCCTAGAGCCCTGTCTGTTTGCTTCTTTTTTCTGAACAAAATTTTAAGCTACATGATACTGATACCACGATGTCCATACAAATATGGTTAAGCATTTCCCTGATATCATTAGCCGCTCAGTTCGGACGAGACGGCCCGAGTACCGGTTTTAACAATATGTAAATTCTTTCAAACTGAGCTTCCGTCTGTCGTTGCAATGAATTTGTTAGATTAATAAAGAGGAGCTGTTAGATTAAATGTTTCCATCTATTGCAATCCACTTGCATACAGACTTGGGTCGATTTTTGCGTTTTCACTCGATAACATTGGGGCTGGTATCTTTGCTTTACATAGGTTATTGACACAGCTGAATACGTATAGATGACGTCCAGACAACTCCCCCTTTCAGTCATTGACTTTAAGCTCTATATTGCCAACGCGGTCATACAACTCGCGTGACTTGGCCGAGCATTAAGACTCGCCATTGAAAGGTATGACTTTCATCTGTTGCGGAAAATTATTTAACTTGACGCAAAACTGCATCAAACCAAACTAATACGTCAGTTGACGTTTCTTTCCGAAGAACATTTCAACGTCTTTTCACTCCAATAATCTAGGGTATTTGCCTTGATAATACATTGGTTCAACATACATTGTATAAGTACATAAAATGTATTGTTTTCGTTTTGCGTTAAGATATTTTACTTATAGGGTGACGGCATCTGATTGGTGCAGCACACAGAAATTTAGACCCGTGTCCAAAACGGCGAGGGGTATTTTTAAAAGTGTCAAGTTCTACCGTGACGGGCGCTTCCTGTTTTACTGTCTCATCTGAAAAACGGTGACTTACGTGCTTTTGGCTGGACTCGAGCCCAGATGTTGCCCATGGGATTCGAAGACGGAACCTTTGGGCTTCGAGCCAAACAAACTGAATAAATAAATAAATAATTAATTAAAAACAAAATAAAATAATAAATAAATAAATAAATATAAATGACTCCATCGCATGGCAAAGTCTATAATTGGGAAAATGAAATGGAAAGAAGATATATATTACAAGTATTGAATGACTGAAAAAAGAAGAAAATTAAACACAAAAATGTGAAGGAAATGAAATAGATAATATAATGAACATGTATTTCTTATTTTCTTTGCGTTTGTTCTTTTCCGTTATCTTATAAACTTTGATAACTGCATATGATTAAGGAAGGTTACTTTTACGCGACACACGGGCACCTGCTGTTTTCAAGATAATTCTTAAGGACTTCGGGGATAGTGGAAAGAAACATGGCGATTAGCATGTATATCATACAGCAGAATGCCAGGAATATCTTACACAAATAATGCGCCTCACTTCTAATAAACCTAGACACTACCGTCGTGTATCCAGGGAACCTCGAGTTATTAATAGCTCGCACATCCGTGTGGAGGAAGCTCTTTTATGCACTATATACTTAGGTGTCTTTGAGATAGGTGTTCCTCTGATGGGATTGTGGTTAATTTGAAACGGATTTTCCACACAAACTTGATATTTGTTTATTATTACTGAACTCGATTTTCGTGATGGCGGGTACGGGAGTTGTACAGTTAAATCGTCAAAGTCCAATGGAGCCATGGGGGTTCCGCCTTCAAGGTGGACGAGACTATAGTCAGCAATTATCTATCAAAAGAGTAAGTCTTTGCATGTATATATAATGCTCTAAAAGTATGCTGAATTATGTATCTATAATTACTGTATGTAAGTTTTGTATAAAGTACATATACTTTTTGTATTAGTGCTAGTCGAAATGCCATTTTAGCTAATTAGCTCCAAGAGCTGTATGCTTTCGTTTCAATGAAGTAAGAAGATCAATAATATATGATACGTTCTACAAGGAAGAAATACATTGAAAATCACCATGGCAAATGCTCTTTTTGCTTTCCTCACTTAATTTCAAGAAACTTTATGCATTTGACCTCTATCGAACACTCTCAAGTGCAAGGTCTGCTCTTGAGGTTGATATTTACGTCCCAGAAATTGGACGGGCACCCGATATTGCACCGTCGGGATTCCTAGGTAAATGTACACTTGGATAATAATTACAGCAGTATGACTGTGGGTAAATTATTACCGAGAAAATGAGAATGATGGCCGTCGTGAGTGTGTAGGCAGATATATGGACAAATGCCGAGAGAACCATAGCAGTGTGTACCTGAGGTATCGCCAGGTGCATAGCTAAGGTTGCTTTCATTTCGTTTGTAGTCAAGGCTTAATGATTTCAGTATCTTGAAAATAAGACCGCAATGACTTAAAAACCTGCTTTTAGTACTGGGATTGTTTGAAAATTGTCTACATAAAAGAGATTCAATCCCGATTGTTTCACGTGGATTGACTGTGTGTCATGGTTGTCCAGCTTTTCTCTATCGCAAACGCAATATATTTAGCCATGTTCTAGCAACTTGCCTGTTTGCTTTTCAATATTGAAAATGAGTCATCGAAATTAAGAAAGTTTTCCTTTTATAAATGTTTGCTTATCTAAGTTTGGCAATACAGTGTGTCGTATTTGCTCCATATTGCTTTAAGTCTCTTCTTTAAGTCGGTGTAGCCTAGTGGATAAGGTGCTCGGCCCGGGTTCGACTCCCGCCCTGGGCACACCGGTGTTCTGTCTTTCGGATGAGACAGTGAAAACCGAGGTCCCGTGTCACGGTAGACGTGGCACGTAAAAGTTCCTTCACTGCTTCGGTTGGGTCCGTTACAAAGGTCTAAATTTGTACGCAATGCATCAAGCAGATGCCGTCACCATATACTTGTACGTGAAATAATCGTGGAGTGACGTAAAACAATAATCAATCAATCTAGTCGGAATTACTCTGGATTTATTGGGAGCCAGTGTAGTTCTATGGGTTGGGTGATTGTCTACTGGTCATGGGTTCCCCTGTTCGAGGCCTACCGATAGCATGTCGATGTCCTGGCTTCTCGAATGAGATGGTAAGAACAGAGCCCCTATATCACATTAGATGTGACATGTAAAAGGTCTCTCACTGATTCAGTTACGTAGGTCAAATATCCTTTATAATTTAGCAGGCACATCAAATGTCTCCATGAAATAATATTTGCGAAACGTTGAAAAAAATTAATAAAATTGATAAATAAATAAATAATAATTATGATTATTATTTAAAAAAAACCCGCAAAAAATAAAAAAAAAAAAATAAAATAAAAATTAAAACCCCCAAAAAACAAAAACAAACACCCCCTAATCTGCATTTATTAGAAATTGCGATGGGTTAATTCATCAAATCTCGTTACAAAGGTGCATACATACACGGTTACACACGTAGTATGTGGCACACATAGAGAATACATATGTATGTGATGCATCTCTTCAGACAAGTTAGAATTCCTCAGGTACTCAAACTATGTCACGTGTATGTTTATATCATGATGTAATACAGATATCAATTGAACACTAATCACTAGGTAACAGATGTACCTACTTGCCGCTAGAACAGCCACGCGCGACGTACGCGCAAAATCAACACTAGCTGTTGCAGCCTATGGTTGTTTATACATTTCCAATGTGTTTGCGATATAACCATAACTATTGGAGCAGGATCGCCCACTAGTCGTGAACATATTTCCGTCAAGCTCTCATTATGTTAATGATATTTAGGTAAAACACGGCATGGTGTGCATCAAAGTTTGCTACACATGTAAAGAGAAAATCCACACTGAGGGTGTGGTGAAGGTCTAAGTAATAAGTAATCGGAAACTGAATTCGAAATGATATCGTAGTCACAACAACCTATTTCGATTCATAGATAAGTGATATATGTTTTGACAATTCATCATATTTTGGAAGGAAAAACAACAAATAAACTATAAGAGTTAACATGTTTACAAATTTGTATCTAGATGTTTTTGTATAACAAAACTCGAGTTACATGTCAAAATGGTAAACGTTATATTCCATTATGTTGATTTCTTTTCTATCTGGAAACCGAAGAGGCACAGTGGTTCAGGTATGCGGTTCAATTTTGGAGGCTCTGGCACTAAAGTTTCATCGATTCGTATTCCTGTTCCCATGTTATGATAGAGGGTAGGGGTTGTCTAGACTGGAGTTACCTGCTCTTGTTTGCTAGACAGGCATTACCAGTATAAAGGGGTTGTCATGTGGACGGACCCGTACTGCTGCAGATGGAGCCAGGAAGGTTCCTTTACCACATACGTGAAATAAACTCACTATACGGTGACAATACTTAGACTTCAAAGCCTCACATCCTGTCTTAGTTCTAATTTATCCTGGCATAATTTTATACTGTGTTAACAGCATTATGATCCCCTATTTCTATTATACAACCCTTGAAAGTGTAGACAGCTAACTTTAATTCTTGTACAGTACAGCGATGCGAAGGTTTTAAGATAATGCGTATCTGATCATACTGCTAACAATAACATCATTCAATGTCGCGCTGAGTTGTTCTAACTGATGCTGTCAATGATATGATTTCTTGAATGATATGATTTCTTGTAGGATGTAGTGTGAGTGTATCATTTAGTACAATGGTAACCGGTGCTATAATTATCATCGTGACATTCACAATAGTATGCCCCAGGTGGACAGTCATGAATCCCTGGAAATCTCACGTTATACCAGGTGTTTCGTGGGGGGGGGGGTTACCGGTACTATATCATTTTGACATTCACAATAATATCCCCCAGGTGGACAGTCATAAATCCCTGGAAATCTCACGTTATACCAGGTGGTCCGGGAGGGGGTTGAAAGGGGAAGGGGTAATCGGTGCTATATCATTATGACATTCACAATAGTATACCCCAGTAGGACAGTCATGAATCCCTGGAAATCTCACGTTATACCAGATGGTCCGGGGGTGGGGGGGGGGGGAGGGGATTGAAAGGGGAAGGGGGTGGGGTAAGTAAGCGTCTCCTGTTTGGCTAACCACACCCGTCATGTCTAAAACATACAAAGGGTAGATAACGCATAATATTTCAATTAATATTACACACAAGAAATGAGTGTCAATATTTACTGTATCGAAAAAAAAAAAGTGTTTAGCCCACTCCTCATGAAACGCTAAATACGACAGTAGTGTGATTTCCGTAGCCGATAGACAATGTAAGATCATATGTTTACAGTATAATTCGAGTGACCCTGTTTCGAATCCCTGTGTAGGGTATAATAATTGACGTTGAGATGGTACTTTTAATTGACTGATTATTGTTTTACGTCACCCCAAGATTATTTTACATATTTTGTGACGGCATCTGCCTGATGCATTGCACAGAAATTTAGACCTTTGCAACGAATCCCCCCAACGTAGTGAGGGATCTTCTGCGTGCCACGCCTACTGTGAAATGGGACCTCGGTTTTTACCAATCAAACTCAATCTGGAATCGGTAATTTTCCCCGCATCTCCGTCTCTCTTCATATAAGCTATCTGGGTACTTCTACCTGAACCCATATATTCTCATCCAGATTCCCCTTTACCTCTACCATTATTTTCAAAACACATATCCTATGTTTCTCCTAAGCGATACAGTTTCAGACAATATATCTGATTATAGAATGAGGAAAAAGAACTTCCTATAACTGTCTCTGATGTCATCGTTTTGCGATGCTTGTAGTTTCCCAGATGCTCACTGCATTAGTAAATCTATCAGTTTTTGGTTAAGGTAAAGATACACGTTGGTGAACACAATCTTCATTGGAAATGTTGTCCAGTGTTGTATTACAGCTAAGACTTCTTCCAGATTCAGAAATATCTCAAATCGCTCATTTTCAGATATTCTACGAGTTTATACTTTTCAATTTTTGATCATTTCATAAGATAAAGAAATCAAAGACAAAGCATTGGAAGAAACTAGATATTTGAATATTTATGTATTCATTCATCCACAAGTGTGACTCAGCGCCAGACTGAATGACATCTGTCCTTTAATTCAATAGACTAATCCCAATGTTGTTCGGCTATTTCACTTTCTGAACAATACATCCAATGCATGAAGTGTTGAAATAGTTTTGCTAGTCATGGTGGATATGACTTTAACTAAACAGAACGTGCTTACTCCCTCCGGGCTAAAGGTTTCACCTTATGATTCTCAGATATTCAGGAATATTCCCCGAGCATCACTGTCACATCACAACATTAATTTTTGTATCTAACAGTGTTGCCACACCATTACCATTTTCAGATAGAAAGTCATTTCCTCGAGGTAAAAAAGGTCATTCCCTCAAGATAGAAAAGTCGTTTCCTCATTCCTCATTCCCTCAAGATAGAAAAGTCGTTTCCTCGAGATAAAATAGTTGTTCCCTCGAATTTAAAAAAGAGTAGTGTATGTCATCCCTGTGCCACCTTACTTATCTCATGCATGCAGTATGGGAATATTTTGGTGTCATCTGTAGGTTATTGATAGCCACGGGGATGTGACTATAATTAAACAGGAGTCATCTACTCGGGACACTGTATTACCTCTAATTTTCAGGGCCAGTTGTTCGAAAATTAAACCACTGATTAAGCTAACCAGTGGTTAAAGTTTGAAAGACAATTACTCAAATTTATAAGATTTCCGTGTAAATATCTAAATTACTTTACAATGCTGGTTACATATGCTGCAAATCAGTACACAGACTATGACTTAAATTCTTCTCAATTCAAAGATATTTTCAGATAAAATTTAACCATTGGTTAGCTTAACCAGTGGTTAAAGTATCGAACAACTGGCCCCAGGGGTTTTATGATTATTAACTTGATATGTATTTTTGAGAACCACAATCACAAAGAATATTTTTACATTCACAATAGAAGTGGCTATCCCAATTAACAACAACAACAACAAAATCCCCCCTCCAAACCCCCCCTTCCAAAAAAAAAAAAAAAAAAAACCCAAACTAAAAACAAAAACGAAAAACCAAAACAAAAACAAACAAACAAACAAAAACAAAAACGAGCAAAGAAACAAAACAACAACACCCCTCAAAAAACAAAAACAAAATACCGATTATTTCTTCCCATCTAGTCTCATTTTCGAGGTCGGCGTGACGTCACTGCTCTGTGTAGATACCAGAGGAATATGGTCAAGATGTTTGGGGTTAAACTCGGGTTTATCGTAAGAGACAATACAATTTTAAGCTCTTCTGTATCAATTTTACTGGGTTTGGCTCATAAAATACGATCAGAAATTTGTTTGAATAACAGAACAGAACTGCAAAAATTGCTCTTGGAATATACATTGCTCTGTATGATAAAGTCCGATGTTTTACCTAAAATTTTCCGAATGCCCTTTATCAAATACCCTGATGTCTGACTTCAAGAATATTTCGATTTTCAGCGGGCAACTTGTAGTACATTGTTGTGAGGGTTACTCAGATAACAGTGTTCGCTTCAGTATTTTACATTTGTTTTGTAAGTTTAAAATATTTTGACGATCGATTGCTAGTACTGTAGTGTGTATCATAATAGTGGTCAATATACGTAGGCGGATGTAGACATTTTTGAAAGTAGGGGTGCAGTCTCCATGTGTTTTGCACTATTCGGATTGGAAAAGGGGTGTTGCAGACCTAAAAATGGTAGAAAATGACCTTTTTGTGGTAAAATTTTCCGACCAAAAAAAAAAGGGGGGGGGGTTGGGTGGGTTTGCAACCCCTCCTCTAAATCCGCCAGTGTAATTTATACAGATAATCATGATGATGATTTATCATTTGAAATAAAGAACAAGAACAACCTATAGTTTATGGATCGTTGATAATGCATAATTCATATGGAAAGATAGAGGGGTTTAAACAAACTTTTTGTACTTCAACGTAAATTGCAATTTAATGGTATTTTGGGGGGTTTTTTTTCATAATTTTTTATATATATCAAAATTTATCATATGACTATGATCACTTTTAATGAATATCATAAGTTATAAAAATACAATAGCAACGTTAAAACATTGCGACAATGATTGGTTAGATTTTCATTGAAGATTACCCTTTCCACTAGACTTCTTACTTTCAATCTGATTAAACCTTCTCTTTATTCCGATTATCTATTTATCCGCAATCGGACAAATAGAGTAGCGGAATAAAGATGTGGTTTTAATCAGATTGTCTTATTTATTTATTGTGTTTTTGCCATATAACACGTCATTTTAAGTGATGAATTCACTGATATACAAACAACTCATCATTCCGAAAAGTCGTGAAAGTGAAGTCACTATCTGTATATCGAATACCTTCCATGCATAATCTTCCCCATACAATCTGTTTTTCTAATTATGATCATCCCTCTATTGTTTTGTTATATCAGCATAACGTATTTTCACGGCGCGATGTGCTTAATATAGCTTACGTCTTTGTCGAGTCACCATGGAAACGGGATGATCGAAAACAAGGTAGCAGTAAAGTAATGTGCACAGACGTCGTACAAGATGCGAATGAGGCAGTACGGGTTGTTTTGCATGTATACATTGAAAAAGTTACCCTCCTTTTCTCGATTATGTATTTCTATAGTAAAAGTATCACTGACATGATCATACCTACTCGGACATTTCCGTAATTGGTGACCGGTGTTCTGACTGGAATATGATTAAGTCTTGTAGTAAGAGCGACAACTCTAGGTATTACTTGTCTTTCACATAAAACACGTACGAAGAAGTGAACGCAATACTTCGTGATTTCCACTTCATACTATTGTAGTAGTGTGGAAATGGTATTTATTATTTTACATTTAAAATATACACTTCAAACCTATACATTTACATATTACAGTCAACACGCATACTGGCTACGCCACTCATTTAAATATCATACTTATGTACGTCATTAGTACATATTCCGTCATGTGACTCAAATAGCCAATTATAAGTCCATTTACCCCTTTCCCGCCACCCGTGAGTAGCCTTTGTCACTTCTTACTTTGTTTTCCAACTGAAAAGACGCATACGTACATGACTGATATGGATTTACGCAAACTTATATACAGGTTTTATATCATTGTACACCAATAAAGAACCTATAAAAACAATAAGCGTAATGATCTATACAACACGCTATTACATTTGGAGCCCACGAGGATGTATGTACATTGGTTGGATAAGCGATTAGAATTCCATGTCCTTTGAAAGAGCTGAACAGTGTTCCGTTCCGGATCAGTGATATCTACTTTTCATAATAAATAACATGTAGTGAATAGATCTACAGCTAAATAAGACTTTCTTCGTAAAGTGGAGTACCTTGTTCCACAGAAAGGAGAAATGGCAGTCATATCGGCGTTTTATTGTTGAAGTACCTGTGATAACATGTATTTGGTAATTGTAATTGTCAAATATTTTGCCAGTGTCGTCCTGTAACAGAGAGGTCTTGAGTTTGAACCTTGTTGGTGACGATTTGATAAAACCATGGTCCCGTGTCACGGTAGACGTGTCATCGATAATGTCCTTACTGCTGCAGATAAAACCGTGGTCCCGTACCACGGTAGGCGTGGCATCTATAATGTCCTAATTGAGGCAGTTTAAACCATGGTCGTGTGTCACGGTAGGCGTGGCATCTGTAATGTCCTCATTGTTGCATATAAAACCATGGTCGTGTGTCACGGTAGGCGTGGCATCTATAATGTCCTCATTGAGGCAGCTTAAACCATGGTCCCGTGTCACGGTAGGCGTGGCATCTGTAATGTCCTCATTGTTGCATATAAAACCATGGTCGTGTGTCACGGTAGGCGTGGCATCTATAATGTCCTCATTGCTGCAGATCATACCATGGTCGTGTGTCACGGTAGGCGTGGCACGCATTATATCCTCACTGCTGCCGATGGGTCCGTTGCAAACGTTTTAATCACTTAGAAGTCCTCACCATATATGTGCAATAATCTTGGTGTTATAAAGAAGAATCAACAACTCAAAGTTTTCATAACACATGAAAATAACATTTTGCTTATAAAAGAAAAGCTGCAGTTTTGCAGTATTGTGTATCTTATTGGCATGCAAATGAATTCCACTCACAAGATGAAAGTTCAAATTAATATGAATTATTCTGCACAATATATACACAATAACTACGGAAGCTTATATGGGGCATGGATTTTTTTTTATCTCGCCACGGCGAGTTATTGTCTTGCCGTGGTGAGATACGAGTAATTAAATGAACATCTAACACGTGGTCATTTGCGGCAGATTACATAGTGTGTTATTAAACTTTAGCTATTTAGTTATTGATAACATCGTGAAATACTTATTCTATTCATTTATTTATCAGAGGCTAGTATCTCGTCGTGGCGAGATATTAATTTGCCATGGCGAGATAGTATACTGTCTGGCCGTGGTGAGATAGTACCTCGCTGTAGCGAGATAAAAAAAATTAATGTCCCTAATAAGCTTCCGTATTTCCATACATAAAGTACTCTTCCCATTCAAAACATTCACGCTTTTCATGCACACGGTGTAGTGTCCTTAATTTCAGGTACGCAATGCATTTTCCCCCTTTTTAGTATTAGATTATTTTTGTTAGTGTTATCAAATTCGACAATAGTGAAAACTGTCAAGTAGTAGCAGTAAGTGATATTAAGCTCATTTTTACTTTCGTTTATTCATGTTCTGAAAGAAAAAATCCTTCATGGCTGTAGTTTTATCTTATGATAGAAGGAAGAAATGCTTTTATTCCCAGAAATATACATAATTTAGACATATATCTGTCTAATGGGGAAAAATACTACGAGGAACCAATTCTATCAGAACCTACCATGGGTTGATTGTTTTTAAACCAATTTTTTTGTGTATAAACTCTGCTTATTTTAATGTGATCAAATTGGGATCGCTTTACCGAACTTTTACAAACTTAACACATTTCCAATTGATAAATTCATCGTGGCTGAAAATTTGTGGAACTCTAGTGCATTAAGTTTGGAGAAGAAGTTGTCACAAAAGGGTACCTTCTTGAACCTATGTCGAACCGCCCTAGATCTATCTTTTGATGCATATTGTCACAAACAGCAGCATTGGCAGAGGATTCAGTACAATGAAATCATCGAGTCAAAATACACAAAATCAATACATTATAATCAACTCACAAGGAAAAGTTATTCGAAAATAGGTTAAAAATTCTTTTCCGATTCAAATGAAAAGAGAATAAAAATCTTACATTAAACCTTATTTCAAACTAAAAGTAAATCAGCCCTCTTTTATATCTTAAAAATGTGCAGAAATGTACGAAATTATTTCTGCATTCAATTTCATTCCAATTACATTTATTACAAATTACGTTAAAGCATTAAGCAACCGACAAGGAGAAAAGCTAAGGAATTTGCATCTTCCTGGAAATAGCCGAAAATGTCCAAAAGTCCAAAATGACATCACAAAGAGGTCAAAATTTCTTCATCTGATTTCAACGAAAAGAACAAACTTGAATCTTTCATCATTCTAGAACACTCAGATACCATTAGTATTTAAATCTATGTATCACTTCTGAAAATATTTTCAAAGGAAGATATCCATTTAAGCATACTTTGTCTATGATCATGCAAACAGCCGAAAGATCTAAATAAAAAACCCCCAAACTTTTAGAAGTCCATTAGCATTACAAAATATTCCAAGGTTGATCAAAACCTGTCAAATAATTTAGGTGGAGAAATGGAAAATGTGAAAAGTTTAAGGACTGTCAGGACAAACTGACGGACGGTGTGCTGACAATAGCTTACCCGAGCTTTTAGCTTAGGAAATCTAAAAATCTAGTATTCTGTCTATTAAACAAGTGTCAAATTGTTAAATGTCGATTGCTCTGCTTCATGTTGATATTTTCGAATGCGATGAATGACATCAATGCACTATTAGATGTATAGAATATCACCTGGCATTTTTTTTTTAAATTAAAAGAAAAGTACATTCATCCCTTAAGAAATCTACATAAAATGGGTTATGCACTCTCCAGAAATAATAATACAAACGTTTTCTAAATAATTATACTATACTATGTTTTTAAATCAGGTTAATCCAGGCACACCATCTGCTGGACAACTTGCTCCAGGTGACACGATCATTGGTATCAACAATGCCAATGCACAGAATATGACGCATGCGCAAGCACAGCAAATGATCAAGGGATCTGGGACTCGTTTAGCATTAACGGTCATGAGGTAGGTAATGAAACACACAGAAGATTATTGTTACCATCATATCCATATTAGTCTTTTCTTTTTCTTTTTTCTGTTCTTTTGTTCTTTTCTTTTCTCTTCTTTTTTCTTTTCTTTTTTCTGTTGTTTTTGAGTTTTTGTTTTGTTTTTCTCTTTCATACAAACTGCTATATTCTTATTCGTCGGTATAGTAATGAGATTAATAATAACCTATTACATAAGGTCAAAGTTCATGTTATCTTATGTCTTTTTAGAGTTAATTTCCAAGATAAGTTAAATATGATAATATAGTTTTATCAAAGTTCTTTTCTTGAATTTGTTTACTTTTAATAATTTTGCGAATCGTTTGTTTTCCGCAGATAATATGCATTATGTACTATCCACAATTTTAAAAATAAATATACACTATACTGTATTCATTTTCATCCTAATAGTTTATCGACCTAATTTTAATTAATGTCAGTGTATTTGGTTATCTAATGTTTTTTGCTTTTTGTAAGCGTTTCGTTTAATCGTTTAATTTGGAACAAAAGAAAAGGTAATATTGCATGTTTTGTGCAATAGTTAGTGAATACTACTCCTTTATCATCTAATTGTATCCCAAACAAATCAAGTTATAGGAGAACTTAAATAACTCATTGATGTAATGTATCACAACATTATATAAAACGCTTTATATAATTGGGCATGTATGGGGAGCGTAGCCAGCCAGTACCGACTTAAAATGGCCAAGTAATACGACACAATCGTGAAAATCGGGGTAGATGTATCTTTTTCAGTTTGATTCTGAAAGAAACTTTTGGTACATTTGAAGTACACACTTAACCGGTAAATTTTATTCATGCTATATATGCACGTGCAAGCCGTTGAGGTTTTAAAGACTGTTCTTTTTTTGTTCGTTTATTTATTTTTTTCATTTTGTTTTTTTTTGTTTTTTTGTTTTTTTGTTTTTTTTTGTTATGGCAGTACTGAGTAAGCGTTAAGATGGCAGATTTCTTATGATATTAATCATTAATTTATGTCGATTTAGTTATATTTTTGCTTTCAGACTAGAAGAAATTCTTATGTTTTGTATGATGCCCCTACACAGTCTATAACAGGTTTATGTTCCTTTTTTTGCAGGTTAGGAGGGTCTGATAGGATTCAGTCAATAGCACCGAAAGGTCCAGTCAAATTCCAACCCTGGCGGTAACACTCCAAACACCCACGCGGTGATGTGTTATATATATCGCTATACAACGACGTGTTACAAAATACTTCTCCAAAAAATAAGACCGAGGGAAGCGAAGATGAAGTGGTAGACTTGTGCCAATGTTTAACATGTTACTTTTCTAATTTATTACTGTATGCGATAATTTTATATATATATATATAGAACTATGATTTTCTGCAATGAAGGCCGAATCGTGCAATAAATATCATGTTATAAATGGTATGTATGTATACCTGTGTGAATATGCACTGTATATATGTAAGTTGTCTGTGATGATTTTATTATTGTAGATGCTGTTTACAAGTATAATTCTTTATAAATTGTTTGATGGAAAGTTGAATTAATAAAATGGTTTTCAGTGTTTTTGATATGCTATTTTAAGTTCATTTCACCGATGCCTCAAGTAAGATACTGTGAACACCAGTGTCCATCGTCCATAAATGTTACCATCCGTCTGTTCATCTATCTGGCAGGGGGCAGGCGTGGTGTAGTGGTTAAGCGCTTGGCTTGCGGCGCCGACGATCCGGGTTCGATTCCCGGGTTGCGCCACTATGTTTAAGAGGTTGGTAACCTCCTGCTTCCATGTCGCGATATAACTAAAAAATTGTTGAAAGCGACGTAAAACACCAATCAACCAAAACCAATCATCTATCTAGCCGAAAACCTTCCACAGTTTTGTCTTTTTAAAAACTCAAATAGTTAGCGTTTTGGCCACAGGCCTTTCTCAAAACAATGAAATTACACAGTTATAGAGTCACACGTTGTTGTCTTTCACGGCCTTCACATTCAATGGAGTCCAAAACATATCTCTATTGTCATCCTGTCACAGTGACGTTTTCTCGCGAAACTGTACGCATGACGTCGCGCTCCCTTGATGATAACTACTCCAAACATCTTCCTGATATTCAGAAAATTAGCCGTGACTATTTACCGTTGCTACATAAATCATCCGAAATGCAGCAAATATTTGATAAACCACCTTTGGTAGCCTTCAAGCGAGATCGGAAGCTTACGGTTATCCTCGTTCATGGGAAACAACAAAAATTCCAAAAATAGAGATAGGACTGTAAATCAATTTCTCGCACCGGAGATCGACTAATCCCGTTTTTTTTTTAATCAGTACTGGAAAATTCTATCCGGAACACTTTGTATCCTTCCGCTCGTCGTCTGCATTGTTTACAAACAAATGGAACATGGCGACTCACGATTTTTGCGTCGGAGAGATAGTCAACATTGTGTGTTATTTTTATGTTTAATGTTGAAAAATCCTATCAAAATATAAGGTTTCTTCATGCATATCATGGTGTTTTACTTTATTGCGGCGGACTATCTTTTTATTCAATCAGTGATTCGGCCATCAAAGGAAGTAAACAAAAACATTGAAAATATCTATAGCCTACATCGAGCTGCTGAGGTGCGAGAAAAATAATCAAGCACTAGTTTGAGTTCCAGATAGAAAAAGATCAGTCTCGGGCTGGATGAATCACCATATCTCAACCTCGGCTAACGCTTCGGTTGAGATTTGTTGATTCATCCAACCCTCGACTGATCTTTTTCTATCTGGAACTCAAATTAGTGCTAGATTCTATTAGTCCTTCAGACAATTGTGCAATTTGCGCTATTTACGATTTCGACTTTCCAAAAATTAGAAATATTCAGAAAGATGCCAACTGTCAGACAACCAAAGCCATTTATGGAATAAATTGCAAAGATGCAATAAAATAGTGTACATCGGGGACAATAGCGGAGCGCATTAAAGAACATATGGCGGACGTAAGACACAAGAGGGAAAGGGCAGTTTCATTTCATTTGAATTCTGAGAACCAGGATATAACGGATCTTAATTTAATTATTATTGAAAAGTGCAAAGAAAAGTCAAAATTCTACAGAAAAGCAAGAGAGGTACACTGGATAGAAACTCTGAATACAGTGGCACCATTTCGTTGAATCCTCTGGCCTGTTTATCATAGGAGTGTGATATCCATTTCGCAGCAGGGCGTCAATGACGTCATAAAAGCGCCGCTGCAAAATCCGGTGTAGGAGCGCGACGCCATGCGTGCAGTCTCGCGAGAAACATCACTGTAACAGCAAGACAATAGAGATATGTTTTGGACTTTATAGATCCTTTCACGTTTAGTTTCATTCGGAAATTTTTCCTAAAAAAATAACGCCACTTCCGCCCACCAACCTAATAAAATGACGTCATATTACGCCAAATCGTAGCATGCACTATTATGCAATGGCGTAATTTGATTGTTCTGGTGGGCATGAAAAGTCAAAAGTGAACCGAAAGAAGCTTAACGTGAAAGGGTCTATTGAATATGAAGACCATGAAAGACAACAACATGTGACTCTATAACTGTGTAATTTCGTCGTTTTGAAAAAGGCATGTGGCCGAAACGTTAAGTATCTGACCATAAATGGATGTGAAAATATATTCCCTACGGAATTTTTGGACGGTTTTTAAAAACTGTTAACTGGAATTCAGCGAAATCTCAAGTGCACGATTCTTAGTGGATAAGATGTAACTGTATTTAAAAATGCAGTGGTTATTGCCACTTGAATACACGTTAGCGAACTCTATAAATCAGTTATATCTAAAATATTAATAGCTACAAAATACAAGGATACCAAATATTATAAACCACATCTTTAGGACAACATACACGCGTGCTTTGTGATTGTTATGACTTCATATAATTATGACGTAAGTTGCCCACACAAAAGCGGCCACATCCAGAACAATGGATTTGGTAGGTTATTAAATGCAAACCGTGACGTATTTGAGTAGTTGCGTTACTCCGTATTACATATGAAATCATTTTCTCGGGTAATAGGTAATAGGAGGTCTTGTTATTTGATACAACTGATCGTAACATGCATACAAAAGTTATAATATTAAAATTAGAGTGTAAATATCTGTTTACCCTGTCATAATAAATCGTGTGAGTTTTGGATTCCCGGACTGTACCATCGTGTATAAGGAATGGTTACCCCCTGCTTCCATGTGGCGACATAACTGAACAGTGGGGTTCGCCGCCTGTTATCATCCGTTAGGCGGCGCCTGTGAGTTAGAAACGTCGATTTGAGTTGGCAACCTTATGACGTCACAGTAACGTACCATTGTTCTTTACGTCATTTTTGCGGGAATATGTTGTATTTCCTCCCTAAATATCAGAGGCCTTATTCACAAAGAAACTTAAGTCTAAGTCTAAGAATACACCGATCCACTTCAATCGTAACAACTCGTCCATTTCCGTACGCAAATCTATTTTTGTAAAAAATGGCTACGGTGTTCCGATTGCGATCCACTTTTCAGCATAGAAAGTTATGTTTAGCGGACTTTTGATTGTTATGCTTATGACGTCATAATCAAATGTCCGACTTGTCCAACCTTACGTGACGTCATTATAATTGTATTTTGCGCAAAAGTGCTTAACATTCGACGAAAGTGGATCGGTGTATTGAGACCTATGTGGTATCATGTGTTTTAACTCTAAGACTTAATAAAAAGTTTCTGTAAACAGTATATCTGATAAGCTATTCACAGACAAACTTTCTTAGAATAATGACACATGGTATTTTAGGTAACAGTTCTTAGACTCAGACTTAAGTTTCTTTGTGAATAAGACCCCAGGACCGCAGCAAATGGCGGCGAACCCCATTGTAAAAGGTGATGTAAAACAAACAACCAGCCAATGTAGAGATTTTGTAAAGCAAAAAAGTAATCGGGATTGATGATTCATACTGCCTGTGGTGGTTTCTAATCAATGTCTGAATAATTATGTCCTACCAAAATCAGCAGATCGAATCCGCATCGTCGGCATTTCTGAACGCTGCTAATGTCACGGATATGGTTCTTCCCTCGGAAGAAAATCCCCAAAGAAAAGTACATGTCATGCCAGAGAAGCTTATTTGAACTAATAAATGCTTAAAAATGAAATGGAAACCTTCTTCTTCTTTTTTTTCCCATACTATGGGTACAAAGTGCATGAAGGCATGCGGTCATAGTTAGGTTTACTTTTCAAAAGGCCATATGAATTTTCAAAACTTGATTGACTATCTACCGACACAAGTCGCGCCGATAAAGAAATGAAATCTGCACGACGACAGTAGCCGGTGCTAGTACTAGTTTTATTTTCAGCTACATGTATGCAAAGAGGTCCTGTCAGCCAATCATATCATTTGAAGCAATAATCCACAAACGTCAGTGTATATATAGAGATGGTATCTGAGTAACGTAAGTTATAAGAGAAATAAAGTACAATCGGACTCCGTGTTCTTTACTTTTGATATATGGCATTGAATTAAAATGGTAGTGATAGCTGAATAAATTCAGATTATAAATTTAATATACGTAATATGTTCAGATTATTTTTGATTAATTCTTGATATATAACCATGTTATGAAGCTTTGTATTTACTATTTGACTTGAAGGATTCTCGAAAATGATAACGAATATAGTCAAGTTATAGATTAATAAGTCTCCATTCTCCAAATTGTTTTATAATCGGAAGTTTTAATTTTGGTAATGAAAAGAAGACGATACATTATCTCCGGGTATAATTTATCATAGCTGTGGTGACGACATACCTTTGCTACGAATTCTCCTTCTATTCACCTGTCCAAATAATGAAATAATGTTGTCTAAATAAAAAGTGAAGCTGCAAACAATTACCGTGATATGATCCTCCCCCCCCCCTTTTTTTTTTACAAAAGGTCACGAAAGACAACTCTTACCCTATCTTAGAAAAATTCAAAAACTTTGTAAGTTGTTTCTCTTGTCACAACATCGTTCTTGCCCCTGAAAATCAAAATGAAAGTTTATTCTAATGCGTTTGAATGTAGAAAAACATTGTCAGACATTATCGATTATTTTTAGCTTACCTCAATTTTTTTTTGTAAAAGGCAGTAAAATATTGAAGGATGCAAAGAGCCCCGAGAATTCTGATTTACAACAAATGACGGTCAGTTGAAAAGGAAAAATAGTTGAGAAACTTTGACCCGATGTATTAGAAAGAAAGTATCACAGGTGTGTGCAAACTTTGAATTCAAAATGAACTGCATAGCTTAGATCAGATGACGAAAAAGATGGAAGTTCTCTCCACCATTTTCTCAGTAATGTATAAGGTATCAGAAACGTTGGCAATAGTGTGCTTGTCGAGGACCAATGCTTAGCTAATTGTGTTATTTCGGCTTTTGAAACTTGAATTCAGAATATTTTTTCATGTGATTGTTCCCAATACACAGGGCACCTCCAATTACATATGAAATTCTACTACTATTCACGTTATGAATACTCCCAATAACGTAGTAGCCGATAACTGGTCTTAGCCAGGAAATTGGTCCTCGGCAACTAGAAGACATGTGAAATGAGTACTGGATAAATCGGTATTCCCAACCTTATATACAATATAAATGGCGTTCTACTGCATCTTCACTTAGACATTAATCTCATTTCACCCCCGCACATATACACTACGATTTGCGAAGTAATTATTGAATTTTGCAAGAAGACTGTGACGTCAACAATGGATTATAGCATGTAAGTGGAAATAGATATTTCTTTTTCTTCAAGTTCTCTTTAATTGTGTTTTCTTTTGGAAAATATATTGATATATTCTCATGCAAATGACGTCATGGAAGTACTGCGATTGCAATTCCAACCCATTTTTAATAACAAGAGGCTCAAGTGGGCCTATATCGCTCACCTGAGTACCTAGATGATCAGTCATGCATGAAGGAAGAATTCATTTATTTTTGCATTACTGTGACAAGTCAACACAAATGTTGAAAATATGTCAAATTTTATTTCAGACCAGAATAAAAAAACATCACTTTTCTGCACATCCATACAGGTGATTTTGATATGAAGCATTTGCTTTGTCTCTGCAAGATGTGATTCAGGGCAACAAGTTTGTCATTTTCTTTATGTGGGGCCTTTTGTTGACTGATTTCAAGTCTGGATCATGAACAACTATTGTTTCAAATATTGTCCAGATCAAACTTAAAATGACCTAAATTCATATGTTGAGTGTTGAGAAACATCTAAAAACTTATTTAGATGTGTAGAGAAATGAAAAAAAAATTGACCACAGCTGGATTTGAACCGCTACTCTCCATATTTTAAATACCAAGTGGTATATGTACCATTGTGATACCTAGTTTTTAGACATGGTGGTATTATCTGTTGACCAATTTGGATGAAATGTAAAAAATTGATAGAAGACCTACAGTACTTCATGTATACCATGTTTCATTAAAATCTTTCATGTGGTATAACAGCAGAAGTTAAAATGTGAAGAATTGTCCCTATACACCCTCTTTTGGAACTCTTAAAAATTCATTTAAAAATGAGATATTGACAAAGTTCTTTCACAATAATATTCCTTGCCGTAATTATGATCAAAATAGTCATTAAGAAATCATCAATATAAATTAACTGAAAAACATGAGACTTTTCTATATTGAAATTACTAAGTCCAGAAACACATCAAAAAAGCGTAAATTTCTACTTGACGGATCTTAACCCCGAACACAATTTTTGATAACCCATCTTTATAGATTGTTGAATTGCAGTTAGTTTCCCCATTTATGCACTGCTTTTGGAGGAGAAGTTTTTTTGAAGAGGGGTACCGTTTTGGGCACTTTTGACCCCGCCCTGGATCAATCCCTGGGGGAATCTAGATTCCGAACACAATTTTAGTAGGGGAACTTGAGTACATCATTTATACAAAGTTTGATCCAAATCTGCAGTGTAGTTCCAGAGAAGTCTTAAATGTGAAAAATTAACGACGGACGGACGCCGGACGATGGACGGCGAACGGCACACTATGACTATAGCTCACTTGAGTCTTTGGCTCAGGTGAGCTAAAAAAGAAATGACAATTTTTGAAGGTAGAGCCTCTTACCTTAGAAATTAAAATTAATTAACTAGTAAAGGTTGATACACTGAAAGTCAAAATCGAATACCTCTTTATCCTAATTCTATGTATGGAGATTTATGAATAAACTTTTAAGTGTGCGTTCTTTGATTGTTCTACTTTTGCGGTGAGTGGGAAGGTGGACACTGATTAATCAAGCCAAATGACATTTGGTGTCGCCCTATGTCGGTACCGGAACTGTATTACAATCAAATATTTTTGTAATGTCGTTTTCTTTCTTTCTTTGATTGTTGTCTTGTTTTATGTTTATGTACATATTCTTGTTGATTTCTTCTTCTTCTTCTTCCAATACGAAGTGTACTCAAAAGTTGAGCGTTATACTTCATGTGGCAGTCAAGATAAAAGCCTCACAGGGCAGTATGATACAGTTAAAAAGTTAAAATCTTTGATCCTCATTCTAAGCTGAAGTGGGCAGGTGATATGTTTCCCATTGCAGTCCGGTAGTCCTCCAAGGAACATGCTGATGTCATTGCTGATGGAAGTCTGTTCCAATCCCTGATGGTACGCGGGAAGAAGAAGAAGAACCGGTTTGTGTCATACAGGTTGGTCAGATGTCTTCTGCCTTCTCTTTTAGGTTGTAACCTCGAATAGATGAAAGCAAAATACAATGGACATCACGTTATTTTGGAAAACTGAGGCTATTTCTCACACAAAGCAGTGCAAAGATGTTCATATATAAATATGATTTATTAGTTTTTCTGGAAGGGGTGGAGGTTGAAGTAAAATCACTATTTTACTAGGTTTGTCATTTTATGTCACATCATGGTTATTTCACTTATATAGTGACATCATTTGCGTGAAACATTTCACAGAAGTGTTGACCGATGTAACTGATTCCCCTGAAGAAGTAAACAACGTGAATGGAGAAACACTGGAATTTAAGATCCCTCACTGCTTCGACTGGGTCCATTGCAAAGTTGTCATGTTGTAATTTTTGAATTTCCTTTGGGGGGAGGGGGGGGGGGGTGGAGGATGGTAAATACAAAAAACCCCAAGTAAATTCAAAAAGTAAAACATGACAAAGGTATGAAATCCTATGCAGTGCATCAGGCAGATGCCGTCACCATATACGCGAAATATTCGTGGAGTGACGTAAATCAATCAATCAATCAATCAATCGCTTCTCACCAATGCGACCCGGGTTCGATTCCCGGTGTGGTACGTGAGATGGTGAGGCTGTCACCGACCTGGCTTCGTGGGTTTTCTCCGGGTACTCCGGTTTCCTCCCACAAAAACGACACCCTTACGCCAAGAACTGCCAACGAGCAAGATTTATATAAGTTGTTAACTTGTTTCTTAATCGTTGTAAAATAAATAAAGTTTAATTTAATTTAATCAATCAATCAATCAATCAATTAAACAGTCAAATAAATCAAAAGGCACAAAAATCACCAATGGCATTCGAACCAAGGAACTCTTGGCCCAGAGCCAAATAGGTAACCGACTGAGCTACGCCAACTCTTTTTATTCAAATGATGTACTGAATAAGCGAAATAAGTTAACTCTTTATAAGCAATATGATTATATGTAATATGATTATATGGTAATAAAACTGCACTATATAGATAAGCATTAGCTTGCAGAGTGTGTGCTTTTACAGATAAGCAACGGAGAGTGTTTTAATCTGTACATAAACATGCGACTGTATACAAAAACTGATAACGGACAACGAAATAAAAATGACTTACAACTTCTTGCGATAGGTATCCATTTACCGTTATTATATTTCAGAATTTTACCTTTTGCTCTTCATTTCATTTTCCGTTCCTCCGCCATTAACGTATTCTTTTTCTGTTTTCTAGATATATTTCATAATAAATCTACATGTATCTCTTAACCACCTGACACGAAACCGTGATTGCAATATAATCGGATATTTTTGTGACTTGCTTTGTAAACCCCCTTCCCCCTTTTAGTTCCCCATCGATGAAAACGGAGGGCTTCGTTTGTCTGTTCGTCTATCTGAAACACTGGTTTTCTGGACATTTTTTGGCATCAACTGAAGTTATTAACTTCCAGGATGATTGACTTTTTTTTTTTTTTTTTTTTTTTTAAATTATGGCCCTTGCACTTATGACAACCGATAGGGAACATGAATTGCTTCAGCAATACCCAATATACTTTGTTCATTTTGGTATTGTTACGTAGTTAGGTCTGATTTGTTACACAGTACCTTTCCTTTCTGTCTGCATCTATTAGTCCTCTTATGAGCTCACCTCTAGTTTACGTAGATCTCGGGGAATCTTGAAGGTATCCCTCGTCTGAAGGAGACATATCCGTTTCCATTACACAGAGATTAATTTCATATACTGTACTTATATCGCCTATTTATAGGGATGCGCATGACATTAAGTCAAGACAATCCGCTCAGTACGATATATTACATGCAAAGGATCCGTCTGTTGCATGCTGAATAGAAATAGAGCAGAGATAAAAGAAGTCATGCTAAATCAAAAATACCCCCGCGGCAACAAACATCTAACATGCAATACTTTGTCCCAAAATACATCACTGGTATAAGTGTAATGGATGTTCCACTTGTACATTAAAAACCCTGGTTTATTTAACTTCTTAACCGGATAGACAGAAGGACGGACAGGATGATTCCTATGTTACCCCAAACTTCATTTGGGGGGGGGGGGTGTTGTCATTCATTAGGTTTGTTACGGGCTGCCCACGGAAATATCCGTGAACAGTCACCAATACCAAAGGCACGAAGGATAAAAAGACAGAATACATAATTAGATGGTTTCGTTTTTTTTAAATCTCCAACATGTTGCTACTGACTGTCCACAAGAATTTGGAAGGCAGTTACATGACTATATTCTAGGAATGCTATTGGATCAGACTAGTCCGAGGCAAAATAAAAATATTTGACTGGCGTAGACAACTAACGTATAACGGAACTAGACGTTAACGTTCACAATCCACAGTACGGTTTATAGATGGGGGTATTTATATAGTTAAGGAAGTTCTTGTTTTGAAGTTTGATACTTCGTATCAAAGTGTCACATAAACTAATGTGGTCTTAGGTGGAATGTTGCCATGTTCATCTGAAGTGTAGTTATTCACTTTTTCATATTGTGTAATACATTTCGGAATGAGGGACAAATAAGCCCAGTGGTGATGCACTGACAGGATTTGTAGTGTGAGGACCCGCGCCTTACTCTGGCTATCGGTTCAGATTTGTAGTGTGAGGATCCGCGCATTACTCTGGCTATCGGTTCAGATTTGTAGTGTGACGACCCGCGCCTTACTCTGGCTATCGGTTCAGATTTGTTATCTGACGGCCCGCTTCCTACTCTGGCTATCGGTTCAGATTTGTAGTGTG